>CM075102.1:30157194-30710590 GCA_037576195.1 Phytoseiulus persimilis | reverse complement strand
CTTTCAGGTGTTGATTTCACGGCAACCGCGCAACGAATTCTTAGACTCCGCGATATTGCGCTCGATGTGGCCCGAGGGAGAGCGTTCGCTCAGAGATGCGCCGCCTGTCCGAATCGTCCCGCCATCGGAACTACGTCATCGTTCTGGTGGACCATAGACTCGTTGCTACCATGTTTTGGGGCAGAAATAGTAGGAGTTCGCGACCCCGCCTGCTCTGACTTGTTGCCGTCACGTTCCAGTTCACTTCATCCTGTTTCAATCTCCATTTCATTCCTCCCTCGCATTCGTCATTCGTCTTTGCCGAACACCCAGCCCGCCGTCCCACTCATCAACTGCGATGGCCTGGAAACACACCTTCCATTGAGCTCTCGATTCCTATCAGAATAGTGAACAGATTCTTTGGAGAGGAGCACGCATATGGAAATCCCGTTAGTTGCCGAACGCAATAATCCGGAATGGTGAGCGGCCATCGGAGAATGAGGTAACTCGAATCAGGCGGCGTATCCTCATGGTCAGAGGTGCGGATTCAATCGGGAGCGGGGGTCCGATTTTCTAATGTTTGAACAAAAACTTCTCTCCCACACAGTGATGTCCTCTGGCTAGACGGCCGCAAACATCAGGAAGTGGAGCAAAGAGGCCTGAAAAAAGGTTTGTTGGCTCGAGTCCCCCGGTGCAGTCGTAGGTGATAAGACAAATAGCCCGAGGTTGTTTCCCTGGCAACTTCTCGAGAGCAGGCATAGTCCTATATTTTTAGAACGTGACAACGAATCGCAAACGGAACATATGCGCAGGGAAATCAAGTCCACAGCTCAAGGCTGTGTCTCGGAGAGAAATTTGTTTGACCATATCTCAAATGTGATCATCCATCGAAGTTTTGGGTCGAATATGAAGCTGAAATGACTGCTGCTGCCCTGGATCCGGTGTTCTTGATTCCTCGACTGATTAGGTCCTGTTGCCTACTGAATCAAGATTCATCGTGAATGAGCACTGTTTCCTGCAATGTTCTTTGTTTTCCGGCTGAACCTCTCAGCCAGCCCTCAGAAGTGTCCCGGAATCACCTTCCGGTATTGCTTCAGTAACACTCCCTATCGGCTCGCAAATCCCATTGCGGGCGGTGGGCTTGGGTCTTAAGATGGTTCAGATTTAATTCTGATGTAAATTAAATCCTCTCTTTACCCCATAAGAAGTTTGTTGTCCCGGCCGGGGACCGAACCCGCGATTGCTAGCTTAGCGTGGCACCCAAGGCGTTGGTTTATGCCACACGGCCAACGAGCCGGTGCAATGTTCCTGCAATGTTGACGTTTCAAATTTTTCATGTGCTCGGTTCAGAAATCCCGCTGAGACAAGAGCAGTCGTTGCGGAATCAGAGTGATACCGCGCCGACACCGAATCGTTAACGTGGCAACCACGCATCCGAACAGGAATCGCCGACAGCTGCTTCCCTTGCGAGATGCCCGTGCACGTAGGGGTCTCTAGATGTCCGTTCAGTTATGCAGCCTATATTCCAAACAATTTCCGGATCCCGACAGTAAGCGGCTTGCTATACCAAACACCGAGCACGAGTCTATGAGTTATCATCAGTTTGCTTCAAATGGAGCATTCGATCGTTGCTGAACCATTTTCATGTCCTACTCCATCGCATCTCCTCCGGAAACATGATGGTTTGCAGCTCCCATCACGTCGCGGTCTGCCCTAGCTCCGAAAAGTCGAGCCGGAATTAAGCGACAAAGGCTTCTCTTTGTTCGCGGTCTCGGGGAGTCCTGTTGGCTTGCCTGTTCGTCGCTTACTCCGAGAAGCCTTCGGCACTGTTCTTTGTTTCATGCATGGCTGCGGAACATCGGGGGTGGCAGCTATCTGTTCAGGCAGGAACAGAGGTGCGGCGATACAACACTCGATGTCTGGTAGGGCGTTACTGGCCACTTATATCTCAGGGGAGTCATAGTAAGCATTGCAATTCGGATCGTCTGCTGTTGTGGTCGTTGGATGCGCGGCGCAAACCTTTCCTTTCTTCCGCTGCTTTGATCATTGCCGTTTATTTCCACGGCTTGGCTTTGTGATCATCCCGGCCGACGACAGAGAGGTTGAAGCGGAGGACAGATGTGTCGTTCGACTCCCCCCTGAGGAAACGGCCGGTTTTTGTCCGTATGAGATGTCTCGACTGCTCTGTTCATTGAGACGACAAACCGAACAGCCCGAACATCTCCGTACGATGTCATTACGTGCCGTCCTCTTCCCCATTCTCGTGCGTGCGCGGCACGCTCGTAAATGTCGCGACCAACGGAACCCGTAAATTTCCCTTAGTCTGCGGTGAGCGTCATATCCGTATGTGTCCCACTGCAGTTGCATACGAGATGAGGGCCACAAGACTATGAAGGGCACTTCGTCACAAACCTACCCCCGCATTGGCCTCACAACGCGACGTCGGCGGCTGAATGAAATTCTTTTCGGCCTCATCAGGACGATCTATGAAGAGCTCCCAACCGGAACTTTCCTCGTTCCTGTTCTTCAGAATTGCATCCTGTCGGCGTTCAAGGTCTACGATTGTTGTCGTTAGATGAGATAGATTTCATGTGAAGGAGGTCTGGGAGTTTCGATCGGTGTCACTTTCCAGCCCATTCGTTTCATCTCATGTCCTCCCAAAGCTTGATGAGGTTCGAACGCACTGGAATCATTGTCACCTCAATGTTCTATTTTTGTCCTTTAGAGCGCGGTCTCTATTTCCTCATTGTGCCATCATAGAGTTTCTTCGAGCGATTCTCGAGACGTCTTGCTGCAAACGATAGCTCTTCTTCTGAGGCTCAGGATTGGGTATTCAGAACGAGGACTTCACTTGTGTGGCCCCAGATCGTGAAGAACGACGGAATCGCGACTGGCGCTATCTTCGTCGTTCTCGCTTCTACCTGCGCAGCAGAGATTGTATCGAAACTGTCTGCAAGCTGACAGAGTCAGCGACAAAAATCCTCGCATCAATGAGTAGGGAACAGCTGAGCCAGAATCGTTCTTTCGCAAGGAATCGTCCGTTCCATCGTCATGGCGGAGAGCGTGGAATTCGCCGACCTGCATCCGGAGGAGCCGTCGACTCCTTGCCGGAAATTCGGGGAGCGAGCTCTCTGATTGCCCCAGTGCAGCTCAGAGAATCGCATCCGCAAAAACTTGGCTCCCAACTGGTGGGCTTGGATATTAAACGCGCACCGCACTGAGCCATGCGTTAGAGCATTTCACCGCAGACGCTGTCTCAGTGAGCTCCACCTGAACAATTACCATAAAGATTTCGCAATGAGAGACGGAAATGGCCTCGGCAACATTCCCCTGAGCTAGTCGACGGCTTCGTGTTTCCCGGAGCCGCTATCGTGGTCTGCATGAAATCGAGCAGGACTCAGATCGCCCTGGCAATGCTTGGGCCTCCACGTAGGGGGAATTCGTCTTGCTCTCAAGGTGAAACTACATCGAGATCCAATTAGCTCAGGATACCCTCCATCAGACACTAGGAACGAGGACAACGAGAAATCTCAAGTTGTTTGACAGGGAATATACAATCAGTCGGGATTTCGGAGAGCGCCGGTGGCGCTCACTCATTCTCCGGCAGACGTCTTATCGCCTCCAATGCGTCCAGGTTTGCCAGATCACTCTCTCTCTCTCTCGAAGAACGGCCAGCTATGTTCTTCGCGGCCGCAATTTGAGATTCTCGAAGAAGCTGGCGCCGCATCCTCAGGCGTCAGTGCAAGGTTGAGAAGTCTCTATTTCTACTCGGGATGTCTTAGAGATCTACACCTGAACCCCGAACTCTGCGGGACTCCTCTACACCAGACCCCGCAGGGTTGACCCAACCCGTCCCTTGTAATTAATTGCATCCCGAGTGGAATCTCTTAGTAGTGTCGTCCCAATCGACTGGCCCAGCGGACGCCAGAGCCGGGCGAAATCCCGGTTCAAGAATCAGAACCTGGATCAATTTCTAGGGAACCATATGTTTTCCAACGTTCCCCCCTTGTTATCCACATTTTCCCATGTTTCCAGCATCCCAGCGCTCAGCATGCCTCAAGCTCGGAGTGGTCCCTGGGAAAGACCAGCGTGTTTAATAGAAACTCCTGGAGCAAACGAAGTCACAAAACCGAACGGCAGGAAGGAAGTCGAGGAGGACAGAGACGACGCCTAAAAACCAGTCGACAGGTGCATTCAATTAGACTGCAGCGACTCGCTCCGATACTCCCGGTGCTCTGATGACGACGAGCACTTCCCCGCTGCTGAAAGATTGGGGTTGAGATAGGGATGTGAGTCTCAGAGGGATAACCAGGGGAATACAGCACGTAGAAGGTTCGGTAGACTTAGGGTATCCGATGCGCTGCTCAAGAACTTGTGGATGGGAGGCTTTGCGACCCGTGGAAGTCGGAGCGTGCTCGCCAGGCAGCCCGCCCGCCAAACTGACAGAACCTACCGTTTTCGCATCGACCCAATCTCTCGAGAAGGCGATTCGGATGTGCACCGGTAGTGCACACCGATTTCCTAGAGAGGGTAATTCCTTCGAGCTCTCCGGATGAAAATTGGGCAGCGAAGGCCAGGCACTCAAGGGCTCTAGCCTCGGGAGTAGGCCGATATCCGAAACTTGAGCAAGCTGAAACCTTCCCTAGTTGCTTTGCTCGCGTTCGGTGTCGCGTGCTCCGCACCATTGAAGAGCTGATTGGTCCGTCGAGACTCGGTGATTAACGGACACAACACTTGCCCAGCACATTTGAACGAGTCGCTCGACACCTCGCCCAGCGTCAGCGGGCACATAGCACACTCTCCTGGGATCCGCTTGCTTTAAGTAGCTCTCCGTGAAGCTTCTCCCAAGAAGCCAAATGACATTTCCGGACAGCCGAAAGCATTCTCCAGTGAGTTTATCACGCTGCGTGACAAATACGCGAGGTGACATCACCGCTCTCGACGGATCAGCGTAGTCGGACGGCATCGCTCTTCCGTCCTGCTGGTATCGAGCAGCTGCATCCCCGTTCCGGACCAGGAGGAAAACTCATTTTTGCTCGCTTCTAGTCGGGAAAGCAAGCGTCGCGCGCAGCCCGAGTGACAGACAGCCTAGATTGAGGTCGGGCAGAGAGCACGCGCTGCGAAGGGGCCTCCTGCACTTTGCCCTCGGAGGCAATATCTCCAGTTTCTCTGGAAGATTCCTCCTCTGCAGTAAGACATTCGAGCGGAGGAAGTGGAATATAGAGCGCAGGGAAAAACGAACAGAACGTGGAACCTGGCGGGACATATTTCTTGGGCGCCCCGGCGGAAAGCCGAGACGTGCATGGCCTACGGACCCTGCCGAAGGAGTCTCTAAATAAAAATTCCCCGACTTCCGCAGGTCTCCACCTCCGTTTGGATGTACACTAAAGATTCCATGTTGTGAACGGCTTTGTCTGAGGTCTAGTTCTCGGGTACGTTTGCGCGGCACAGGATGAATTTGATATTCAAGCGTTTGATTCACTCTCCAAGATTTCCCCCGAGAGGCATCGCGGAGTCAGCGGAGCGTTCGAGGGACCCGAATATAAAAGGAGAGGATGTCCAGCAGATGAATGGGAAACAAGGAGCTGCAATACTCGAAGGGACGGGAGAGAGAGAGAGAGAGATGGAGAGAGAGAACACTTCTTCTTCAGGCAGCCGCCCAGACCATACACACCCTAGTGAACGTGAAACGATGTCCTCAGAAAGCCATAGAACGAGAACCTGCCGTCCAGAGGCCAGTCCCATGCCTCAGACCGTTCCCTCTTTTGGAACAACGCGAAGTTCTGATTGTGTTCATGTTCTCCGCGAGCATAGCTGAACTGAGCAGAATAGAGCAAGCTGGCCATTATCTCCCCGAGGAATCAGATATCGTAAACTCGTGAGGTTGTTTCATACAATAAGAACAGAGCCGATTCCAGGGCTCGGGCGTTTCGGGCTCGTTGACGGTTCGCTCTGATCTTCAGATTCGCTCGGTTGGGCAGGTCTCTGCCGTCCCATAGGGCGTCATGTTGATGGTCATCATCGTTCACTGGCCCTGGCAGATTCTGTATCAGTCTAGCGGCACGAGTCCATATTTGTGAATCAGTCATAAGTTCATTTACTCATTCGAAACTCGCTTCCGCTAGTTGTTGGATCGAAAAAGAATCTCCCATGGTGCTGGATGCTCTCGAAATCCATTGAAATGGGATTTTCATGAGAGGGTTTCTTTCCCGGCTGTAAAATATAATCATCGACAAATTTTCCTGCTGACAAGGAGAGCTTCACCACAGGCGCTCACCGAAAATTTCTTTATTCCATTTCATGCGTTTGCTGCAATGTAACATTCTCTTCCAATTCTGCTCCTCGAAGTACCAGCGGCGTCTAAGGTCCCGGAAGCACGACTTGAATCCGCCGAAGCTCAGCAAATCCACCAAATCGAACACCAAGTAGATGAAAAGCTCTGAATATATCAAGAGACACGTTCCAAATATCGGAATATGCGAAACTATTATTTTCAGAAGGTGAAGAAGCAAACCAATAATGTAGGCCAAGAGTAGGATTGGGGTGAGCAGGATGGAGCAGAAGACACCTGAGACGTCACTCATAATGTTTGCGGCGTCGGCTGGCGCCAAAGCCACAGACATTGGCTCCGAGGTTTCATGACCCGAGGATTGTTCGAGAGTGTCAGAGTTTTCGATTCGAGCCACGTCTTCCATTACGTCCGACCCTCCCTGAGACGCAACCGCGGTCGGAACCGGCCACGAATGCGACTTATAAACTCAAACTACGTTACGGCTTCATCCAGCCCATTCGATTCTTTCAGGCGAGCGCTTCCTCTACTCTCGCTCAAGGACACTGAGGGACATCTTACAATCGCCGCTAAGCGAAGAGCTACGTTCCCGGCGTTGGGGAACTACGCAGACTAATACGTTCCCTCTTGTGAATCTTTAACGGAGAAAACTTTACCCAGGCAACGGCGACGAAGCGAAGTTCCCGTTGGGATGCTTGCAAAAACCCACTCTCTTGCGATTCTGTTTGTGTGGACAAAGAGGAGCGGAACGAGGAACACCCACACAGCCAGTCGAATCCTCATAAGGATTCCAGCAGACGATTGTCAATATGGCTGCATCGAGCGCCACCGACTGTCACCCGGAAGCTGTCGTCAGCTCAAGCCGACTCAATTACACTACGTGTGCGAACCGGCGTGAGTCCAACTGATGGACGGGCGAAAGTAAGCTCGGAAACAGCGGTGTTTGCTTCGGAGGAAGTCGTCATCCTCTACAGCGTTCAAGCGACAAATTCAACTCAATCAGGGAGGGCTGAAGAATCGAAATCACTGATAGGTATCCAGCCCCGTTCGTTCCCCAATACGACAATCCGTGGTCGGAGGCGTTCCCCGTGGGCAGGATCCCATTTCTTGAGGTCTGAGTCGATCCGTCGTTGTTTTCCGCGGCAATCAAACTCTCAAGTTGTGCATGGAGAACGTCGCAACACGATATGCCTCATGAGAGTCCGGAAAGCTCGTATCGGAAACTCCCTCCGTGTCACTAGGAGGATCATCGGGCCCTATGGAGCATCGATGGGTACCGTGGTTTCCGACGGGTGGTTCTTCATCGCGAGCGAGGATGCATTTCTCTTGACGGCAACACCTCAGGGAGCAATTTGCGCTATAAGTCTTGATAACTTGCAGAACACGCGCTCTCGCCGTAGGGTTAGCTCTGTGACGCTGATAGCTCTGTGTCGAGATGCGAGCCAGTGCAGGTGATAGCGAAGAATCGTGGTCCACGCCGGGAGAAAGTCCAGATGATCGCGAGGAAGATATAAATGACGACAGAGGCCACCATAATCCGTCACAGATGCTCAGTTCATTGGAACAGATATGTTTTCTGTGTTTCTCGTTCCCCTCATATCGAAGAAAGAGCTATTCCAAATACAGACCTTCCGTTTCCTATTTCGCAGAATACAAGACGCATCCCATCGAGCGACCAGCTTGAAGTGAGCACGTAATCTGCTGATGAAACAGAAGCTGCTTTCGCTGAGCGGTCCCGATTGTGACGCGATGGAGGGTTATAGCTGTGGTTGTCGATCGATTCAGATTCTGGACTCCGGAATATTCACCTGGGGCTTATCGCAACGGAGTGATTGAGCATGTTCTGAATCAGAGGTCCAGCTTGAGATTGCGGTCTGTTCTTCCATTCACTGTCCGAAACTCGAGAGCCCTCATCCCGTTCCCCCGTAATTGGTCAGTGACCACTTCAAACAACGACATTCGAAGTGTTGTCGTTGTCGCTCGGAGGAGCAAGTGCTTCGAGACGACAGTATCCTGAACTCACAGCAGTATACCGGGAAATGAGGGACTGCAGTGAGCTTCCGCAGCTAGAGGAGAAACTAGTTGTCTCGTTGATTGAATATCCTTCCACGCCGCTCACTCAAGGAGTCCGAATGCTCCTCGCAACCGCGCGAGCTCCGTGAAGATTGCATTTCGTTGATGCTAGTATCTCCTTCGTTTTCCACGATCTTGGAGGAGGACTGCGGAACAGAATCGACAACTTCCCTTTTTTGGAATCGCGCCTCGCATGCGGAGCGACTTCAGGACTCTTGTCTGACTCTTTCCGTCGACCTCGGATAGCGCATTCTCGATGCACTACTGTTTGAGGAAGGCTCTCGAAGCGATTTCGTAACCCAGGGCGTCGCGCACAACCCATTCGCACGGCATTGGCCTGGTTGCAGGTGCATTCGTCGTCCTTGAGTGAGTGGCGTCAGGTGTGAATCGATGAACGAAGCGCGGATCAGCGACTCAGACAAGCGAGAATGGTACCGAGACAGAATATTCAGTTCAGGCCGATCTCGTTTCCCGGAAAAATCTCTTCCTTCGATTTCAAAGAGCCTAGTTGATTCAAATATCCCGGTGGAGCGGGAGACTATCACGCTTCTAAGCCGAGCTTCTGGTTCGAGACTCGGAACACGCGGTCCACCAATGTCAACGACTGCACGTCGAGCTTCGTTGTTTGAGCTCGAAACAGACCAGCCAATTTCAGCGATGGTGTCCCCACAGCGCGAATGAGTTGTCGAATTCCAGACAGCTGGTACACAGGCAGTCGGCATATCTTCGAGTTGGACCCTAGACTCGGCTTCTTCCATGGCAGGGAGCAGGAGATGATATCCTGAACAGATTGATGAGCACAGATATCATTCTTCGACCCGTGTCACAGAGAGGAGCCCCTCTGTTTTTCGGCTGAACCTCTCAGCCAGCCCTCAGGAGTGTCCCGGATTCACCTTTTCGGTATTGCTTCAGTAACACTCCCTATCGCCTCGCAAATCCCATTGCGGGCGGTGGGCTTGGGTCTTAAGATGGTTCAGATTTAATTCTGATGTAAATTAAATCTTTTTTTTTTACCACTTAAGAAATTTTGTGGTCCCGGCCGGGGATCGAACCCGCGATTGCTAGCTTAGCGTGGCACCCAAGGCGTTGGTTTATGCCACACGGCCAACGAGCCGACACACAGAGAGGAGCCCGGTCTACATTATTTTACAAATCCTCGCTTTGTTCATGTTGTGCGGTCGATTGATTGCCTCATCGATTTCTCAAAATGAATCTCGCTGAGAATGGATGACCTTTCTTGCTTTGGCGCATAGAAATGTTGGGATCATGTCGGAATACTTTCTGTCTCGACCCTCCCCTGTGAAAGACGAGGCATGCCTAGCTGCAAGGCTCCTGTCGAAAGCTACAAATACCTGCGACGGGGAGACACAATAACAGATGTTTGTTCTCCTTCGAGACTCGAGCTGCCCCGGAACTTCCCATTCTCAGGATGAAAGGGTAGTTCAACTAGTGAAACTCCGAAGACAGGAGAAACAGCCCGAGTCCGTTGGATTCCGTCCTCGCTGCCAAGATCCGAGCCGGGACCCTCGCTATAATGATAAGGCCATCACTGCCCCTCACGGGATCTAACATTCTCGGGAGTCCAAACACTACGTTCTCCTCAATCGATCAGCATGGCATGTGCTCACGCGTCGGAAGAAAAGGAACACTGTTGACGTGTGTCATCGAATACTCGGGCAACAAACACTTCCGCTCACGTACTTTCAGCCCTGCGGTCGACAACTCTTCGATCTTGTCCTAGAGGAAAACAACGTCAATTAACGTTCATCTCTTTCGCATTGGAGACCCAGCGAGATGACAGCCAAGCGAACATGAGGTTGGGTCACAGGACAGATTCCTCAACAGTTCCTTCGAGATGGACGTTTTTGCACGTCACTCTGACCCCTTCTGCGTCCCGCCGACGAGGCGTCCGCTCGCATGCCCGGACCATGCGTGTAGGCAGACTGGGCAAAGAACATGGATGCCACCGTGCTCCAAGTAGAATGGGATGCCTGCCGGAGGCGACGTTCCATCATCAATACTTTTCATTCCTCCAAGTTTGATGTCTCCCCTGACTTCGGAGTTCTCTTGTGCTGACGTTCTCTAAGAGCTTTTCCCGAAGGTGAGCACCCGCTGCATGGGATCCGGGGCTCGTCCCGGCATGAATCGATCCGACGTTGCTCACACGGTGCCGTTCCGCGTCGGCGGCGAGATCATCATAAACAATTACCCGAATTCGATCTGAGGTCTAGATCTCCGAGGACAGGTATGTAGACGCGTACCGCTCTTGAATCGCTCTGGAGCGTGACGAGCGCGGAGGTAGCTTCAATGGATGCCTCCGTATTCGGTTTGCTGCAGACCTCACAAGATCACTTCGAGTATCTTTGTTCATGAGACGGATAGTGGTTCTGGTATGCTCGTCGATGGTGACAGCATTCATTCAATGCTCCCATCCGGTCTCGTAACAGCGATGAGGCATTTCCCTTTTGTTCAGATGCGCTCCAGGTCGTATCCAGAAAAACTCTCGCATTTCCCCAGAAGCCCCCTTGTTGTTTTGAAGATGACGGGACTCGGTCGGCTGGGGGTTCCCCCAGCATATCGTCTGCTACGAAATCATCCGCCCGACTCTGTCCGGATCCTGAATTCCAACCGAGCAACGAATCGCAGCACATCGTTGATCGAGACGCACTCAATAATTGAGCTCACGGCTTCCGTGTGCTCGAGAATAGGCCGCTCCAATCGCGGACAATGAAGTTTTCCGAAGAGTGGGAAATACCAGGGGTGGATATAAGGATATTGGACGCTCGTGGGTGGGGAAAACTGGGGGATGAGCGGTCAAGTGCCGAATCAACAGAGCCACGTCCCAGAAAAAATTTCAAGAGCACCGCAACCATTATTGAGATTCCACGGGCACGGGCGCAGTTTGAAGGAAAAATCCTTCTGTCCAGAAACGCTCCCGTCTCAGGATTTTCAGATGTTTCAGGATTGCGCCTCTCTCTCGCTCACGATAGCCCAGTGGTTCCTCCTGATATAGCTCTGATCTCGTATTCTCTGTGACTCCCGAGCTTGCCGCGGTGACGAACGTGACCTCGATTCAACAGTTCTTGACCTCTCCCTCGTGAGCGTTCGCAAATTCCGCTCATACGCCTTTTCCGATCTAACAATAACTCGGCAGCGGAGAATCTCGTTCTGAACCCGACGAACCCGTTCTCCGGAACGGAAGCCTTCTGGGCAGCTTCCAGAACATCCTGTTCCCAGGACGGTTCCGTAGAGAGTCCATCACAAGAGTCGAGTCGAGCGAGCGACCGACCAGAGTCCTGCAACTCAAGCGCCCTCCAGGATCTCGGGACGCTTCACCTGAATCGGATCATCCTAGACTCAGAAGCAGCTCCGGAGAACCTCTGCGACAAGAGAGAGTATGTGCCAAACAGGTCACAGAGAGCTGATCATAATCGAATGCGACATCTTCACGGAACCGGCCAAGGAATCCGTTGCACGAGCTTGTTCCACGCATTGATTGATCGATCAGACAGTTTGTACCACGAGGTGTCCAGCGAGAGACACAGCCGCCAATCGATGGCTCGAAACACAAGAGGTGAGCGGGAGCGAGTTCGGCTCATTTTGGCCCTGCTGTGTCATTATTTTTGGTCGTCGCCAGGCGGCAAGGCGGTCCCGCTGTGAATGCTGTCGATTCGTGTTAGTCGTTAGCTCCTCGGCAAGGACCAGAGAATTTCGATACAGGTTGAGACATACCTCCAGCTGCTCCGGGGAACGTCGCTTGGCACCTTCTTGGCACCCCGGATCAGTTGAGAGGGGTCATTCAGCTCTTTGGAATGAATGATGCGACTTGATGCGAGTATCGTCGGTGACTCCAAACATGACGGACGGAATCAATGAGCAAATCAAGAACAGATCGACGCTCTTGACCGCGATTGAAGGATGGTAGGATAGCCCGGCAGTCATGTAGCCGGGAATAGACGAGCGAGTAGACTCTCGCCGAGGAGGGTGACTTCAAGCCTTCAGACTGGTGGATGCAGATCATTGCCATGACAATACGGAAGATGAATACTATTCCTCCAGGAGCATACACGATCAAGGAAAACCAGCGAGGGCAGCTGATAGAGCTCATGAGGGGCGACTGAAAGAACCCGTCTATCAATAAGAACGCATCGTCGCAATTTGCCAAAGCCAACAAAGAAGTGCATTTGTGGTCCACGTGGCAGTGGAGCGTTCGGGTGCTGCAACCCTCGCATTGGCTGACGCTATTAGGACGTTAGGGCAATAGAATGACTGCTCTGTCGCCTATTTCCCCTCCATCTCCTGTTGTTCGTCCTCTTCTTCAGCCGAAATGGATTCGTGTCGTCAGCGACATAGGCAATAACCCAGGGCCTGACCACCAAATTTTGTCGCGTCCCGCTCTGCGGAGTTACCGAACCTGGGGAGTTGATGACGCTGACATCTAATCATCATGACGCTGATGGAATCGTTTCTACGAAGGTCACTCTCAGGGATTTTTGTTAACTTTCCTTCTGAACTCTCGGAGAGTTGGAGAGCGATGTCGTGGACGTGAAGCTCGAGGAATATTTCTGTCGCTGTCGTGAAAAAAAATCGGGATCGAGCTCAGTAGGTAAACTAGTGGTTCCGTGGAATCACGTTCTACTCGCTGAACGTCCAAATACTGTTCAACGAGTGATCTGAACAACCCAAGTAAGTTCTGTCAGCTGCGAAAGAATTTCTGAGAGACTCCTGTGCCATCTAACGGGTTCCCGCGCGGATTCGATGGCAAAGATTGACCAACTGAGGCCAGCAAAACTTATCAGCGCTCATTAAAAAACAACGTCCGTTTTCCCAACTATCACATCATCGCGAACAGATTTCTCTCGCGGCTCGCTTAGCATTGCGCTGAATCAGACTGCAAGGAGCTTCAGGGATTGACCGACTGGCTGCGTCGGGCAGGTCGGACATTGAAACTGAACAAGAGCTTGTCACACACGGTAGACGCAACCCCGTGTTCCTGCATTGGGGAAGCTTCCTGGAATTCCTTTGTCGCCTTAGCTTCAAAAACCTCCGCATCCGTTGAGCATCGCCCGATTGGAGACTGACGTTAACTAATCGTTCCTATCAAGGATGCCGTAGGCGATATCGTCGGCTCGTTATCAGTCTGTTTCATTGGAGGGTCCAGATTCAGAACCTCGCAACTCCGAATTCGTCAAGGTCGACTTTTTAGTCAGGAATTCTTCGGACCGATTGTCGACAACGTTATTTCGCGCTCTTCTCGGAGAAGCTTCATTCACTATTCCTCTACACTCTTCGCAGTTCCAAGAGAAGCGCAAGACAACCTTGCCGGAAATGGGTCCGAAGAATTTCTGACTGAGAACTTCGCTTCCAGAAATTCGAAGTTACGACGTTTAGAATGTGGGCTCTCCAATGGCCGCTCTACTTCGACTTGAATGGTCAGTTGAAGTCAAGGGTGGAGGTACGATGAAGCAGCATCAGGTCTAACGGTCGGCAGGAATGACGGCACTACTTATAATTCCCGAGGCGACCGCCCCAACGATTTTAGATGAGATTCGGTTGAGGGACCACATAGCTTTTCAGAGTGAAAGGAAACGACGTGTCAATAATCCTCTCCCCAGAGGTCTACACGGTGTCATCCACTGGGGGTGGCCAGCGTGAATTCACCTTTAGGAAGTCTCAGGTCTTCTTTGCCGACTCATGGGAGCACGCTGATCATTCAACCGACATCATCGGGCCGATCCTTGAGCCTGATAGTGCTGAAGACTCCCCGGGAAGAGACGCGCGTTGAGTCCCCGGGTGCGGAAGGGGAAAGAGTGGTCTTCGTGGAATCATCAGATTACTATTCTCAACCGCTCATTCAAAGCCTCGTCAATAACGCATGGTTATAAAAGGCAGTTCATACAAAGGTCACAACATGGCTGAAACCCGCAAACCATCCGCCGACATTTCAGTACCACCCTCCGACAGATCCGGGTTGCGTTATCCTGAAGTCTCTGGCAACCGGGAAACGATATAACGGGACACATCGCTTTGAGAACACCTGAATAGCCGCTGACAAGAAAACGCGTTCCCGACTTTGACCCGTCGAGGACGCGAAGAGCTATCTGAGCGAAAAGAATAAACGATCTGTGTTTATCCTGCCTTCAAGTTGAGCTAGTCGCCCGCCGCCGCGACCCCAACTTCAAAGATGGATTTCACTCTAGCTTCGAACTCCTACTCCGAACGATCGAATTCCAACGCCTGACGCTCAACTCCCAACGCCTGACGCTCAACTCCCAACGCCTGACGCTCAACTCACAACGCCTGACGCTCAACTCACAACGCCTGACGCTCAACTCACAACGCCTGACGCTCAACTCACAACGCCTGACGCTCAACTCACAACGCCTGACGCTCAACTCACAATGCCTGACGCTCAACTCACAATGCCTGACGCTCAACTCACAACGCCTGACGCTCAACTCACAACGCCTGACGCTCAACTCACAACGCCTGACGCTCAACTCACAACGCCTGACGCTCAACTCACAACGCCTAAAGTTCGCACTGTACATTCCTAGGGGCTTCGCATCAACAGGCAGGAGAGAGATTCCCACACGGAGTCATCTAGCTCTTCCTTTCCCTTCCAACGATTTCATCGACGCCTTGGAATCCCGCAGCGAGAAAAGTTTGACGGCACACTCGAAGCAATACATCCTCGAGTTGATATTGCAAGCATCACAAACGTATATCTTCGCTCGGCCTTTCTTGTTATTGACCTGAGATGCCTGCACATGGGCCGCCCAAGAGACAGCTATTCGACTCTTCCGACGGAATACAATCGGGGGATAAAACTGGACATCTCGTTGGCGGAGTTAGCCGAAATTGGTTGCCATGCTCCGATGCCGGGTTGTGTCCTCTCCGTTGTCACAATTCATTCTTCGTGACACCCAGAGGTCGCCAAGCTGCACTTGAAGCTGGGAAGGGAAACAATATTCCGCAAGCAGTCGTACATAGTACTGTCAATAATAGCGAAAGTTCACTGTGCCGTCCGAAGCTCAACTACGCGCGCCTTTATTTGTATGCAGCCAGTAGTGAATAATTCGCCCGGTCCATATCGTCCGACTGCAAATTGAATTGAAGCTCGACTGTGCGACACCCGCAGACCGTGGGAGCTCGGTGTGGGCGCGGTGACTTCCTGTGCGAGTCTGCGAGAAGCCTGTTTCGGTTCCGCTGTAGGTTTTGTTCGCAGTATGCCATGAATGCCCGCCAGCGTTTCGGATCTCCCATGACGCAGAACGAGCACCGGGACGTTAGCATCAAAACCGGGCTCTCACGAATAATCTCAGCTCTCCGGATTGCCGTCCCGGAAAGTTTCCTTTCTTCCGGGGCTGCCCGACGGGGCCACGAGAGAGACCGGAATCGGGAAGCCGGGGATAAGCGCTACGCAGAGTGTCCATGGCGACCACATGAGTGCGGACGCAGTAGCAACTCCAGTGGCTAAGCCGGAGTGCAGAACAACGAATGTCCCTAGAGGGCGGGCACTCTGTTTCTAATTAGCGTGAAGACGATTCGCCGCTCTTGTTAGTACGGAGGATTGAGAGGTACATCAGCTGTATGATGGGCCTTCCGTTAAACGTCGCTCGGACACTTCGTGGTTCTGGCGTTGGTACCGATCTCGGAGACAACGCTCCTTCGAGATCGTCCATCCGATTCATTTCGGTTAGTTTCTGAATTCGTTGAATCCCCGAGAAACTCTCGCTTTCGGAGCACAGTCAGTGGTGACCATCGTCTTTAGAGAAGAAGGAGTCACCTCGCGCTCTTCAAAGCAGGAACTGCTGCTGTTTCCAGGAGACGGAATTATCGCGATATTGAGTGCAGAAGATGCTTCGTCTGTCATATGATCAATATTATCAAAGCTGACCTGGAGCTCTATCCTCCTTCAAGTTCGTGTGAAGAAGTGCACTGGACGACCGAGACTCGTTCCGATCGTGGGTTTCGCTTCACATCGAGGATCGGCAGCCATTCTGTGAATAACGAATTTTTCGTCGTGAGTTTGCCGAGGAGTTTCGTCCTCAGGACTCTGACCGTTCGGAATGTCCAGCGGCAAGTATCGTCTGGAAATCGTAGAAAAGGTTTGCCGGCGATCATGACGCATGAAAAGCGGCACGTACGACTCGAGGACTCTGGTCCAGCTCTCCTCGGGCTCGAGGAGCCTCCTGTTCGAGCATGCATTCGAATATTTCGAATTCGCAATTCGATTCGAAATCTACCCGTGCTTGCTCAGGGCGCGGAGCAGTTTTGTCGTTGGATAACGACGTCTCTGCGAATTTTCTGTAGTTCCCGAAGTCTATCCTCAGGACCTGGCAGCCGCCGTGAGAGCCCGGAGCGGATGCATTTTTCACGCGTAACGTTGAGGAGTTTCAGGGTGAACCTCTCGCATGGATTATTCATTTATGAAGATGAGTTCTCGCCCCAAGCGGCTCCCGCGACGCAGGACCTTCTCCGACGAAGCCACAGTTCAGGGAATCATGTATTTCGAAAATCGGAGTTCCGTGCGGCCGCGCTCCCAGAACGCTATGGAGGGAACGATCATCTCCGGGCGCACATGGAACCGGTCTGAGAACCATTGCCCTATTTCCCACTCCCTTGGATGATCTTCTCACTTCATTTCACATGGAAGTCGGAGGCCCCCAGGCTCACTTGAGCATGAACCGAATTGCCCCCCCCCCCTAGCCTCCCTCTGAAATGCGAACTCTGAACTTCAATTCTCGCTCGTCGCAAGCTTCGTTGGAGTTCCAATGGATTAGTCTAACGACAGAAACGAAGGTCCCTCCCAAGACAGCGCTTCGCTCCTTCATCTCGCTCTCGCACACCTCGAAGGATTCTTTGGAGAGCTACGGTGGAGTCGGTTCCGGTTGGCCGCTGGATCGGACCTCACCAAGGCATCGAGGAAATACTGATCCCAGATCTCAATCCACCGGTGAGATTGCTCCGATGGGAGGCCAGCGGAGCCCCACACAGAGAGGAAACCTTGTTTCACCAAAAGCCATACGTGAGCGATCGATGGGTTCCCGCTTCGCCCTATTTCCGCCATCGGGTGCAGGCTCGGAGGATCGAAGCTCCCGCCGAGGGTTATGGGCTTCAGAATCGCAATCCACCCGCGGAGGAGGACCACCACGCCTGCTCGTAGTATGTCTGAGCTCTCTGAGACAGTTTATTTGGGATGTTTCCTCGTCTCGCGTTTCCAATCGTGTTCTCTGACAAGGAATATGTTTCTGCGTAATTTGAACGGAACTACGCGCTCGCTGAAATGATTGTGTGGGGATTCTGAGAGTCGTTACCGATCGAGCTGATCGAGCCCCACGGATGCCTTCCACCAGGGATGAATACGGGCTCAAGAAATATGCCTCCTCATTGTGAGCAAGTCTACGAACGGCCCGACAGCAGTTCCAGCTTCGCAGTTCCCTCATTAACGCATCGTGACAAAGACATGAGAAAGGCTCCACTTTCATCGTCCATAGATCATTTATTCGTACTAATGAGATGACACGTTGTCTGAGGGTCCCGCCGATTTCATCAAATCAAATGTCGGACGTTCGGTCATGCATCGTTTCCAGCCTATGCGCTATGTATGCTTCTCTAGGCTCCCAGGCGTAACGACCTAAGAGTCTGCGAAGCAGGTCCTGCAGTCCTGCTGTCGGTGAGGCATTTATTGGATCTTCTACGAAGGTTTGTCCTCCCACTCTGAGATTCGATTCGACTCGTCTACTCCGGACGGAGTTTCGTCATTTTTTCACAAACGACCAAGAATCTCATCAGCTTGCCGGAGATGGCTGCTGGAATCGGATTCGACTATAAATAGTGGAAATCCAACCACCAATTCCACCGGCTCCCTGTCGAGAAAAGAGTCTCCTGGCCCAATAATTATTTCCCTCCTTCCCGGTGTCCTCGATTCCGAGCTTCTCTCCCTGTTGCGGGTGAGGCAGAAATCTCTCGGAACACAAGATTCTCGGGGATGAAGTTCCCTGAAGCAAAAAGTTCGACAAGCCCGAATCAGATTCCGTGGGGAACGCACCCGAAATTGCTCCAGCTAGTATTCGAGAACCACGAGGTACGTGTCACCGGGCTGCAGTTTCTTTGTCTCCTTGCACTCGAGTGACGTGGGCCGTCCCCAAGAGACAGGACGAACGATTGAACCGGAGTTATGAATACTGTTAACCCGCCGTTCAAACATGACACTCAACGCAGATTCGCCGTGCGATAGGTTCGAGGGGCGGCGATGCTCGCGTTCCAGAATCCTCGCTTTGTCTCACTTTACCGAGTTGGTGAATAAAGATGGAAACGCATCGGTGAGTTCGTCGGATCCGCTCCGAAGATGAAAAGAATGCCCCTCATCGTGTAATTCTGCAGCCGAACCAACGTGACTGCTTCAGGAGCCGCAGCTATCTCAGAAAAATGGAACAGCGGGAGACTCCGGCCGAGAAAGATGCGGGTACATTCTGGTCCCGACGTGTGGGAATCAATCCGTGTTCGTGCGCAGAAGGGAAACCTCGTGCGGGAAGTGTTCGATCAGACGAGAAAACCTTCGCATCAGACCCTTCTTGAAGTTCCTGTACATAGACATGCAGCCCATGGCGAACGGAACGATTCTCGAGTTTGAGACTTTCCGGTGGTTGAAAAGTATTCGGGAATCAGTGTAGCCGACGTTTTCTCCCGCTTCTTATTCCGACATTCTCTGCTCATGGTCATTCAGCCGATTTCTGCAAAGTTTCCGAGCTCAGCCTCTTCAGGAATTCATCGAGGACTCCAACGGGTTCCGGGGACCCGGGGAGTTTGCACCATTTTGGGAACCAATCCGATCACGCGCATGCGGCGCGTCTTCATTGTTTACAGAGCTCCACATTGTCGACACACCTACTCGAAGGTAGCTGTCGGAAAGCTCGGAAGCGGCGAACGAGAATTTACCTTTGCGGAGGTTCTTCGAAACGGTTGGGTCGGTGACAGAACAGCCCAGTCGAAGGCTTGTAGCGGCTCATGTGCGCGCCGCCCCGCTCTGGAACAAGTTTACCTTTTCTTTTGAGCTTTGTATGTTCGAACCGATGCAATGGAGAGTAGAAGCGGACAGTTCCACTGATTCAATGTTGGAGCTATGGTTGACAAATAATGGTCAGCGGGGTCGTGACCTCCCGAGCGAGAGATCGGTACGCTGCAGTTCCGATCATTGCTGCCCGCCCGATTTCGATCATTGCTGCCGGTAGAGCAAACAGAATAAGAACCCTGCGATGAGTTTACTGAATGTTTTTCCGTGGATGAGGCAGTTAATCTGGGCCGTTCCGGTAGCGGCCTGCATGGGGCGAGGGGGCATAGCGCGCGTAAACAGTTCGACCATACAAACCGGCTCTCAGCGAGCGAGTTCATCTCACTTATTCCATAACGGGCGCAGCATCCATCCACACATGCTAGAGAGCAATGGTTATCGTCGTTCCGGCTCTTCATGGAAGTGCAAGTCCCCGCCGCTCCGTGAGAGTCTTTCCCGAGCCATGGCATTTTCCGTCCCTGGCCCATAACTCAGATGTCCTCCTCGAACTCGTTTTCATCTGGAATCACATCTGCACCTCGACTCTCAGCGGATCGAATGAAATGCTCGTGTCGGAGTACCGTGTGACTGATGTCATGAGAAATTCGAGGAGCTCGGTCGGGGGAATCTTCCGATGATTCCCAAATGGAATGGAATCACTTTTTTTCCCGGGAGAGAACGCGACTTCAACAACGGCACTCCGGCTCGAAGCCTTCCACGAGTCGATTTCGGCGGAGGTTTGAGATCGAACTCTACGACCGAGACTCTGAATCCCGACACGCGTTCCTTCTCCGTTCGGACTCAACCATCTACGCCCCAATGGGAATACCACCCAGGACTGTATCTGCTCTTAGACGAGCTCCCCGGTATATCCATAATATGTGGGTTTTTCTTACCTTGAAACATCCGATTGACATGTCAGCTTCATCTGCGGAGGATTCGAGGGCACTCCAGCTCGTTGGCTCGTTCCGCAGACGGACAAGCGTTTTCCATTTTTCCAGCACTCGGACTTATCCTCATCCTCCTCTATGAACTTCAGGGACTATCTTTGATCCAAGGCTCGAGGTGTTCTAGAGATGAATCCAGTTCGCTGGCTCTCTCGACTCGAATGAGATATTCGGGTCAATTCCATCGAATCCTCCACCAGACCCTTCGCCCGAAATTTGAGAGCAGCACAGAATTTCTCCCTCCATCTCTATTTCGTTACTCAAACAACGGCGTTCCACGCAGAGTCACAAACATGATTACATGCCCCGATGGCTATCCGGATGACAAGCTGTAAGATCTTGGCGTCTCGACCAATTGAGAGGAAATTTTTCCGCTGAATTGTTTCCCCTAGCTAGGCACCACCCTGGCGTACAGGAAGCAATCAATGAACCGTTTGATGTGACGTATGCGTTCACATGCATTATTCATGGCCAGCGTTAATCAAATCACCCCACACCCGTTCCGTCTGAGCTCAAGGAAAACGCGAAATGCTTGCTCGTTGAACAGGCTACTTTTCCGAGGCAGGCCTCTCAGTCTCAGGCTGGCGGACGTGGCAGTTACTCTCACTTCCGGTTCTGGATAGGAGAGTCAGCTAATCCTTCCCGTCAGTTAACCATTTTCGGTTCCACTCAGGCTGTGGTGGGGACGCTGAGCAGCATCGGCAAACTCGCTCAGATCGAGCGAACTCTCTCGGGTTTCGGATATTTTGATATCCTTCCCGGCGGTGTATCGCGTAGCGTAATACCGAGACGCAGCTTCGTTCGTTGGATTTGGTTAGAACTTCGAGCGGACTCCCCGAGGTCATCTGCGCAGAAGGAGTCCTGGCACTCTCGCTCGCTAGGCCTGGACTGTCTGGAGAAGCCCTGAGGCCTAAATTGGGCCCAGGAATTGCGTGACCGAGTCCTGTTGCCTCAGCGCAAGGTGTGTGTTGCGGCTCCGACATTGATCTTGGCCGGTGGCTGGGTGTCTAGAGGGCTCAGCTGGTCGTTCGTGGCTCACACGAATCTCAAACGCACGACACGGTGAGCCAAGCGCTGCACACCTCGAGCGTCTTTTCTCGTCATTGGAGGGGATTGCTCCAGGTTTCCTCAGCACTTCCTCGAGGTCCATTCAGCCGACGTCAAATCTTGTTTGCGGAGCTCCTCAAAGACACTGATGGACAACTTTCCGATTCATAATGAGTACACAAACTGAGTTGAACGCATCGAGTCTTCATTCGGTCCCTTTTTGAGATCCCATCATAAAGAAAAGCTCTGAGATTCATGTTGACTTAGAATCAAATCAAAATGCCACGCGTCCACCGCCTGGTGGGTCAACTCTGCATGCGACTCGACGGATTGGCTTTCTCGTTTGTTCGAGTGTGCGTGCACAAGAGCAGCTTTCAGAATGCCTGGCGAGTACCAAAAATCCCAGAATTGTTTCCCTCACACCAGATCTGGACCTTCCGTGAGAGCTGTTTGTGTAGACTGGTTGGTTTCGAGCAACGTCCCCTCTTTAGACCGTCGTCGCGAGTTCTGTTGACTGATTTCGCTGCTTTCGGGGCGATATTGCGAGGAACGGGGACGCAGGTGTTCCGCGGTCCCGCGGGAGGCCGCGATGCAGCTGATCAATGTTCAAAGCGAAACGTCTCCGTGCAGTTTGAGCTCCGAACGGAAGGCGGAGGAATTCTGGTTTCTTGCATTTGACATTGCCGCGACAGCGGTGTCGCGGTGAATTCACATGCCCCACGACGGTGCCATGAAACGCGAAGTGCCTTTCCCTCATCTTCCCGGGGCGCGACTTCTGGGCAACCGGGCCACCGAGGGTGAAGCGGAGCAAGAGATAAAATATTGCCCACTGTCAAGAGGTAATGCCTCCGCTCCCCAGACTCTCTGAATTGCCCCATAAGTTGTCCCGTGGAGACTCTCACAGAGGGTTGTTTTTCATACGCTGAATGCATATGAATGATTCTTCGGGTCTTGGGAAAGATTTCCATGGGTGTTCGTTTTCCTTGTCGAGTGTATACATCGAGTACGCGTCTCGCTATAGGTATGAAGCACCTCTTGCTCCTCGACACTTGGCGGGAATTGCGGCAGATGAAGTTAGGAACACGTCTCGGAGGACGCGAGTGGATTGAAGGTTGCAGGCGAGAAAATCTCTCGTGCAGAATCCGTCGCCGACCTCAGACGATCCGCTCCCTCTTCCTCCGGCCTGTTAGGTCTGGCAGCCGTCTCTCTTACTGCCGGTTGGATGCATCAAGCAGGGTTCATCGCACGATCTATGAGTTCTCTCTGTTGCACTGCACGCGATCGTCGGAGCGGCAGAATCATTTCGTATGATCTGGCCACTCACTCGGAATCGTGAATGGTGGATATCAGAGCGCAAACCCTTTCCCCCGAAAACGATGGCGAAGATCCAGCTTACTCGCTTCCCCTTCCAGAGAGTGAACACTGTCAAGCTCTTCCACATTTGAGATGCGTTCCGAGTGGTTGTGCGAATTCCAAGTTCGTCGGAGCCAATCCAGGATGATCGTCGACCTTCGAGACAGGACCGGAAAGTTACGAATTTTGAGCTCAACATGAGCCCCGGATAACAGTCGGATCCGAACTCCAATGTTTCGCTTCGACTCCGCTCGAGGAAGCTTTTTGTGCTGCTCGAATACATGCAGTCGAAGATAATTGCGGGGTGTTCCAGTAACGCCTAATAGAGATTTACCAAGCCCACGTTGGGAAAAGTGCGGGGAAATTATTTTTCCGGGGAGAGGTCAACAGGAGGACGGGCTATCAACCAGTTTAAGACGACAAACAGTTGTCCGTTCGAGGAGACGAACACAGTGTTCCATTCGAGCGAGAACACGATCCCTGGTCGACCGTTGCGAGGCCTGCAGAGGGAAAAATCCGCGCATCCCCTTGCCATGGATGAGAACTGGAATGTCGAACCAGCTCCGAGTTCTGATCCGCATCCTCCGATGGTTCTGATGAAGGAAGGAACTGGAGTTTGATACGCGAGAGGGTATGCTCGAGAGCGGTCCGAAAGCAGTCTGGTGATCGAATCCGATCGACGACGATTTCTCCAATCTCGTTCGCGACGCCGTTCGGAGAACCTCGGAATGGCAGCACCAACCCAACCACCCCGATTCAACTCGTCGAGCCTCACTCTCGGAAGGATTTTCAGCGCTGATTCGTCCAGCAAGTGAAGCAACTGATTCGAAACTATATTCTCGACCATCAAGAATCGATACGAAAAGTCGATACGGAGAGACCGACGCGACATGGGAGCGGCCTGCGATCCCTGGCGCCGTACTCCGAGACCTCCTATGTTCGCTTGTTGAACTTCAGCTCGTATATGTCGAGGCCACCCTTGACAGCACAATGGCAACAAAGGATACTGGGGTGGTTTGTGTTTATCAAGGCAGAGATCTCGTTACTCCTGTCAGCCTCCACTCCAATAGTTGGCCCTAAGTAAACACTCGACTTCATTTCGCCAGTCCCCTCTCGCCCTCCGCTTAGTTCTTCGATTCCGATCTGTGCACTTTAATTCGACGACCATATGCGCGTCCTTGCTTGAGGTTCGATTCTGCTGCCTCGAGACCGTGTTCTATTTCTGTGACGTCTATCTGAACCAAGTTCAACGCCTTTTCGTTCCAATTATCGTTACTTGTCCGAGCGCTCGAGGTGGCGTTTTTCCAAGCATCTTTCCGGAAATTCCGCGGAGTCGGCGCCGCTGCTGAAGTGATTGTGCCTTATTGAGATTTGTCACGAGGTTTTCTCCGGAGGCAGCCCCCGCGTCCTTGGCTCCGAGATGAGAACGAACGTAATCCATGAGTCTTCGAAGGGGAGAACTCGACACTTCCGGATGCAAGGCAGATTCGCGTGTCAACAGATTGCCTCTGGAAATCTCGGCGACGCTCTCACGAATTCTTCTCTCGCGACCGATCTCGCAAGACGAGAAGGGAGGGAGATATCCGAAGGAAGCCTCCCGGAACAGATTCTCGACTCCGGAGAGCGAATTGGGATCAAAAAAGCTGAGGCCGATTGTGAGATTCTTCCAATCCAAAAAGCACCCCCATTTACAGATTGGACTTCCGCTGATACAGAAGCCCTATCGGCGTCGAGTCTGAATCCCCTCGTCCACTTTCCGAGAGAAATCCGGCGAGGCTTCTGACAGGGGTTTGAGGCATTCGCAGCAAACCCGCTTAAAAAATAGCAGCGTAGTGTTTCGTTGATTCGGAACTGAAGGCGCCCATGAAGGTTGCCCAACAACGGGTTGGTATTGAGGCCCTTTGCCGGTACGAAGCAATTCTGGAATTATAGCTGCCAGATAGGTCCAACCGATCGTGATTGCAAAGACGTTCGCAGAGTCTGCAGAGTTCGAAGCGAACGAATGGCGATCGAAAGCTCGTCTAATGAGCATCTGTCGATCCCGGCAGCGTACTTGTCTCTGAAACTTCGATTTTGAGTTATTGCTCAGACTCCGATCACAAGATCGATATTCTACTCGTTCTCCACCTGATGACGGTTGTCAACGAACATCTCGAACTCGTCGTCCAAGGTGTCGAGAGACAATACAAATAAAGACCTGCACAAAGGATGCAGACCGAGGTTTTGTAAAATCTCAATTGGTCATTTTATTATCTGAATGCAGGAGAAGAATCGTTTTCAATACATTTATAATAACATTGTCTTCATCGTCATCGTTGATGTCATCATCAGCATCGGCATCATAATCACAAGTCTGCCGGAAACATAGCGATCGGACAAAATGGAATGTCTTACAAATG
Organism: Phytoseiulus persimilis; assembly: GCA_037576195.1. Taxonomy (NCBI): domain Eukaryota; kingdom Metazoa; phylum Arthropoda; class Arachnida; order Mesostigmata; family Phytoseiidae; genus Phytoseiulus; species Phytoseiulus persimilis. The sequence goes on along the minus strand of CM075102.1, from coordinate 30,685,447 downwards.
TACTCTCCATGCGTCTACATATTTGGTTCCTCTGGCAGGCCGTCGACTCCGCAGCCGAGGCAGCGTTTGGTCACGACGAGTGCGAACACTCAACCGAACTCGCGTGCTCATCGAGTATCTTATAAACAAACTCGTCGGATAGAAAACTCCTCGAAAAACATTTCCTACGAGACGATCCCTCGTGGATCGTCCCCGTATCCTCACAGAATCATAACCCACTCAACATCGGAGATTCTTACGAAGTTCGACGTCATCAAGATGGCTTCCATCATCGATTGGTGACACAGGGAATCCAGTTAGCGTCTGATGCTCAATTTGATCATACCCTTACCAGAACAGGAATTAAATTAGTTATAGGAGTACGTTGAAATTTTCCCAACTCGCCACGGGTAGGGATCCACAACACATGGTTCAGTGGCAATGGTATGGAAACATTTGATTGTTCATCGATCGTTGACAATCAATCATCACAGGCGTGACCAGTATCTTCGATGATTGTTCTCCACCTAGAAACCGTAGCCAATGTCCCCTGTGTGTCGGGAGTCCCATGTACTTTGTTCAACGGATCGTATGCGAAGATGAGTTGTGTGTGACACAAGTGTCATTGTTGATTCCCTCCTCAATTACTGCGTGTCGGTGGAGGAGCGGCATTGTTGGTTCGCCCCTCGCACAATCATTGCGACTTCCGAACTGGTCGAAGCTGGCCACATCCCGGCACCCAACTGAACAGGCTCCTCATCTCCTTTGTTGTTCCATCCTTACTTCCCACCAGAATAATTATTCAATGCCACTGAAGGCTCCTAACTAAATCAAGGATACTATAATTATTGGGAAGAGACGATCCGAAATCCACAATCGATTCAACCTGTTTCGATATACAACAGATCAAACAACGATCAGATCCTCAAACGCGGAAGAAACAAATGAACAGTGATCATTGCACCGAGATAAATACGATAGTCGTCATGTTCAGAAGTTATGCAGAGAAGTAATAGGGGATTAGGAATCTGGACTCCGAATCGGAACGCCCAGAATCAATAAATCCCCTCATGGAATAATCATAAATATTGTTACTTAATAATTCGTAATGATAATACTGATATGTCGTGACGATCTCGGAGTCGGAGCACCTTGTCCGGGAGTGAGTGAAGAATCGTGGCCTTGCAGGCTCCGCCGTCAGCCTGCGAACAAGAAGGAGCAGCACTCGAGAGGCGCCAGCAGCGGAGAAGAGTCGGAAAAGTTGGCGACCACACTCCTGTATTCCCTCTGTGTTCTCCGAGGCGCCGGTCGTCCATAGCTCGCTTTGTGCAGCTGAACTGGCTCCAATTGTTTTCCTCTGTTTTCAATGATTAACTGTACAAATGGCTTTCGTTCCCTTCCGTTTCAACAGAGACCACAATCCGGAACTCAAACTCCGAATCGAGGCACAAGGTACGGCGTGAAGATAGTCCGTGTGCGCGCTTTGATCTTACATTGGTTCAATGGTGAATGAGCCCATTCTGAAAAGAGAGACGGGAGCGAATTCATTGAGTGACGCTTGGATGTTTCATAAGATCACCGACGCTCGCCGGACGGTGGAACTTATCGAAGAGGGCCGGTTTCGACGAAGCCCTCTCCCAGCGCCCGGGGAGTGACATTGGCTCATGGAGCTCACTCAAAACCGAGCTATCATTCTCTTCTGATGGACACCTTCGATACTTCCCGAGTTTCCTGATGCATCCTGATTGATATGCCAAAACGGAATCAACCAACTGACTCTAAGACTCAGAAAAATGCGGCGGATCAGGCCTGAAATGTAACCCTGCTCTGGGCAATGCACCGCTGTGCTTCTTGACATGCCCGGGATAAGTCGGAAAACCCTTCACTGCGTCTCCGTGGTTGTGAGTCCTTGTCGTTGTGAGCTTCCGCAGTTAACTCCATCTTGTTTGCGACCTTGTTTGTGGATGGACAGCGGCAAAGGAGACCCCGGAACCATACGGACGGCAGTCTGGTCCCCACGTCCCATGAACTTGAGAGTCAACCGTCGTTCAAAGCGCGGTACCCAAGGGAGGGAGAAGTGAATGCGGTTTCACACACGCTGAAGCTCAGCGACAACATGGGAACGGACGATGATAGCGGGAAGATATTCAGACTGGTTTTTGAGCTTCGAAGGATGAAGGTTCGCTGAGGCGAGAGTCGAAGTCCTCCCGACTGAGTCCCGCGCGTCTGTCTCTCACCAAACAGCTTCATCGAACGGGCATTCCGAACAATTTCTTCATAATGTCCCCTCAGGAAACATGGATAGGGCCGGAGGAAATGGATCTTACCAACAAATTCCTCGGTGAACGTTTGGCTGTTTTGGGTGGCCGCGTCATCTTTTTGTACCCCGTTCGTCTGCTGCGTCGCCACCTGAACTCCTGCGGGATCCGGGTATTCATCTCCATACAGCTGCAAGTTGAGCGAGAATATTGACTGAGTTACTCTGACTGTATTCAGCAGTGGAAACAGCGACTGCAAGGGTCAGAACTGGAGATGCACAGCTCAGCTTCGAGCATTTCGCCCCTCCAGCTGCTCTGTCCGCCTGCACTCCTGGTCAGTCCTTTCACCTGACCGAAGGATCCAACGACTTATCTGGAATCCGTCCAATCTTTCCAAGACTTCCACAGCTTTAGCAAGGTTCAGAGGAGGAACTCACAAATTGGTCCGACGGATTCGATGGATTTTGGCCGTCCCCTTGAGCGGCTGTAACCTCGGTCATCTGCCGTTGCATCGCCGCTTGACTATAACGAGTAGCAGCCGCGAGTCTGAAGAAAATGAAGAAATTTTCCCTGTTGAATGCGATCAATGGGGTCCAGTAGCGGCTGCGCTGAGTGGATTCAGCAGTGGCGGTCGAGATGACGGAAACCACGGGACTCTTTCTCTCCACCCGACTCACCTCTGTAGTTGCTGCTGTTGGGCGACTGCGACCGCGGCGGCCGCCGCTTGGTTTGGCTGCAGAACTGGGAGCCGAGGCAAGAGGCCCACTGGGACGAGACCGGGCCTCATTGGAACCAAGCTGCCAGGTGAGGTAGGTAAGCTGCAAGAGGCGAACTTCACCATGTCAGTTACTCAGACGCTCTCGAGGCCAACTTTATTGTTAACACCGTCGCAGGAGTCTCTGGGCAACCGGCGGAATTTCGTTGAGCGAGCGAAAACTCCCATCGTCAACGCTCATCAAAAGGGGGCAGCACACCCCCCTTCGACCGAGCTCTCCCAAGTTTGGTACATCATCCATCTGCCGGGCCATTACCGACTCGATCTTCAATTTCAATGGGTTCGCTAATCCATCATTTTCATGTCGCTCATCCGCGCCCTCGAACGCTCAAAAATAGCTGCGCGGCTCCGGGAAATTGATTTTCGACAATCAACTGTACTCCATACGGGTGTCGTGCTGTCCCGGAGGAGTTCAGCTGCAGGCTATTCAGGGCCTAGGATCTTCATCTGAAGCATATTCAACGAAACGGCTTGGAGGCACGGAAGCGCACCCCTCGGGCGGCATCGGAGATCCTACGCCTGTGAAAGGGATCGTATCCCTCTCGAAAGAGACACTTACCCCATGGGAAATGCAGTGACAGAAGGAAACGCCGTGGTGTTCGAGGGCGCCATAACGGGTGAGGTGGTCGCCTGCAGAGACGGCGAAGTCGACGACACTCCCAACGTAGGACTCTGAGATCCTCCTAAAATGTCTCCAGCTTTGCGACTGTCTCGATTCAGGAGTGCTAGTTCTCGTAGTTGATTTTGTCGGATATCGTCGTAGTAGTCCTGGAAGATTGCGGAATCAAGTCGTTGATTGTAGGCGAGGAGTCGGGAGCGGACGAGACTGTGCAAATCATTGTGAGTGGACTCGGATATCAGAGCCAATTATCCAGGTTGGGAGCCGATGCCGTCTGCCCACTCGGACCGTGATGGCCTGACACGTTGGCTCGTAAAATCCGTGTAATAAAATCAACTTTCTCGTTTGGCCTCATAGAAGACGAAAAGGGAGAGGAGGACGACGACGACGGAAAGGAGGACAGCGCACGGGGTTGCCGCCGTACCACTAGGGTCCGGTGGCACGTCGGGCGTGTCCGCGTCTTGGAACTGAATTATGTGATCTTAACTCAGACTGCGAAGCTCGTATTCAAGGCGAATCGGATTGACGGCGAGTGAGCGAGCGGGCATAATTGGAACGTAAACAAGTCGAGAGAGAATCACGCTGTTGTCATTTCCTCGAGGGTAGACATGCACTCGCGCCCTGTTCCAAAAGGAGACGGAGTTGTAGCTCGCAGGGCAAGACATCCCGTCGAAATAATGGACAGTACGTTGCGCGAAAAGTCATAACGGCCTCGCCCCGTAGAGGGATAATAGACGCTGGCGCCAGGGCCGGTCGGCCGTGTTCCGAACTTCTCATAAACGGACGAAGTACTCCGATCTGAGCAAGCTTCGAGAACGCCTCGGTGAGCGAGCACAGGAAACCCTCGCGGGAGGTGACAATGATGTATCGTCGGCCAGTGCTGTGCATTCTCTTCGACTCTGAAAAGCCTGTTTCGAGCCGACTGCCGCGCCAGACGAGCAGGAAGGATGGAATAGGAAAGACGTCATGCAAGTGGCAGGTGTCTTTATCCCAGAAGTGCGCCGGCGTAATGAAGCCTCGCGGAATTCCCGGTTTGCAATGCTCTTCTCGAGGCGGTGCGGGTCCGCTGGGGTTCTGTCTCACCCACAGCTCTTGGCTGTGTTGGAAGGAAGCGTCGCTGCCAACCCGCTCGCTCGCGACACCGAGGCGACAGAAGCGGGTCGAAGCCCCGCCGAGTGGGACCGGCGGCGCGGTGAGAATGAGTATTGAGAAAATGAGAGAGAGATCAGGGGTAGCGAGCGGGAACGGGGCTTGGAAGGGGTGGGGGAGCGGTGAGTGGAGAGCAGCCGGTCGTTGGTCAGACGGGAGAAAACGGTGCGCAATGGATGCACGTATTTACGAAGGAGCCCATTAACGAGCCAACGGACACGGTTCGAGGTCCGACGAGGACATCGGCGACCATGAACAAGGTCACTCACGGGAACGAGGAAAGGCTTGAGTTCTGAGATGGCGTGGGACATTCTACTGTAAGCCTCTGCAGGTGGAGCGAATGTCGTGACTTCGACGTGAAGATCCTCGTGGAGGTGAGAGTATTTCGGGTCGGAAAGCTGCCTCAGCTCCTCCTCCTGCGGATTCAGTAGAAATTAGTTGTGTTCCCTTGCGTCCTCCGCCAGAGTCAGCTTCAGTCTCCGGTGTGAGCACGAGGAGCACAGAGACCGTCAGAGGACAGTTGGGCGGACCGTTGGACAAATAGACAGGCTAGAACAGACAACGACGGCACGGAAACCATCTTGCACAATCAGCGACAGGAAGTAAACATTAGCGGTGACGCATAGAGAGAGAGAGGGGGGTTAAGGATATAATTCACGTGCTACGTACCTTGGCCTTGTCACGAAACGAACCGCGTCCAAGGATGGCCATTTTCGTCTGTGTTTCTTCCTGCAGACGCTTCAGCGAATTTCCCTTGGGTCCAAGGAGTTTTCCAACAAAGTTGAACTGCAAGTCGAAACACCCAAAATTGCCATGAGTCAGCTTCGCACTCGGAAAGATTCGGTCCGTGGGCCTCCGTCAGCGAGTACGTGTACATCTACGAGACCCAGTGGCCCTTTGCCCTCCAGTCCCAACCTATCCCGCGTCGTTGTCGGCCGTATGCCGGCCATCTAGACCAAACAAGCAGTCCACAGCTCGTAACGCTCCCTGAATTGGGCTGGCTTGCGTCTGATTCGTTGGACTCGGATGTGGTGGCTTTCCGTAGGTACGGTGCGGCGCCGGTAGATGATACGGTAACAATGTTTCACGTTTCGAGAAGTCGTCGCTTCACTGGCAGGCGTGCGGCTGGCACATACAATGGATCGCGCATGCATAAAATCCCCGGTTTCCTCTGAGAACCTTCCACTCTACGGCTTCGGTCAGCCCATCAAGTTTGACTGCTTGACGACTCTCGCACGCGGCGGTGACGTTTCTCGCTGCGACGCTCGAGCCGTTGCTGTTGTTGTTCTCGTCGTCGAGGCTGTTGTTTTTCGCAAAAGAGGTTCGCCGCCCAAACAGCGACACGCATCGGGGCTACCGTTACGCAGCGTGGAGTCCTGACCGAAGCCAGGACGATACGTGCTCGATAAACGCTCCGTGGTCACCCACCGCATCCGGATTGTGCAGCCGAGCCAGCCTCCTTCCTCCCCGTTTAACGGGGGTTGGCCGGCCGGATGGTTGTTGGGTTGCCAGCTTGCTTACAAGTCCGGGCAACTCAGCAGCTGACGTAAACGACGAGGAACACTGCGCAGTACTGTGTGATTGGCGCGCGGGGTCCTCAAACGAGCTTGTTCAGACGAGCGTGCTACACGACGATGTTCTTCCCGAAACATATGTATATATCCTGCGAAATGCATTATGTGACCGCATGGGCAGGGACGCATGGCTATTGAAGTGAATTCCACTTCTCGTAACTGCGGTGAGATCACTCGCGATGACCTCTTGGTTATTTACGACGGCCGACATCCTCCGGTTGATTAAATTGATCCCGAAGCCGCGTCGGACATGAAGGAACATGTTCTGATGGGTCAAACTAGGGCCTGGAGATTCAGAGGGTTTTTCGAAATTATCCTTCCATAGCAATGGTTCAATCCCAGGCGATTCCTGGAATAATTCCGAAACATCACCTGAACTTCCAGGCTCTAGTCATGACTGTCATAACCCTCTCCGTCTCTTCGGTGTTTCGGATGTTCGGACGGTGGAGTCTCCGTCGGATCGAGGCTCTGCGGCGATTGATTGCTCCTCTAGCAGTAGACAACTACCCGATTCTAACCACTGCGTGAGGTTAGAACCAAGTGGAGCTGATATACGGGACTGGCCGGGGGATTCATCCATTATTTATTGGCTTAACAAAATTGAAGTTTGCATCGCTGATCGTATCTGATGCTGAGAGCTGCTTCGATCGTGATTTGCTGGGCTTTGACTGCGCGGAGATTGAAGCGGAGGAATCCGTCGGGAGGGAACGACGATAACAATCAGCGATTTCGACCTGAGCAGAGGCGTTCGCGTAACAGCGACCGATCCCAGAATCCACTCATTGCATAAAAGCGCATGTTTCCCCTCTGAGACTATTTGTGTCGGGGGAGGGGGGGGGGGGGCGTCCTCGTTCTGAAGGGCCTCAACAATCTGTCGGAGGCATTCGTCCGGGAATCAAACTCATCGATCGGGAAGTCATCTCCCGCCAGACCTCTTCCGAGATGGTCCCATTGTCCCGGGGACAACGACGACCGCGTAGATGACGTCGGTGGGTACGACAGATGACGACGACGAGAACAACTGAGGAGCGGGCGGTAAGAAGAAGAGGGACGAGACGTCCTCCGAGGACAAAAGAGGGGAACACTAATGAATAAATCACCGTCCCAGGCCTAAGGCCCATTTCTCCGCTGACGCCCGGAAAGCGTGAGAGAGTCGGCGGAGCGATACACCTCCATCGGAACAGAGGTAGCAGAGAGGTGCCGACCGGTTCGACCGAGGAAACAAGCTTGGCGCTCGTCCCGGTGGAGTTTCAAATTATCTCCGATGCGCAGCGGGCTTGAGTCGATGCCAACGACTCGAATCACCACCCCTCAAGACGAGTTCGGATTCGATACAACGAGAACCGTTTGGACCAAGGTCGCGACGAGCCAGTGGAGCGAAAACGTGTCATCGCTCTCGGTCCCAGATTCATGCGGTGGGACTGTCCGACGTCGACAAGAAGGACGAACGGACCGAGGCGCGGTCGGTCGGCCAACGGTAATCCTTCCATGAAGAAGTATTCGAGTGGATCGCGTCCCCTTGGAATCGACAGACGGTCGATCGGTCGGTCGGTCGGACGGACGGACCGATCGATCACCAACTGACGTCCGATGTTTTTATGTGACGCCCCGTGAAATTTATCGCTCACAGTCTAAAAGCCCTCGCCGGAAATCTCCGCTACCGCCTCCCTGCGTTTTCTTGCAGTTCTTTTCCGTCCGTTTTCTGCTCTTCTGAGCTCAATAAACTCAAAATATTGCCCATGGGATCGCGTTTCGACTCTGCCCTCCTGTTCCAGCGCAGCCAGCCAGGAGCGGGGAAGGAGCAGCCTTCGTGTTCGACACTGCTGGCTGCACATCGTGCTTGAACAACAGAGACGATGACGAAACCAAGGCAAAACAGACAATTCATCCGGGTAAAGGCCAGCGACGGGATGGCCCAAAATCACGCTAGCCGCCAGCGACCTGTGTCGCACCCTCCGCGTTGGCCACCGACCGTCGAGCAAGCAACCTCACCGACGATCCTGACGAGTCTTGCTTCGTCAGCCCGACTGACGGTCGAGCTGAGGCCCTTCAGCCCGAGAAGCGCCTCGTCAGGCTCTTCTCCGTCGTTTGCACAAAAATAAAAACGATGATAATTCGTGGCGTTATCTCCGCTCGATCGGGTGGAGAGCCTCCACGCCAGGAGTTGTTGGGATCTTACGTTGGGATGGTCCTTGACTGGGACAACGACGCGGACTTGGAGTCTGATTGGTCGGCCTTTGTGGATATCTATGAAGCTGGATTTCGTCCCGCCGTTCTGAAGACGTCCAATTTCTGCAACGGAAAAAATCCCATTAGTTTAATGACGGACTGTCAGCCTCTTCTCGGAGACTGGCGGACATAATAATCTCCTCCCCGCAGCTTCTTCCGAGGAGCTCGTTCGCTCCTCCTCGGCCGCTCCCAAAGCCAATTTCAAACGATCCGTCAGTCCAGCACTAATGATTCTCCGCAACGAAATCGATGTGGCCTTTTCTTCCGTAGGCGCAGACCTTCAGCGATCGATAGATCAGGGTATGAAGCCTCCTCCTGCGTGAATGAACTCGGCTGCACGTTGCGCCGCCATTAAACGTCGATCAATTCACTAATTGGCGACCCTTGTATTCAACGAGAGTTCGGCAATGAAACCGCGGCTCCATAAAAGCCGGGGGACGGAGCTCAGCTCCACGCGGTGGGCGCGTGTGCATGCAGATCCGAGTCGTTTGTCGCTGTTCGGGGAGCGGCTTACACGGATGCAGGCGTTGCTCAGACAGAGTTTACGACAACAGCCACGGTTACTGCCGGTGGAGGTGTCACTATTGCTGTCGTCCGGAACGCGGCCGAGGATGGGCGGGTTGGAAGGGGAGGAGACCTTAATTAGTTCGAATAGCTCGTTTCGTTTCCACTTCTGAGAGTTTATGGCTCCTCGAGAGCTTCCGCGAGAGACGGGTCGCAGGGCCAAAGAGAATCTACGCCCGAGAGAGGTCCGGGAAACGGACGGAATGCTCCCGTACCGCTGTTCTTTCACTCGATGTGCGTGTGTGGGTCCGGTTTTTCTTGCTGCCCTCCCTACTTCGGAATCCTGATCGATGTCGCTCGGCGCAAGGGGTCAGGCGCTGTCTAAAACGGAGGTGAAATATGACAGCCTGTTTTCCGTTCGCGACCGTCTGTCGGGAGAGCAGGACGCTGGGAGACGACCCGATTTGTTTTGTCAAGCCGACAACAATGGCAGATCAGGATGCGGGAATGCAGATAATTGCGAGGTGGGTTCGGGCCCGTTTCGTTCGTTTCGGGGAGACGGTCGCCGAGCGGACGCGGCGCAGGAGCGAACACTACGGAGAACACTGGGTGGCCAACTCAGTCAGTTGATCGCCCGGAGCGGGCCTGGCAGGGCCCCGCTGATGTTATTCCTTTGAGTTGACGCCTGCCAGTCGCCGTGTTAACCAGGACCCGCAAACCGATCCGGGCATTGAGCGAGTGAGCCACCGCCGAAGAGAAGAGCGAGCGGATCGGTTTGTTTCGCTATGACAATTCGCAACAGATTTTGCAATGGAGGACCTCCTGTTTCTGAGCGAAAGCAGAGGCAAATCGAAATGCGCTGCTGGGCGTTGTCGAGCCGGAACCGGGCTCTCCGAGACAAGGATTACGTCTCTGGAGTGGCCCACTCCCGGCGCTACGAATTCGTCTCCCGGCCGGCGAAACACGTTCCTCACAGCCTGAGATCGAGAAGGAACAATGGGAGAGGGGAGGGGGGGGGGGTAAGGACGTGACCATTTGTCTACTCTGAATCAATGCGTATATCAGGACTTGGCTGGGACAGAAAGATGCGAGTCTCTCGACGTTCCTAGGGGGGGGATGATTCGCATGAATTCAACAGCCATTCGTTACGATCATGGCAGCGAACTACGGACGGAGACTGGTCCGACTGGCTCCCGACAAAGAGGACATCGGACGGTTCCCATTGATGGAAAACGATCCACAAGGAATATACTAATCTAGGAAACCGATCGAGCGCCACGGAATGTGTCGACCAACATCTCGGAGACTGCGACGGCGTCGCAGGGCGGACGTTCCGAAGTTTCCAATGAATCGTGTGGTTCTGTCCTGGTGGCAAAAGCTCTCCAGGTCTTGACGTTGGGGCCGCTCGATAACTCGAGAGACTTCTTCTAGTTATTCATCCCATCTCCGACGATGAATCGTTCCTCCGAACGATGGAAATCACGGTAAGCTCGCCACGAACCTTGTGGTTTTCTCGAGCCATTGGCCACGGTCCGCAGTTTCTCAAAGCCCAAAGAGCGACCGGCGGTCGAAGTGAGTTCTCCTCGTCGCTCGTCTCCCTCCGCTCTGAGTCGGCGGTCTCTCCGTCCTCGCCCCGCCAGCTTGGCTGCCTGCTAACTCACTCGTCCGTACGTGCGTGCCCCCGCCCGCCGTCGACCCGGTCCTGGCTCGCCCCACTCACTCACTCTCCTCCGCCGAACACCGACCAGTAGCAAAAGCAGCCACAATGTACACCAGGTTTAAACGACAGGATGGTTTTTCTTCGGCGAATTCGTCTGAGCACCCTCATGGGCTCGCGCTCCCCCCAAGCCCCCACCCCTACCTAACGTCGAACAACGGACTCTCCAAGACACGCGTCGTGTGTTTAAGGTTTAATAACAGCGAGCTTCCTCCAACAGAATGTGGGAACCGGTGCACCGGCTTTCCGCCCGCGTGCTCCTACCCGCGTATCTATGTCGGACAGAGGGACTCGAACCGGGCCGGAGGAACATTCCATTCGGAATTTGTCGTTCCCGACCTTCCTCCGTTTCAGGAAGTCTGCGGGGTTTCGAAAGAAGCGGTTGTCCTTGATTGTTTAGGTCGCGAAAACGCTCTCGAGGCTCCTATGAGATTCTGCGGGTTTCGCAGAAGAACGGTGGAGTGTTTTGCAATCTACCTCGAGTTCTTCCCTTCTCCCTCGAGTTCTTTCCTTCTCCCATCGGTTTGTCTAGCGGAACCGTGACGTGATGGGAAGGTTGGCCCAGCCGCACCGTAGGAATTCCGATAGCCAGCCAGCCAGTCAATCGGCCAACCGGGGCGTTCAGGCTGAACATTTCCACCAGGTCCGAGGGAGTTGCAGACTCCTTTCCGTGGGAAGAAGGAACACAGCGCTCCTCGATCCCCACGGTTCGTGAAACGAGTCTGATCCCGCTCCGCCGGCAGCCAAGAACACGCTCCTCTGAACTCGGGTTGGAACTCCGCGTCGACGGAAGAGATCCCGGCATTTCCCCCCTTTCCGACCTCGACTCCCATCGACCCTGGCGAGAGAGAAAGTTCAACTGGAAACCCAATAATGGTACGAATACGATCGAGTGGGCCCCGAGTGGCTCTCATCGATAAATTGATAGCTCCTCCGTCATCGTATTTGTTTACCAACAGTCTTGTTCGACAACTTGTTCGATCCTTCCAAGCTGAACGATTCGAATTGGGACGGTTCCGCGCTATCATGGGTTGTCGTTCAATGGTCGGAGACCCGTTGTGAGGCTCTAGACAACGTGAAGCTCAGGGTACGACGAACTCAGGAGGCAATACGAAACAAACCATTTTTTCACCATACGGGAACTCGAATATGACGGACAGCTTGCCCAATGGAAAACGGTTTCGTCATGAATATCGTTTACAGGAATGACGCTCAGCCTGAAACCTCGCCGCACTCTACAGCGGAAATTAGCAAATGAGCGAGATTGATCGCGTGAGAGCAAAGGAACCCGCGGAGCTGACGTACGATATCATCACGGCGGCCATAACCTCCCACCTTTTTGCGCCTATGCAGATGTGCCAGAATCACCCGTTTCGACGCATGGCTGACCAATAACTAACGGAGGCCGTAATGGCGGTACTAGTCCTGCGAACGAGAAATTTCTTGGCGGTGCACTAGCGATGAAAAGGGTTTTTTTTTGATGCAAGGGTTTTGCGGGCCAAGCCGGCGATGAATGCACGCGGCATGCAGGCAATATTGCTTCCGAGCGACAGATCTGAGAATGGAACCAGCGAATTCAGAGAGAAAAACTGGGGAATAATTTTCGAGCCGACAAATGCGGCATCGTTGCTAAATCAATCCCTCATGGGAACTGCTTTCCGCTTGGTTTCGTTTCGGGAATTCGGCGGAGCACCTGGAAAGTTTCCTTTTGGTCTTCTGAAAGATTTCTGATGGCTCCGCTCCGGCATTCGATATCGGCCGGAGCGATCCTTCTACGAGAAGATCACTTCCGACACACAGCGCCGAGACGCACAGGAAACAGGTATCAGACGGATCCCCATACGGCGTCGGATATCAGCTGCTGGAAAACATGAATCCGCTCCTGCCAATCAACTTGTGCTCGCCATCCTTCCTCCTCCTCATTAGATCGCCAGTCTCCACTGAGCGAATTCTGTGAGAGAATCACCTGCGGATAAAACACCGAAAACCATTGCCAGAAAGGCGGAGCATCGGACACGGTATTCGCGAAGACGACCACTCCGTAGTCAGCAGACGTTTGCCGAATGACCTTGACGTGAACAATTGACGCGGCTCTACTCCGCTGCTTCCTTCTGTACCGTCTCGGATGCAGCACTGAATCCAGCTCATGCAGTTTCCTCTGCGTGCCGATGCTGCCGTCGGCCCCAGCTATCGAGCGAGCGGGAGTAGCTCCTGAGGATTGATTCGGATGGGTTTATGAGTTCAGGATGTGACAGCGAAACACGTGACGCGTCTACGCCATGGACGCGACGGAGCTCCCCCGGTTCGCCACGCGGAGCAGGGAGTCTGCCGCGCCATGCGACGCGGACCATGGCTCTGCTGGACGTTCACGCGAGTTTTCCATCCAGCCCCGAAAACGACGTGAGCTCAGCGAAATATTCGCGGATCATGGTTCGTCGACGTTGAGCGGCTGAATTGTTCGGAGTCACTGGCTCATGAAATCCACCAGAGCGCATGTAGTTTCTCGGAAAGGAGCAGGTACTGTTTGGCCAAGGAATCGATGCGCGCCTCGTGTATGCAGCGCTTTCCTTCCGGAAATAACTTCTAGATCTCATCGCTGCACGAATTCCCGCGCTCGAAGTACAAGGGGAAGTTGGGCGTGTCGGACGAGTTTCGGGGAGCTATCAAGATTTGATGAACAATTTGAGTCACAAGTTCCCCAATGGAACGGTCGAACAAAAGACCGCCACAGTCCGCATTCGACGGGATGCAGTTCCGCGGCGAAACGCTTAGTTTGTCAAGTCGCGAATCTGTTTGCCTCGCATCAATTTGCGATCAAGAAGGCATTCGCTCTGCTACCCGGGCTTCCTCCAGTTCGTAATGCGGGGGTTTCACGATTTAAGATGAGCCTCATTCGATTTCTCGAGCGAGGCAAGCCATGGGAGAAAAAGGCTCAACTTACGGAAATCGGTGGGAAACGTCTTGTCTGATCAGCGTTTCCCGTGATATCACTACGCAATCCGACGAAGTTTAAATTTGAAATGAGCTGATATTTTGGGGTGTGTTCGGCCCTTCGACGCTAAGAGGAGGGATTGAGTCGCGCGTGAACTGCCGCCGGCCCCCTCGGCGGGGGGCTGGGACTGTTGGGGCCGAGTTCAGGCGTGCCGAGGCAGCTCGGTTCGTTCCTCTCGGCGGTGCTGGGTTGTGTTCTCTGGAGTGAATCTGTCGCTCGTGTCCGAGAACGCCAGTAATGATAATCGTGTGACCCAGAGCCGCTTTAAGCGATTTGTAGCATAGCACATGTTGCACATCGCATGAATGTGAATCGATCGGCACCCGATGATTGTCTGTTGGGACCGGGCCTGAGTAGGATCCACTTTCCCGCAGACTTCGACTGGAACTTTCGCAGAGGTAGCTCGTTCCTGAGGTGAGAGCGTGATCACCGAAGAATTGGGTCGGATGTAAACAAAACCACAAAACCTCTTGAACTCGTTCAGGAGTAGATGAACCGCATGGAACAAGCATTTGATTTAAGAAACGCGCCCCAAGAATCCTATTCGTTAAGTTGATGGATTAGAACAATCATGGGAGATGAATAGAGAGTAAGTTTGGTCGTGATTCGTGCTGCTTAGCGTCAGGGAATCTGCACATTTCAAGCGCATACGTTCCTGAACACTCCCCTCAAACAGCGGGAGAGAAAAACAGTTCCCTTCTGATAATGAGCCTAATGGTTTCCCCAACTGGGAGAACAGCTCGGCGGTGCGGTTCATTTTCTCTCTTTTCCTCGGCGGACTACGCCTCATCTTTTTGGGTAAAGGCCGTCCAAGTTACGGGATGCTACGGGGATCGCTTCATCTTTCTGTGCTTGGAATCTTAATTATCCAAGTCCCCACGCATCGATGTCATGCGTCTGGCTTCATCGAGAAAAAAACCGAATCGAAACCTCTGTATCCGACTTCAGCCTTGCCCCCTCCACATCTCGAAACTATGAGAGTCGCACGGCCTCGCGGAATCGATTCGCTCGGAATTCGCGGAGGACGATTAGCCACGCGTGCTGTTGTTCCGAACATTCTCGATGCGATGTTATCGGCAGTACGATAAAACACACGGTCCTTCCAGGAGATTTTCGCTCACAGGCATACAGCTTCCTCCGTGCTCCCCTCCTCTCCGTAGTTCCAGGCCAGCACCAACCGAACGGAGTTCTTACCACCTTCAGAACTCTCAAAGAAACAACTCCATACGCGCTGTATGGGACATCTGACGCCAACATCGCGCGGACCTCACTCCGGGAAATCTGACGTGAACGAGGCACACTCGCGGCTCGAAGTCCGGGACGTCTCAGTCGTTGCTCAGTCGAGAATCCAACAGGAGGTTTTCGAGAACATGAGGTCGGCTTGAACGTTACGGAAGCCGTCCCCAGAGATTCACCCATTCCTCAAGCTCGAGACAGAACAACACAAAACTTGGTAGGAGGCTGAGCTATAGTACATAGAATCATGGTTTTCGAGCGAACCAAGGCTTTCTTTCCAGGTTCGAAATCTCCGAGCCTTTGGCAATATGAATGATTAACGCTCAAGAGTCTACGATCTCACGTGGATGCGCTCTCTCCATTTCGCTCTTCACCCAACGCTCTCGGACCCTTTTCTGTAACGCTCCGTCTCGGAAGAGATGACAGTTTTCAACAACCCTCGATGTGGCTTGATGAGTGGGCTGGTCGACTCCAATTTCCGTTACGAGCTCCTGACCTTCTTCCCACACACTTCCAACTCGAGCTGCGTCCGCTTTCGCGGGAGAACCCTCCCTCTAAATGATTTCCCCAGCTCATCACGAATCGAACGAGTTCGCATCGGTCCCAGGCAAACGTCGCCTGCTCCTCTTGCGGGGACTTTTAGTGACTGAGAAGTTCGAGCGTCCTCTCGTAACGAGCCACTCCGGCACATCATTATTCCTGTAGAAGAATACTGTGCTTCGCGTCAGGTTTTGGAGCTACGGTCTGCATAGTGGGAATACCCTCTCCCCTGCAGGTTAATGAGTCCTGCCCGGCGCCGCTTCACTCCTCGTCGCCGTTCAATTTGGGATATTCCGTGAGCGGGATTGCTTCGGAGCGGAACGAGCCCCGAAGAAGATGGACAACACGTAAATCCAGGAAACCACCCAGAACGAGCAGCTCGTAACGAATACCAGATACCATGTCAAAACAGCTGTGCGATCCTCGAAACAAACATCATTCGACAACGTAGATCAGTGACTGAACGACTGTGATCTGGAATTAAGCCTGGGATAACCGCCGCGTCATCGTTGATCAAGTTGGTGATGTTGGCCTGCTGTCCAGTGGTACATCGACGCGTGGCAGACGGACGATGGTTTTTTTTTCCATCTCTATCTCCGCGGAACGACTGTCCTCAAAATGACCTTCTTGGAAATTACGTTGGAGGCTCAGAAAATAATAATCGACAACTTTCCATGCCAGTTGTGGCGGAACGATGGCTGGGAATGCCAGGATCTGGGCGACATCTTTTGAGGAAAAACCGCTCCTCAGTTCAAACCCTTCAATGTGAGACCCTCCCGACAACAATGGGCGGATCTCGCGTTGGGCGAGTTGTTTTCATCGGAATTCTGAGGCTCGATAAAACATGATTCATGTGGAGCAAGGAGCAAATCAGGCCTCATGAAGGCCGACTTTTCGTCGAGTATGCCATGAGCGGCTAGCCTCTCCTTCCGATGAGCATTTTCTCAGGCTCGATGAAATACATCGACGAACACCACACCGTCCAAGGTCCGCCTGCCCGAATCTCACGACGGCAAGAGATAAGTTCAGAATTGTATTCCCACAATCATTCTTGTCCTCTCGCTCATATGACGGATGACAGTCCTAATGATTGGAAAAATGAATAGCACCGAGTCTATTCATCCTCTGATATCGATGCACGCGGAGCAATACCCTTGCGAGCAGATATATCGGCGACTCTGTCGTCAGCCCGCCGAACGATCCCGCAAATAATGGCGATAATCACCAGATATAACGGACACTAATGTAAGCTACTTGTCGACGGCTCGTTGGACCGAGGTGGCGAGGGACGGCGGTGGGCACTTCGTATCGCTCTGCACGGATCGTATCATCCTCGAGGACCCTTGAGCCGTTATTCACACGGAAGAAAAGGAACCCGCTCCTCGTTCCTACGTTCTGTGCGGGGGGAAATTATTACAGAATAGTGAACAGGCCTCGAGGGTCAGCAAACCTCAGACCTATGGCATGCCTGCGTGCTGCCTCGCGTCCGTCCACTGTATTGCGGCCGTTCAGCTCCGGCCAAGCAGTCTACGACCCAAAACCGATTGCTTGCATTCACTCACATATGCTACACGCCCGTGCATGGCTGAGTGGATAAGCTCGCGACCCGACCGCGGACGAGTATTCACTCATGAACGGTGCGTTCGATTTTCCGCGATCCCTGAAGGTTTCGATCGGTGTCTCCCTCGTGAATCCGAGCCGTCGTCCAGATCGAGCCCTTTCGTATTGACATTAGTGGGACAGCTAAATTCTCGACAAAGATGTTCGTACACCGTAACCAGAAGCATTACGAGGAACTTGCAAGGCGAGTGGGATTCCTCCGCGGAACGCGTTGCTCGCGGACTCAGAGTTCTGACACTCGATGAAGGGCCGTGATTCCCACCCGCTATGAGGCTCCTGTTACGGTTAACATCCGATCGGAGCTGTTGTTGAGTCGCTGCGTCACCTCGGCCACGTTTCGACAAGATTTCCGAACAGTGAAGGAGGCTTTCACGAGATTGACATGATCCGAGCTTGTGTTTCCGCCGTGTCGGAGAAATGAATGAGAAGGGAGCCGGCTGTTCGTTTTGTCGAGTCAACACAACACGTAAACCACCAGAGATCGGAACGGGTCACAAAAAAAGGGAATGGCGAGCAAATAAATAAAAACTTCGACAACAGAAACACTTTTGCGCCTGCAGCGAACACAGCCCATCCGGGCAGAGTAACTTTTGCCAGACAACTGTTACCAACAACTTTCCCTGCAGTGTGTGACAACAACCCTGTTGACAACATATCCGACTTGTTCGAATGTTCCCGTGCTCCCGAACCACCTACGAATAACGAAGTGGGATCCGATTGGGCCAACGTGCACGGAGGAACGCACACCTCGATTCGAACAGGAATGAGCCACTCGATTACGATCGAGCTCCGATGGACCAAAGCTAAGCGATGGGGTAGAGCGCCTTGCAATGCAGGCTTCTTTAGTTCTAGCCTCGCCTGCATCTTGCGGCGCTCATTTTCGATCGTCAAACGTCATTCTCGGCTTTAGATCCAAGTTTAGCACGGTGACGAAACGCCCAGCGCTATCGTCCGCAACCTCAACAGCCAATCTTAGCGCATATCTGGCAAAACTCCGCGGAGGGAAAGTCTTATCGGTAGGTGAGTCAGGATGTTGGAGTTCGCGAGGAACAACATGAACGGGGGCCGAAAATCTGCGCCGAAACCACACGTCTTCCCAGTCTGTGTTCTCCCAAGAATAGTTCGTTTGTTACGTTCGCGGTCGATCCGAGCCGGGTCACGCTCTCAAGGCTGTTTCCTTGACGCTGCCTGCACACAGGAAGACTCTCTCAACACCGTCTGAGAGATTATATGCATCGATCGCTCAATATAGAGCCTATAATGAATTGTTCAAGGACCATCGACTCTGGTGCAACTTGAGCTTCAACAGCCTAAGACTCGAATCTGTTGCCATCGACTTGTTACCCCTTTGCGTCCGATGTCGATCCCGAATTCTGCTCTCGTTCTTTCCCCTGAGTTCACGGCTCGAGCTTCGGGACAAGCCATCTCGCAGCCACCGCCTCATGCTCCACTCGAAGCGGGGTGTACAATAGTAGGATCATCAAAGAATCCAATCAGATGTGCAACATCTGCGGGCTCCCTTGGAGGCCCTGGCGGAGCGCAGTTTCCAACTGCGAGGGAGGGAGAGAGAGATTGAAACGACAAAACAATGCATTTCTCCCCACGGGAAGGCACCAGCTGTCCGAACAGAGCGGGCTTTGCCACAACCACAGCAGTAAGTGGGGAAGGCGCAGCGGCGTTGCCAGCGGGTGGAAGCCGTGGGTGGACTTTGAAACGCCCCGAGCAAGTTTCACACACAGGTGGACGGCAAACGGATTGCAGGCAGCGGGTTCTCCACTCGAGCCAACTCTGCAACTCCTGATTACTTTCAATGAGTCCCAACTATTATCAGAAACGGTCAATGCCGGACGTGCGAGTCGGACGCTTTCCGAAAGTGTCGGAAACGGCGCCAAAGCATCGCAGAATCTGTCCCACTGCTCCGGTTTCCGGGATTTGACGCGAATTCGACGACGGGAACTGTGCACGAAATTGACGATGGCCTTCAACCGTTCGTTATTGCCGCGGCCTCGCAGAAGAAGTTGACCCTCAAGTGACATCGGCTCTTCCCGAGACGTTTCTGGCCGAAACTGAAAGTTTAAGTTTCACTGGGTAGTTATTTCTTCATTCGGAAACGATTTGGGTCGCGTCTGGAGTTTTCTGTCCCAAGCACAGCCAGCCTCCCCCAAGAGTTTCTGAAAGCGATTTCCGCCGGGAGCCGAGAGGCGCGATGGAGAGTGTTCTGAGATCCTGTTATCGATGGCAATTGATAATCCAGATGCTTAAGAAGTCGGCGCCCACTCGCTTCCGTCCGCTTTTAGTTTCTCTCTCTCTCCCCCCCCCCAATCTCTCAGCTCTCGTGTCCCTGGTGAGCGACCACTGGAATCGAGGAACCTTACCACCTGTCGGGGATCAGGACGCAGCGACGGGAACCACAGGAAGCTCCAACAAGAGGAGGTGCCACGACGTGCGGGTCGAAGTCTTGCGAGTGAATCAAAAAACGGGCGAAGTCTTCACGTTTTGGGAAATATTCTCCGTCTTCTGCAGCTTATTCTCCTCCTTGCTCTCCCGGCATTACTCACTTAAAAGTTCGCTTGAGCCTCCAGGGACAGATTAAAGCGGGGAGGGAGTTGAAGTCGAGAGCAGATTCGTCTTTTTCCTGCCTGCTGTGGAAATATGTTGAGTCAGAAGCAACCTGCGGGTTCTAGCCCTGCTCCCTCCTCTTCTCGTCATCTATGTATGTAGGAGGAACTCCGAACCGACGGTCTATAGCGCGGGCGGCGGCATACGAGATCGAGCCAAATCGTCTTTC
This sequence comes from Phytoseiulus persimilis, assembly GCA_037576195.1. NCBI lineage: Eukaryota > Metazoa > Arthropoda > Arachnida > Mesostigmata > Phytoseiidae > Phytoseiulus > Phytoseiulus persimilis. The sequence goes on along the minus strand of CM075102.1, from coordinate 30,665,467 downwards.
CGTTGGTCAAGGGTCCGGAGTTGGGCTCTGTCCGGAATAAGTCAGCGATCTCGGGCGAATAAGCTCCAACCCCAACGATTCCGAGAGGAGCAAGAAGTTCGCGATCATAAAGTTCGGGAAGCAATCTCACTCGAAGCCTCTCATGAGCCGGACCGAAATCGCATATTCTGCGGCGCCCACGCCGACAATGAGTGTTCGGCCGCTGACGTCGGTTTCGCGGGCTTCGCGGCTTCCACGCATGTTTCGGGAGGCTCGCGTGGAGGCACTCAGGATGTCGCAGGGAAGCAGTGGCTGATGTAGTTCGAGATTTTTATCTTCTAAATGTCGCGTGAATACAGCCCTGGAGAAAGCCTTGAAAGCGACGCACGGATTCCGTTCTCGCGTCAAGTCAGACAGAGCTTTTGTGCGGCGGTGGCATGAGAGTTTCCGCGGCCGAGCTTTTTCAGAGCAGGGTGCGTGCGGAGAGCTCGTTCTCGCCGGACGAGCGGCACGAAGTTTGCCTCCGCTCATCGGCGTAGAGTGACAGGGAGATGCTGTCATTTGCCTGTTCGCTGGTGACATTAGCGCAAATTACCGAAAGCTCTCCGAGTGGATCACATTGAGGCCTGGCGCCTACGATGACCACCTGAGCACTTCCATCAGCGTTTAGAGTGGCGGACGGGCCTACTCGGTGAGACTTCCCTCGCGCGAGATGCTTCCGCTCGAGAAGCGGACGCTTCCTCCCCCACCGCCGATCCTCATCGTCGATGCACTACACGTCGCAACGCGACTAGTTCAGAGTTCGCCTGGTCAGGAGTTGAACACTTCGCTGTTTCCACAGGGCCGGACGTGCCCTGTTGTCGCGACAATCATGTGGAAAGTTTGTTTCCGGAGTTGGCCGCGTGTCCAGTCGTGATCCCGACGAGGAGTCGCGGACGGCTCGTGAGATCTGTCCGGCCTCTATTATCATATCATCTCGGGAGGAACTTGCCGCAGCGACTTCGAACGACCCAATTGGCGGCGGTTGTCAACGCGCCGCGATCGCTTCCCGTACGACACGTTATCAAGCGGCCGTCCGCCAGAACACTCTCGGGGTAGCCGGTCTACCCCGAGAGTGCTTTTCCATGAGCTCGAGTCGGTCGCGAACGACAGACTGAGATGCGGCGTTGATCTCACCGTCTAGACTCGATGATCGCGGCTGCTCCCGCACGCGTTCGATGCTCTCCGGGACACTCGTCCGGAGGCAGAAGCGAACAAGGATGGGCCCTGACAGAATAATAGGGAGCTCATCAACAGACCGAGCCCGGGCGGGTAAGAGTGGAGAATTTATGCGAGTTCGTCAGCCGCCGGCTTTGAATATCGGCAGCAGGTCCAGCTCCCCGACTGGCGGTATGCCCTTGATGATGATAATAACAATAACGGGGCTTAAGAATCACCGCTGCTCCTGCTGCCAGAGGATGTTTCTGTTGTTGCTGGTGGTGGTGATGCTGACGTTAAGAGCTCGCTGTGTATCTGCCGTCGGTTTATGCGCGGGCGGGCGGGCGCGAGCACCAGAGGGTGTGCTGCCGTCAGAGTTACTGCCTACCTCAGAACTTCAGCCGCTGTTGCCCGCCAACGTTTGAGCACGTTCGGATGAGCTCGGAGCCCAGCTCTGAGCCGAGGGCGGACCGAGATTATTTCCACTGGTTCTCATGCAAACAAACAGCTTCCCGCTGAAAGGCACGCCTGCTCGCTGCGCGTGGACGATAGACACCTGGCCAGACATGAACAAATTAAACTCGTAGCCTGCTGACGACCTGGGGTGGTTTCTGACTCAGAGATGGCTCAGATTCCCTCTGCTCGGGCTTCTCTCTGTTCCGTCCCGAAAAGCGCGGTGTTCGTGACGGCTCCCAATCGGTCCATGTTTCGTTTCGCCTCAAGCAGGATTTCGAAGAGGAGCACCTCAGCCCGACGTCGTATCACTGACCGCACACAGGGCTTGATAAGGAAAGAGCGAATTCGTCTGACGAGTTGAACTTATCTCGTTCTACCTGAACTCCTCCGAAAGCCACCCACTTCGCGGACGGGCCCACTCGAGATAAGAGCCGGGTGCTTCGCGGAAGAGTTTGTTCTGTACTGAGTGGGGATCCGGCTTAGAGTAGCGGTTAGGGATCCCGGATCGAGTTGGCTGGAATTCCGGACAACAACTAAAATGGAGCCTCACCCCCAGTGGAATGGACGAGGCCGAAGCTTCCGAGGGGTTTTTTCATCATTAAGAAACTGTTCCCGCGAAGGGAAACTCCAGGTCGGCAACCTCCAAGCTGTGGGAGAACGTCGGGGAAAGAGACGTGCCTTCGAACGAATTCGTCTGATTCCGTGATCGCCATCGATTCTTCGATCGGTTGCAACAGAGGAGAGTCTCGGGGCGAGGCAGCCGGTTCACACCCGCCGTTGGGAACCCTTGGTTTAGTTCTCCGAGAGCCTTCCATCAGCCTGGACGAGGACCGCAATCAGCGAACCGCCCCCATAATGGATTTCCTCTCGCTGTTTCCTCTCTACCCTCTCCATATTTAATTCGTTTGTCTCAATTTTCCTCGATGAGCTCTTATTCCTCCTCTTCCGAATGAGCTTAATCGCCGCGTCCGAAACGTGTGTTGACTGGACGGAACACCGGTGTCGCCATCCGAATTGTTCCCGGTCCCGAATTCCGCAGCGATCGCTGGACCGCTGCTCAGCTGGCTTCGTTTGCTCGAGCTTCTAACAGGCTCTTCGGAGCAAATGTGGCCACGACGTAATCGACGCCGCCGTGCCGACAAAAACTGCAGCTACCCTTTCACCTTGACTCAACCTTCTGCTCGTTGACCACAGTTGCTTGACGGACGAAGCATCCGTCGCGTCGGTCGGTCGCTCTGTCTTTTGGTCGGTCGGCGACCTCAGCCCGTCCAGCGAATTCAATCGACGGATTCAAAATCGGAGGCTGGGGTGGAATCGGCAGAGAGCGCGACGGGTTCTCGGCCAGGAGTCCGCCGCATCGGGGTGATCCATATAAATTTTTCCCGATCCGCGAAAAGCTCCTCTAGATTCCCGAATCAGTGGGGCAGATCGGTAAGAAAGCGGAGACATCCTTGACATCCACATGATCTCGGCAACGATGGGATTTAGTAGAGAACGGCGCGCATACGAGGAGTCTTCGACGACGGTTGTCCTCGCTCGGAGACGGCTACGCTTTCCCCACCACTCAGCGATCCGAGCCATCGGTGGCGCCACCCGATCCCCACTCGTCGGTTGCCGATGGAAGAGTTACGAGCCAGCGTAATACGTTTAGCGATAACCGTATCACTCCAGGATCGGCCGACCGCAAGCGTCCGATGATACCCTCACAATGCGGGCCCTTAAACAAACTAGTTCGCATGCATAGCAGCACGCGAAGGAGCCAGCAGCATCTCGGGTTGCAGCCGGTGCGGTTTCCTGTGTCATGACGAATCGTTGCCACCTCTGAACTCAGACAGTTGAGTATTTTGTTCCGAACGACCCTGGGACGTTCTCGTCGACCGCACGGCTCTGATAGGTGCTCTTCGCCCGATCCGGATATTGCCGGTATTGACCGGCTCCCCTCTCGCTGCGGCCATTGGTTTCCTCCTCACGGATGTGGAGGAGCATTCGGAGGAAGCGGAGAGTCGTCTGATGGGAAAATCCCCTCGAGAAGCCTTCATTAGTCCTTGATTCGGTTGCTCGTCCCTCCAGTCAGCCCACCGGGCTCCATCTAGCTCGGTCAATCAGTCATCGGGTCACCAGCGGGATAACTCATCGCTGCACTCACAGACTCAGTCAGCTACGATCGAGTTTCTCTCACACTTTAATGGAGCACTCGAGTCAGCATCAATTTGCAAATCTAGCGTTCTCTCAGGACTCAGGAGTCTCCCTGCTCAAGACGACGACGACGACGACGCCGCCGCCGCCGTTGGGGCCCTTCAATAAGAGGATCGTCGCTGTCCTCGGAGGGGCGGAGGGAGTTGATACATTGCCGCTAACGAGTGGCGACTCCACCGTGGCACATGGCGGATGGCTTTCTTTCTGCTTCTCGCCCCGGCCGGCTGGGTTTTCGGAGGGGCGACCTTCCGCCGTGTAGTTTCTTCGCCGACGACCGATGCCGCCACACAACAAAAAGGAGGCAACATGAAATCGATGCGGAAACGCGGCGTACATGTGACATGTTTGCTGATGTCACGTCTTTTTGAGATGATCAAGCAAAAAAAAGATCCCACACTTCCAGGGTTCTCGCCCCGACGGCAGGGTGCTTGGTTCTCATTTTGTTTGTGTTCGCGTGGCCGTCCCGCTGAACACGGATGACCGCATGTGTGACCTTGTGTAATCATTTAGCGAAACGGCAACCCTTTTCAATCATTATCCGAATAGAATTATCGAAGTGAACAAACGATCCCCGGGAAACAAAACCGAATGCTCTCGAGCGGTGCTGATCTAAGAGCTCGATCAATTATCTTAATAAATTTCGATGAACTGCGGAAGCGTCCGTCTGCGTTCGCTGACAGCCGCATCCCATGACGCTGGACAGGATTCCCGAACATCCATCGCCGTACTCGGATGCGCGTGGCAAGCGTTTCATTCTCGAGTTGATGGAATTTCGGTGCGGATAGCCTGTTCAATATTCCACGCTGCAGTCCGAGTTCTCCGACTGGATCGCGGCCAGCGCCGTGTTTCACGCGCAAGCGCCGCGGAAATCATCGGGCGGAAGTCTACGGCTTTACGAAAACTTGCTCAGTTTCCTCATCTCTCGATCACTGTACCGGCTTCCGACCGAGTGAGTTCAGCCGTCGCGGCGGGGCGGCTCACTCTCAAGGAAAACGCACCGTTCCTGGACTGCTGAGTTTCCGCGAGCCAGAGACGCAATCGTTCGCGAACGATGGCCGCCCTCGAGTATCGATCTCGCTCCACGGATGAATTATTCGCCCGAGAGAACGGCGGGAAGAGTGCCCGACCGATGGAACGATCAATGTTCCTTATCCTTGCTCGGGAGTGGATTGGCGACAGCGATGCTCGAAACAGTTCGTGAATCAGGCTCGAGCCAACGAATGTGGGAGCTCCGAGACGACAGGTTCAGATCTTCCCACTGAGGAGGAGCAGATCCCGACAGCGGTGCCGGAGACAAACGCTCAGTTCCGAGCCGCGAGGAGGAGAATCCCGTCTACAGCGCAGATCAGTCGGATGAGAAGCCTCGCCGACGTTTCTTTTTCACAGCGATTTCTTGTCAAAGTTCGGGAGTGACGTCTTCAGCTAGTTGCTCGAAAGGAGACACGAGTTTCGCTCCCCGACGTCCTCAGCTCATTCATTACATAATGCTGGAGATCCTGCGTCCCACACCCGAAATCACACAGAAGACAGACGGAAGGCTGCATCGGGGACACGAATGCCAGTGAGAGTTCCGTTCTGTCGACGTTCGGAACGTCACAACGAGGAAAACCAAACACTGAGCCTATTTTCGTTCTCGCAGATCGAAAGAAAATGTCGACCCCGATCTCTTGAACAAAAGACCCGAAAGCACAGGGCGTTGCCGAGGTGCGCTCCGAACAGCGACTCACGGCACAGATTATGTCAACGCCTAAAAACGATTCGATTCGTTCTTGAAGTTAACGACTTCGTCGAAGCCCCTCTCGTTTTCGTGAGAACACGCCTCGACCGCAACGCTAGTTTCGGTGGCGGATCTATCGAGTTTTCGTTCTTTTCCAGGGCTCCACGTTTGAGTGAAAGCTTGGGAAAAGCGATATAAGGGAGAGCAGTTCTCAAGAGATCCGGGAAGAAGCTCCGGTCCATTTGGGCGTCAATTCTCCTGAATAAGCTGGCCGGCCAGTGCTCGTAGGAGAAATGGAAAAGCCTCTGAGGAGTGGGCCGTGACTCGCAATCCGGCTCGAGTTTGAGTGATCCGATCCTTCGGGAAGGAAGCCAGACACCTCTCTTCCAAGAGAGCACATCGAGGCCCTGTTATATTCGCAGACAACGGTTTTATTGACAACCTCATAACTCGGCCTATCTCGTCCTCCTGCCTTTTAATGAAGATGTTATGCGCAGTCGGGCTCAAGGGTTCCGCGCTTTATACATCTCTGCGAAAAAAAAAAAGCTCTCTCTCGCCCCGAAGTACTGGCCCGTCGACGTCAGGAGGTCAAGGCCTGCGTCTGGAGACGAAGTTTTATAGCGGTGTCCAGCCCGAACCGGTATTCTAGCACACGACTCGCGGAACTCGGCTCCTTTTTCTCACTGCGCTTCTTTTTTTTTCCTTGGGGGCAGGGGGAGGGGAAGCCGTCAAAGTGGATTCGTTCAGTTCATCAGTAGGTTTTTTGTCGTCGCCTTCGTCATCGTATCCAGTGCGAATTGTGCGTAGGATTTTTTGAGCGGTCGCGCTTAGTTCTGCACCCAGTCGCCACAAAAATGCAGGCGCAATCAGACAGCCACCGTCACCGCCGCCGACACACAGACGAAGAGACAGATCCGTGGACAGATAGAACAACCGACAGCTAGACGGACCGCCACATCACGTCGGTTGTTCGCACTTTACGCTTGGCGTCCTCGACGTACGTATGTTTGATCTTTGCTCGTCATTCCTGCTCGTGACGAGCAATGTGCGAAAGCCATAGAAGGGCAAAGACGTTGATCCAAGATTTTACGATTGGTTTCTTCCCTGACAAACTCGTCGGTCTTTCTCTCTCTCTCCGTCGAGAAAAGGCCTCGCTCCGGCGTTCTCCGGACGAAACTGTCCCTGCATGAGCAGAACGTTGACTGCAGAACCTTTCGGGAAACCGACCGATCTCGACGCCCACGCATTTGCGGTCGAATCTATTCGAAAGGTGATGAAAATCACGATCATCGTCGAGTCGCCTTCCCTGTACAACCGAAGGTGGGCGGCAATACATCGATTAGGCGCCGGATCTGGGCTCCCGAAGTGATAACGACCGCTGGGAGAGATTTTCTCATTATCATGTCGAGGAGAGACAGAAGGTGCAGGGGAGTAACGGACCAAGAGCGTTTTTGATTTGCAAATGCAGATACCCCAATGGCAACGATCCACTCGCATCGTCATGGTGGCCGTCGTTATCCCTCCATCGACAACTCACTTCCATCTATTACCGTCAAGGCCATTGATATTTGGGCTTTCAGTGTTGTAGGAGGAATCTTATTTGACCTTTTTGACACACACCTATATAGTCTGGCCCGCCGGATCGGCCGCAGCTAAGGACGGTCGCCGATCGTCTCCATCCGGCCGTGGTCTTCAAGCCCGATGCTAACATACCTGGAAGCGGAAAAATTAACGTTTCGTTAATGTTACTGATCTACAGTGATGACCTTGTTGAACTTCACATTTTTCAGATCAAAGAGCACGCATGGATCATTATTTCAGACCGCTGATTTGAATCATGGTAACGCGAGCTCCGTAACGACCTCAATCGGAGCTGCCAATGACGAATTCTCGGAATCCGGATAATTAGGCCCAATTCGCATCGAATAAGAGCATTCAGGAGCGACCAACGGGAACTGACCCTCACTTTTCTTGAAACAGGCTCTGCCGGGAAGGACGCTTCGGAAACCGAGTGAAAAATAGATGCGTGAGAAGCGCATCAGATGCAAATGCAACAGAAAGGCGGCTGCCGGGCTGGCGTCAATCAGCAATTCTCAGCAGGGCAAGACACCACCGTTGACCCATCACGGTGGTCAATGAGTCGCGCATATATCGAGGGATCTCTTGATCAGCTGCTAAACCGTCAGCCGCAGAGCGGTCGACCTCGAGCTTATCGGAGACATGTGCTAAGATTATCCAGTTTTACGGTTCATCCGAACAACAGCCAGCCAGCCGAGCAAGCATCTATCTGACATCGCTTCGACTGAAGCACTTCTGTCTGTGCAGAATGCTAACACTACTTCCGAACTCGCAAAGCCAGCTGTCAGTCAGCCGCTCAGTCAATGTTTGCTCCTGTTTCAGGTGAGAAGAAAGACATGCCGTTCATAGATCACTCGGCTTCCGCTCCGTTCGGCTTGGTTCGGGTTCTCGGCGGCCCAGACGTTCCGAGTGGCGTTTCCAGCCAGTCGGCAAACACTCCACTCAGTGAGTCAGCGTCAGTAACATTTTGAATTTTCTGGACGGCCTCGAGAATCGTTTCATTCCTCAAACTTTTGGAGACAATCTACCTCCGGCCCCACTCAGTCGGCGTCTGACGAGTTGTGGGTGCTAGAAACGCGAAGCAGCATTCGCGGTTGCATCACTGTAGAGCTGGTAATTGTTGCAACAGACGACGACTCCGACATTCCGAAGTTTGTCAAAAGCAGCGATGTCGCGCGTTTCACCGCAGTTTGTGAGCTTTCTTGTCCCTTCCAAAGATGTCCCTGGAGGCAGAACGATTCCTCACGATGTTCACCACTCGAAAACTTGTCGGTTCGAATACTCATCAGAACCGGAATCTGGATTGCTTCCCGATGCCGAAAAATACACACTCACACACCCAGACGAGCCTCATTAGCCCTGAAACCGTGAGTTCGGAATCTCAATTCTCGTTTCAAAATGGTGTTTGCCATTTTAACAACATCGGCCTCGAGCGAACCACCGCTGCGAACATTATCTACTGTCGGTGGGTCCCGAAAATGGCAGCGGTACGTCCTCATTTCCTCAGATCCTCCCGAATGTTCCCGACTTTCTCGCACGTTCATATCCATACATGCGTCTCAGTCATAACGATAATTCAGTCTGATGCCAGAACAAAGATCAGCCACCACGGAAAGAGTTCTCATCGTACAGAAATGTGTCGTTGAACGCATTGTCTTGTATCTGTTGATCCCATACGCCATGAACACGCATGCTCGTTTGCCGAAGAAATTCCGCGGATGGATTCTCCGAGGTGAACAACGAGCTTCTCAGTGACTCCAACTACTAGCCTTGACGTTTTATAGAACTTTGTTCCGTTGAATGATTCACCTCGAACAGCCGAATCGAATCGGGTCATCTCGATTGTTCGTCCCCGGCGAGGAAAGCTCGCTTGGGGTAAAATCTTGAATCTCGTGACGTCGACAGAAAAATCGAAACCAATTCAGGAAGTAGCCTTCATCTGAGCCTGTGATCTCAGTCTGCGCGATGACAACAGTAGTGAGAAAAAATGGCGGTGGATTCAGGCGCTGTTCATCGCTGGAGACGAGACTCCTTCCATCGCCAGCTCAGATCTCGAGTCCGATCTGGGGTGCTTTGCTCGACTCAAGCAACCGTTTTCGCGATCCCCTCGGCGCCCTCCCCGCATCCTGCGCGACTCCAAGCCGGACCCGTAGGGTTTGTTGGGAGGATGCAATGTTTCACGGACTAAAGTTATTCGCTATTCCCCAATTCGGAACGATACCCACGAATTCAGTTCGGCTGTCATCCGGAATGTGTGTCATCGTTCAAAGCCGTGTCTCGACGCTCATATTTTCCGTGAGGGCAACAGTGAGCAGAACGCAGACTCGTTGTTCCCCTGTTCCTTGTCGGTTCGTGGGATATTTTCAAATCGGCGCAGAAAGGCCGACATCAGTCAGCCTCCCGAACGGTGCTCAATGAGGGCACAAACTCCTTGCCCAGAAAGCTAACGGACCGCTGGCAAGACAGTGGGATTCGGATCCGCTCCTTTTATCGAGAACATTTATGCAGAGCGAGTCATTAGAGCGGCATCGTTCTCGCCACGCTTTGTTAATTCACTGTTGATCCGACACACAAAGATTTGACAGCGGCGGACTCAGACAAACCGGAGACGGAGCACCTATCTCCGGGCCACGATCGCGTAACGCTTCAAGCAAATCCGATCTGGTCCGAGAGGCCGATAAATGCCGAGACATCTCGGAACATTGAGTGAATCTATTTTGTGAGCTTTCAGCCGCATCCTCGATGCGTCTGATTTTTAAGCAGTTCCATCCTCGAGCGAGCCGCGCGTTTCCAAAGTTGCTCGGCTTCGTCTCTCCTGGGATCCATATTGCATACAGTTCAGCTTTCCTTCGACGTACGCTCGGAAACGAGTCGGACTGATGCGCTCCGATCGTCGATAGATGGAGGCGTGTAACAGATGCCGTGAATTTGGTCCCGAGCTCAGAGCAGTTAGGGTGTTCTCTCGATTCAGCCCGTTCGTCGGTTTCTTGCTGGTCGACTATTCGAAGATTCCTATAAAAAGATTCCGCATTGCTTTTGAACCGTGTGATTGACGAACGCTGCGGCGTGGGGCGCAGATATTGAAATCCTTAGCCGGAATCGTGCTCTCGACTGAACGCTTCGACGCATTCGTCCGCGAAAGCTCACCCAGAGTCGCACTCACAAACTCATCCAGGAATGCATGCGAAATGACGGCGCCTGATTACCCGTGATCCGAAATCGATGAGAGCGGGGCACGATGTGGGGGAGCCGAACGGCAGGACTCGCGAGGATTCTTCCATGAAAGCTTTTCCGGAACGATTATCATGGACCGCTCGATGACCCCCAGACCGAAAAATCCCAAGCGAACGGTTCCCAAGCGAGCCGAAAACGTGGTTCGCTCGTTCGATTCGTTTGCTCAAAAACTTCATCTGAAGCCGCGTGTCGTCTTCAGATGCCGCTAGAACGAGCGAGCGTGCCGCGATTGGAACTTGTTGCGGTCGAGGCCCCGGGAACTCGTTCTTCCATACCATGGCAGAGATCTCACACCACAGGAGGTCGGAGTTATCCTGTGCTCTTGCGAACCGAGTCGGCGGTCTCCGTTCTGTCGCCTAACACCAGAAAACGGAGATAATGAAGTGAAATCTAGTCAGTCAGTTCACCAGACGGCGCGATGACAGCGGCGATCTCGTGTGCGAACTGTTGCGACATTGAGTATCGGAACAACAGAGCCTGATGCGCGTCCTTGAAACAGCTGTTCACGATAAGGTGCTCACCGCCGCTGGCGCTGTGGTGAGCCGCACGTTGATTTCAGCCGCATTGAAACATCTATCATCGGGGATCAAATCCCACACCAGCGGCTTACCATACGAAACGGCGGTGGTGGTGGCGGCAGCGGCGGCCAACTGTCAGACCGACGGAGCGACCGCAGTCACTTCCAGCACCACCAGAGCCGCTCACGACTCTCGGACAGGTGCTTGCCCACTTCGTACGCTATGAGGAACGAAATTAATGGATGGATAACTAAATAAGAGAGCTGCCCGTTCGTCGGTCGCTCGTCCGCTAAAAAACCACGCGAGCGGGCGAGAAGCCAAACGCACACACCAGCCGCGAGCTGCTTTTTGAAGGAAAAATCCAATTTTCCCGCACAAGAACAGGAACCCTGAGAAACAAAGCGTCGCTGGTCTTCCCCGAGGCGAACCGCAAGGAGACTCTGTCGGTGACTTGAGAGCTCAGCTCTGAGCGTCTCCCCGACCATTATGTTCTTGACTTTCATTTAGAAACGGAGGTGTCGGATCCATCATACTTTTCGAGATGAACCCTCCGAGCGCATATTCGCTGACATCTCAAACCGCGGAACCGGTCCGCGTGGCCTGGTCTCGTGATGCACCTGTTCTCGGGGGCCGGACGCGGCTGAGGCACGATGCCACAGTCGGTCAAGTCTCGTAGGGTAGACTGAAACTCCGCCAACGCCATGCGAGCTAGCCACCTCGTCGCGGAGTGACGGCGCCGTTTCCAGCGGACACCTACTACTCAGCAGTGGTAAACAGGACGGAACCGCATGGCAGCTAGTTGAATTATTTCCCGGACAGGCGGACAATGACGGCGTTTACGACGCCCACCTGCCAACTGTCGCGTGGACCGAGCAGCAGCTGTAGCCGTTCCGATTCCCTCGGCTAAGCATTTGGAAATGCTCCGCTCGAGGCGGTTATGCAAATGCTTTCTGCTACTTCAAGCTATAAGAGTCCAGGCACGAACAACAGGAGCGACTGCCTCGCGAGAGGGTTTGGGGAGCAGACTTCGCGCGCGGTTTCTGCTATCGAGGGTGAATTTCCGAGCTCGGCCATGTTTTCCGCAACGCGCTAGCGAAACCCGCGATGCGTTGGTAAGCACATACGGAATACGCTTCGAGCCGGAGAGTAGGACTTGGGAGCTCACGGATCAGGAACGGAGTCTGACCGATACGGGCCGAGCTCGTTGTCTCGAGCGCAAATGAGATCAACCACGCTTTCGAGAAAGATCACTAAGCCGCTTTCTATCGAAGATAGCTGCTGCTGTTCCGAGACACACATGGAGGGCGATACCACGGACTAGCCAGAGGAGGATTTAGCCGAGTCGGCAGTCTTGGACCGAGCGTGCAACTCGGCTCAAAAAGTGCTTGCTCACTCGCGAACGACCTAGCGAGGGAGAAAGACAGCGAGCGGTCGTGGACGGGCCGAATCGCTAGCTTCCAAAGTGGCCTGAAGAGTAATCACCGAAAACAGCCCAATGCGGCCTTAATAGCCCATTAATGGTCCGGCAATAATACGATGACCAGACTAGCTCCTTGACCGCGATCTCCTTGTATCGTCCACCGAAATCTCCCATACGTCCTTTTTGGCCCCGTCCGTTCAACTGCGTCCCTTTCATTGCAGTCTCGCTTAACGATGGCAGGCTGAAGAGTGCTTGCACCGGGCTCGTCGTTGACACACGATGGCCTGTCCTTATCGACCTCAACATGGATCTGTCCTACTTCGGGAGCCAATGCAAAAACTAATGAAAGACGCGCATTAACCTGACAAAATCCCCCGCTGAACGAGCGCTTGAAAGAGCTAACGGTCGGACGAACGGGCGGGCCGACAGGATAGCGGTGGATCTCATTCAAGAGATCAAAAGACCCGTAGACGCTGAACCGCACAGCTCGGTGTTGCGTGATGGATCAGATGGAAAAACAGTGGACTGACCTTGGCGGCTCGATAAGATTGCTACTTATCTGAGGGAAGTTGTTCTTCTGTCGGCCTCCCGTACAGCTACTGTGTGTGTGATTCCTTCCCTTTTGTGCCATCATCGGCTCTGACGGCGGGCCTGCGATTGCGTCGGGTCCCGCAAACAGTGTATCTACCAACAGGAGCGTTTTCAGAGCCGAAGACGGGAGCCTTGATGGGAATGTCGACGGCAGTGGAGTATGGAGCCGTAGATACATGGATGGATGGATTCTCCTCCGAAGAACAAACCGTGAACGGACGCCGTCGACGTCGTTGCGTCAGTTTCATCTTCTCCTCCCCCTCCGCCGAGCTCCTCCTTTGAATGAGACTGCGTCAGAGAACTTCTAGTTCCGCTGGCGTGCGAGCAAACTTTTTCATTTCCTACCCGAAAGCCATTGCTCCTCGTTCTCCTTATCCGTCAACTCCCCAGCCGTCGTCTTCGTCATTTCTCCCTACGTTGGTTTCAGCCTCTGAAAATGCCGAAGAACTCCTCTACGAGGCTCACAAAAAGCCCGGCAGGCAGGCAGGGCTCACATGAGAAAGAATGTTCTCATCGAATGTCGGTCGAGATGAGGAGAGGAGGCAACGGGCGGACGGCAGGACCGACCCACCCACCCACCCACGGGAAAAGGAGAACGAAGAGCTCCTGAGCGGACGACTCAAGGAACGAGAGCGAAAAACTTCTCAACTCGCTCGCTCACTTCTAGTTTCTTCAGTGAACCCCTGCCACCAGATCCGGTATTCAGAAGATCTCCATACCAAACCCAGCCTCTAACCGTTCTGAAGACATTGTTGCGAGAAAACAAAAAATCTCGCGTCAGACAACCCGTTCCGCACAGCGGGCACGTTTACGAGCGCGCTAGCTCTCGCACGTCTGGTTACTCACTTGACTGCGAGCTCACTTTGCGTCGGAGGGTGTTCATTCGTTTTTGAACTTGTTCCACATCCTAATTAAGTTGAACACATGAACGGAACAAAGACGGAACCAGCTAACGCGCAGTTGAGTCCGGGGATGGCAGGCTTTCGGAAATGAAATCGTCGTCGTTCTCGTTTCTGCTGTCGGTGGCAAACAACGCGACGAGGTTGGGAGTCTCCTTGAAGCGGAGCATGCATGTGCCTAGCGGGTGGGATCCGACCCAACGTATGTCTCACGGGCAGCCTCCGCCGTACCGCTCAGAAACGCGCGGAGGTATCGCAGTCGTCGCCGCCGCCAACGCCGCCGTGGCGATGTTTTCCAATCTCGACACCAACGAGGAAGGAACCTGGAACGTTTCGGGCAAACTGCATCGCATCTCGTATGTTGTCTCTCCTCACGAGTTCTCCCCGTCGCCTGAGACTGTTCGTTGCCTCCAGTTCTCTCCGTCGTCGTCCTGCTGTCTCTCCTTCAACACCGCTCTGGCCTATCGCCGCCGCTGCTGCTAGCACAACGACTACTGGGAGGTCGCTAAAACGAGGCAGCAGGCGAGGTCATCTTCTTGAGAAGCTGCTTCCTCGTTTTTTTTTCCGATTCAACGAGAAGACATTCCCGTCATGATGCGGTTGTCTCCTTCAGGTTGGAAAACGTTCGCACGATCCGGATTCCCCCCTTGCGCGATCTTTCACACCTAGGCATCTCCCCTACCCCACCTTCCTACCCCGCTGAGGACAGTAGCGGCGAACGTATGGCGAGTGCAACGTCGCCAACCCCGTTTGATGCGATGGCTTGCGCCATAAGTTGTCGACGTTGACGTCATGGCCATTGCCGACGTCGTTCCTGCTCGGGTTGTTCATCCTCATCCTCGTTGCGGCTGTCGTTCTTTATCATCTCTTTACGTCATCTCTCACCGGCTCCCTGATTCCGCAGAACAAAAACCTACTTCGATCGATCTGTCTTGTCCATTCAAGAGTTAGGATGCCGACTCGTCGAGGCTGTCGGAGTTCCTGCTGGCCTCGTCCAAACTTCACTCGCCTCCGAGCTGTTGAGCAACAATGCTCCCCGAGAGTACAGGTGAGGTCAGGAGTCGCCTCAACCTGTTCGAACATGTTTTCATCTGACCACACTTCTTGCCTGTCCGACAGCTCGCTGTGTTTGCTTTCTGACCGGGAGGATGGTGAGAAGGAGAAACGCTCTCCTCTCGTGTCTTGCGGAACAGTGTTATGTGTTCCCACGTCAGATCATCGGAAATCATTCCTATCGGCCGAAGGGCAAGGAGCCCTCCGCTCTTATCGAGCCAGTCACTTTTAATCCGCCATTGAATCCCTTTCGAACTCCACGCGAACACGCGAGCTACTAGACCCTGCGGTCGCTCGGCCCCGGCTGTTAGGAGAGTAGAAAAAAACAAGCCGCGCAGAGAAACCGAGTGCATTAGGCAACAGACATTTGCCGCGGCTCCTGCTGACATCGTCTGTGCGTTCCGATCGACTCGAAGCTGAGCCTACTAGTGTTTTCCGCGGGGAGGCAGCGAAATCAAGCCGCACGAACGGTGAATGTCGCAGTGCGCCCGAACATGCATCCATCCATCCATGCATGTTCGTTGCGACCACAGACGGCACGGAACGCTCACGTCTAGGAAAAGTGTCCGGGCGAACAAAAACCGGATTTCGGCGAGTGGCCTCCGAAGTTGGTTTGAGGATTCATTCGGCGCATTCGGAGAATAAGCCGAGCTCCCGATGGAGCTCCTGGGTTGGGAGCAGCTGAAAGTTCTGCAGCTTCGCCGTTCTAGTCTGCTGTGTTCTCGCGTCCGTATTCGCGAGTTCTTTGTCAAGCGCTCTTTCGGTGTTTCTCAGGGGTCGTCCTCGCCCCACGCATTCGTTCTCCGGGCTCCCCTGCCCTCGAGACCCTCTCCGTTTTTTTCTCGCTGATCCCGAGAACCTCATCCTATTATTCTGTTGTGAGCGGGCCGACGCACGACGAGCCACGGGAAAAAAAACGCGCATATCGTGTTCCCTGCGGGAGCCTTCCACGACGCGCAACGCTGGTTTACCTGGTGCTCTGAGAACACCTGAGACTGAATCGGGCACTGAGCTTATCTGATAGTCGCCACTGAGATAACTCTCTCGTGCTTCCTTCGTTGGGAGACGATGGAGCTCGAACATTTTCGGGGGAAAACCGCTATCAAACGGTTTCGAACTTGGAAGCTCACCGATCTGGGTCAAAGCTGCTTTTTCCCTCGGATAATGTCAGGTCGAGACATGCGGGATCAGTCACGGCTTCAGGCAACCTTTAGCTACAGGAACTTGTCTCAAATTGATAGAGAGAGGCTCGGGGGAACTCCACTAGCTCGGGTTGCGCCGCATTCGTCCGGGCCGGGTCTCTCGCGATGGCTTGGTGTAAGAAAACGTTGTGAGGCCCTGGACGCGCACATCCCGAGCGCTATTGCGGGTGATTCGTCTGCCGATCCGTCCAATACGACCAGACGATGACAGTAGGAACAAGGGCGTTAGCCGACGACGACAACATCGGATGTCTATTCGAATCTGAGCAACGCAAACAGCCGCGGGTGACTGAAGTTTTTTTTCTGCCGTTATCGCATCCCCTACCACAGTCTGAGTCACCGGCGATGAGTCCCACGAAACCCAGGCGCGGAGCGTGAGCACCGAGAAGTCGACCCAGCTACTTTGTGATCATATGGCGCAGACGTTTCCGACGAGAAGCATCTCATTAATGTTGCATGGGAGTAATCAATTAGGAAGTTGTGAGCTAGCTGCGTGCTGCTGTTGAGGTGCATTGGATTCCCCGGAATCGTTTGCGGGGCCCGCCGTGGTTTCAATGAAGATGACCGGATGAAATAATAATACCCAGCACACCTTTCTCGCACGGAGGCCCCACAGAAGATTACGTCGGAATCGTACAAATTCAAGATGAGGCAAGAGATGACGAACAGGATCCTAATGGGAAGCCTCCCACGATAAAGTAACATGTGTAAACCAACTGGCGAGCGACAAACAACGAGCGGGCGAGCGTGAGAGGAGAGGAAAGGCTAGATAGACCGGTCACGATTCACGAATCACTTGACGGCGGAACGCATCAAATCGCTTCTCTGTTTGAGTCCGCTTTCCCCACACACTGCATCTAATGCACTGATGCTGCAACTTCTAACGATTCGTTCTTCTCCGGTCATTCTTCAAGGTGCTTTCGCAAGAGAAAGGAATCTCCCCAAAAGTTTCTTGATAGGTTTTCGCGGGTGCAAGCCTCGACCCCTCCCGCGCTCCCCGTCATCGCAGGCGGAGAAAGTACACTCGTTCGCAGATCTGTTCCGGCTGGCGACATAACGGGGCGGTGCACCCAAGACGCTGTTGACTCTGAAGGTCTCTCCCATCTCGCAGGGTTTCGCCATTGATTTCCACGCACACGAAGATACGGGCACAGCGACAAGGCATCGCAATTTCACTCTCTTGTCCTCATCGTTCATCGCGGGGACTACCTCTCATTTCTCTTGTGGAGTCCCCGAAGAAAACCTGTCTATTTAGACTCTCTGCACTCGAAGTCAGGGCAGACAACGAACCCGCTCGTCGAGTCGTGCAACGGAGCCACACATGGCTGGTTTGCTCTCAAGAACCAAAAAGTTTTTCGCCCCTCCGCTCGCTCCCTCGTTGTTTAACTTCCATTCAGCCCTTTCAACGTTGGCCAACGCGAAACGCTCAAAATCGAATTAAGGCGACAGAAATGGTCGTTACCAAACGGAATCCATACAGCTTAGCATGGAAATGTTTATGCTTTTGAAATAGCTCGAGTGCTCAGTTCAGCGTATGTAGCGTTTGGTAACCTACACATTACTTGTTATTTCAACGAAAACGATCCCTCATTGAGAACCGTGTTCATTCTTTTGCCGCTTCTCATTTGTTGAAAGCCAGCCCACGCGAGCTTCAAGCAAGGAGTTGAGAGCTAGGCTCCAGGACCAGGGGAGGGGAGGGAAAGAGAGGGGGCATGGTAACGGTCGTCACCAAGGAATCAGAGAAAAAATGCAACTTCATAGCAGCTTCGCTCAGCTCGAATCTCCGTGCTGAGTCTACTCAATGAAGACATGTGGTGCATGGCAGGTCGTAGTTGGAACAATAAGCTTCGCATTGAGTCCGCCCTGAGTTCCTATTTTCATGAGCGAACAAGCGATGGTTCGCTGCGAAGCCGTTCGGGTGTTCAATAATCGGACAACTTTTACTGAACAAATAGCTGAACTCTGTTCATAGATGTCGGCAATGAGCTCGTCAAGCTCGTGCGAACTCCCGATGAATCCCGATGATCCTGAGTCCCGGGAACGGGATTTCAGGGCGGCGGAAGGGTATTGGCCCGAGGCATCCTCAACAGGGAGAACATATTGCTTTCCAGGGATGAAGGCACTTATTGCAGGGGGCGGATAGAACAGAACAACATTGTGTTCTCCCGAAACCCTAAACGAGTGACTCGAAGTCGTGAAGAGACTCTTCGACAACCGTTCCCTCATTTTATTCATGGCCGCAACTTCTGAATGCATAAGCATTGTGTTTTGTTCCGTTGCCTACCGCCGCATGTCCTAGATTAAAGCTGAGTTAATAATTTAGATGAATATACACCAGAGCCCCGGTAGGCGTGCTCGACGGTAGGCCGTGCGGTTGCCTGCGGTGCCAGCTGCCAGCGTTTCATACATAGGCGCAATCTCACCTACAACGAGCACCTGCACTCTCTACCGGTCTCATGCGCAGGCCCTACGCAGGAAGCACGCACGCAAGCAAGCAGCCGAATGCTTACGGGCGACATCCACAATTTATCAGAGCCCTTCGGGGAAGTATCTCGCCCTATGAGTCGGAAGGGAAAGGTGCGGACAGAGGGAAGAATTCATCATTTCCGCGGCGACTGGCTGATGGAAACCGCGGCAAGCGCTCCGCTCGTAGACGCCGGGATCGATTTACGCTCGGAGGGCGGTCGCGATTCATTGATGCCCGATCGATCCGAAAATGATGCCGAGTGTGGTTTCAACATCTGCGTAACACTGAGGAATCCACGGCCACATCTTGGAGATTGAGCCGGTGACTCAACGTTCCCGAAAGAGTTCTCCAGCAGATTTTGATGGAACGCGCTGGGGAGATCGGAGTGAACTATGGGAGCTCCTAGCGGGCCATAGGGAACATATTGCGCTCAGCGAGAGTCGATTCGACTTGTTGCTAATCTAGGAAGTAAGCTGACCCTCCGCCAAGTCGCACGTAACGGGTGCATATTGCTTTCGCCGTCCCCCTGTATATACGGACACATTTACATACATACAGAAACAGAGGGGAACGTCGTTATTAGCGTGGGCATCGTTGCTTTCTGGTGTTGGTTTCTCCGTTGCCCCGCCTCTCACAACCGGACGAACAGAAGCTGGCGGGTCCGAAGGCAGGCAGGCAGGCGGTCAGGCCAGACTACCAGCTCGACTCGGCAGAGCTCCCCGTACTTTTTCGCTCATGGCTTTCTTGGGGCGGGTTTCGCAACTTGCAACTGACGCGCTTAAGGGTGCTAAAGCCAGCTGCGACTGCATAAATAATGTTACATTGCAAGCAAGAAGCAGCATAGCTCGCAAGCGTACTAGCTTGCCAACCAGGCGAAATAGGTCGAATGTTGGTAACAACTCGTGGAAGAATCTACCGAAGACGCAGTCACAGAACGATGACCTTCTGGCTCCATCCTTTGTGATTTGGATCCACATGAACTTCCTCCCCAGGGCCTCCATTGAAGACTCAAGGCCTCGTGCATGTATGTTATTGATGACAATATTGGCCGACAGCGCGCAGCACCGCTAGCTCTGGTACAACTCGACAAAGCCTCAACAGGCAGCACTGGGCGACTACGTATTCGCCGTCTCGTAAGCAACGCGCCGATGAGGACTCCGATAAGCAGGACGAGACCGGAACGTGAATGAATTGAGGAGCCCTCGCCCCTCTGGAGGGTCGATGTTTGGAATCTCGTCGTTCGCAAGCATCGGGCGCTTCGTCGGAATTCCATCATATCTTATCACAATTGCGAAGATCGTCAACCTGATCGCTATTGGCATGAAAAGCTGCAGTACAGTTTCTACGCGAGATTCCACACATCGCGCGCTTGCGGCTCCGCTTTATCCAGATCAGTCCTTGTTTGCGCTACAGGGCTTGCCGGGAAGCGGCGGGATCAAGGCCGACCACGAGATCAGGGTAATGGAAGTCCCGCTCCTGGAGGCTCACAAGGAGTCGACGTAGTTGGCCAGGAGCAGGAAATTCAGGAATGCTGAAGGGATTGTTCCGTTCTAGATTATAGAGCGCAGCCGTCGCGTCTTCGTTGATTGCGGTGGAAACAATGAAGCCGAGAAGTCGAACTTGAGCAGAAGCAGCGGCTCTGCCAAACCAAAGGCTTGAGCATCACCGCTGTCGTCAAGAGGCTCTACTCGGCTAACAATAACATCAACACCTTGTGCAGCAACGACGATGATGACGATATAATAAACAGGGATAACCAGCGGCTCAAATAAGTCATGAAGTCAAGGTGAGCCGGACTGCAGGAACAGGTTGCTTGACGTACGGCACCGGCCAGCGCGCCGAAGTCCACCTTTGACCCCAACTGTCCACCATTGTGCTTTGGCGCGGCTGATGGTTATGGTGCCGCCGCGACCATCATCACCATCGCTTATGCCCGGTCGGGCGATCATGATGATAGTGGTCATGATTGAAGTCAGGTGAGTGTTGAAACAGTTACGTGTTGCTCTCTTGATCTCAATATCCAGAGCGCTTTCGCTTTCGACCCACGGCTCGCTCCGAGGCGTTGGGTTACGACGGACGAAGGAATGCAAACTATCGAAGCCGAGAGCTCCATTGAACCTCAGCTGATCGTCGATCGATGCAGGCGTCGCTTGAAGAAAGTGCGGCGCCACACTAGGAAGTTCTCATCTGACTACGCGGGACAACGGACACGACGACAGACGGATATTCCAAGGCGCTGACGCGCAAGCGATGGAGGTAGCCGTAGTATAGCTGGCTGGCCGGCCGGCCGGCCGGGCTCACCGCGTTCGGTGTTGGCAGTTTGGTTTAGCTGAGTGAGATGGCGCAGCTCAACTTGCCAAATAAAGTTTTCAAAACATCGTTTCCATACACACACTCAGCGGACGCTCCGTCGGAGTGAAACCGCATACCGTGGATCGTAAACATTGGCGAATGTAGCCATAACCTGACCGAGCGATAGTGTCAACAACTATGAGAACTCTTAGCAGCCTCACAGCCCATCAACGCGAAACTTTCACAACCTCAAGTTTGTTTAAGCCTTCGACCGGCGGGAAATGGAAGAAACGGCACCGACTAATTAATAACGTCGAGGATCCCGTCTGCACGCGCACTTCTGTCAGAGTCGAGCGACAGTGCACCAACGGACAGACAAGCAGACAGGCGGTTGGTCGGGCGGCCACCGACCGACGAAGTAGTGAGAGCTCAGATATGAACAGAGGGTCGGGTGCGGGAGAATATGTATTATGATGACGAAGGGATATGGGACCCTGGGGTCAGAAAGAGGGAAGGGAAGGGGGGTGCGAAGGCTCTCACGGAGGCAGATGGGCCGGACTCCTTTTATCGATAAACGCTTAAGACGGTCCGGATGAATTTTCCGCACACTTCGGGGAGTTAAACACTTCGAAAGCTCGAGGCGACCGACTCGAAGCGTTTAACGTGTTCCCCGTCCCCGACTCGTGGAGCAATAGATACGATCTGATTTGATGCTTTCATCCAGCTGAGAACTCGAGGCGAAACCTCATCTGATGTGAGCAGCGCAGGCGCTGAACGGCGCATGAATTACTCAGCATCTCGAGTGCCGGTGTATGCAAGATGGCTTTTTGACCGGGCACCAGAGTGACGCGTGACGTTTCTGTCGCTCGCATCGTTGCTGCCATAATTTATTCACGCGGAAATCGTCCCCTCGTCGTGTTGGCCGCCGTCGAGGGCTTGGTTGTTCATGCTCACCAAGAGAGACACGAAATTGGAACAAGTTTCTCTCGAGGGAAAAATACAGGAAAAAAATAGAAGAGTAAGCAGCTTCACTCCGTGGGCAATAGCTCGGAACCAAGATCGCCGACTTCGACCGCGTGACAACTGCTTTGTAACTTCCCCTCACCTTGTTCGAGTAGTCGAGCTGCGTGCCCCGTGCACGACGGTTTTTCCCTCTCAGCCAGAAGTTCATTCAAATACGTATTGACGTCGACCGCGGCGGAGGCGGTAACCGCCCCAGGGGAACCACTGCCTTCGGACATAGTCCCGTTCGGGAGAAAACAACTGGGTAGTTGTTTTCGTATCCTTCGGTAGAGTCTCCTTAGAATTCAACGTGCACTGAGCTCAGTAACGTCAATACGAGAAGAAACACGCGCACGAACACATTCAAAACAGAGCGTTGCGCACCGAAAAGAGCAAAATTACACTGTGCTGTGTGCCGACCGAACACAACTAGATTAGAGAAACACAGGAGTCGCTGTTCGTCTCAGGAGTAACGGGCCTGCCACTGGTTGAAGTGAGATAGCAAAATGTGGAAAGGGTCGCTTGGCGAGGGGCTCTTCCATCTGAGGGTGAGGGTGCGGATACGACGCGCTCAACTTCGAATTACGCCGTCGTCGGCGGACAGCATCACCGACGTATCGGCCAAGCGTCAACAATGATTTTTTGTCTTCGCGGGATCCCGACGAGGAAACTGTCGAGATATGAAGGTTCCGAAACGCGATTCTCGTCGCTGGGGTCGCTTTCAGGAAGAGAAACATTCGTCGTAATCTCCGATAAGCCTCGTCGTTCCCGAATGGAGCGGCCGGAAGAAAAAGGGTCGAATCGCGCAGAGCTTGTCACTGAGTCTGCGCACACTCCAGGCCTAACTCAATTAAAGATTTACGCAGCAGAGACCTCAAAATTGGAAAACGGATTCTGAAACGAGTCCGGAATAGCCTGGGCTCAGGATTCGGGTCGCGGAGTAGTTGCAGCGACGACAGCGGACGCAAGCAATGCTCCATCATCATTACTGTTAGGCGATTCTATCTGTATCAATAACGGTTGAAGTTGATCAGCTTCTCCCATGTCCCTCCTATGGAGAATCCTGCATACTGTGGAGACGGCTCGCGCTGGAGCCGACGGGAATTCATCATTGTAGCTCAAGGGAATGAATGCCTTCTCTCTGTACACAGCACTAGCCCGGTCGGATAACTCGAGGCCAATCAAGTGACGCAAATGATATTGGGAGCTGATTCCGAGACAGCTCTGGCCCTGCGCTCGTGTGTAAATTCCATTCCTTTTTCGCGTCATGCACGTGCTGGGTGAGGGTATTCCCCGGGAGTGATTTCGAGCTGCAAAACCCCGCCGTAGCTCCGGAGGAGCAAGAAAACCGGTCATTGGGACGAAAAACGGGGAAATAGAAGGTTGAGAGAATTGATGAACGATTGGAACAGTCAGTGCGGCTGCTGTTTTCTCTGTTGCTGTTTTCTTAGGTTTGCCAGTCGGGGCACGACTTCGTGCGCACGGCTCGGAATACATTACGCCCTAAGATAACACCTGCACCAGAACGCTCTGGCTGCCGGCCGTCCGGTCGGGCCGGCGAGCTCCATTAGCATTTCTTGATTCTCCAGCAATCGCGTTTACGTGAAGCAGCCCAGTCTAATGCATAATAGGATTCAGAAGACTCAACTAAAAACGTCAACCTCCGATGACCTCGGACCGTTGATGGCGTGGGTGGTCAATCAGCCGGTCGACTAGCATGCAGGTTGGTTGGTCCGTTGGCTTGTCGGTCGGTCATTTTTTCCTCCTCTGCGCCTTCTTTCCTCCCAGCGGGAGACACGGGGAGCGAAACAGAAATCTTCCCCGAGACAGAAAGAAACAACATCAAATATTGTTTTTGCAATCCATGGCGACTCGCCCCTCGAATCTCTCGTTCAGTCTGTCGGGCCTTTGAGCTTACCCTCAGTCGAGAGCCCCCTATGTTTGCTCGGAGTGCATCTCCCGACTCCGACGCTTTTTCCACGTTCTTCCAGTTCCTCGCCGTCGGCGGAGATGGCCAAGGCAGGAACAGTGGTATGCTGTCCGTTCCGTCCATCGAACAGGTTGGTAAACCAGTGGCCGCTCGAAGCGGTCCAGGTTAAGTGGCAACGGACAAAGTCCATTCCGAGTAGCTCTCCCATCCAATTAGTAGAGTCTTCGTCGATGTCTTTCTCAACTTGTATTACTACTGGCGTTTCCATCCCTACAGCGGCTGCTCTGCGAGTTCAGTTGATCCGACGGCTTCCACAAATCCTTCGAAAACGAACTCCAACCCGAACTCTGCTCGCGAGGCTCTCGTCCCGATAGATTGTCTCTCTGATTGATCGTCGTTTTGGGGGAAGGTTGAAGCTGCACGTTCCTCATCTTCGAGAACGCATTGGTTCGAGCCATGGCTTCTGCGACTCGAGTGCGAGAGGGAATCATCCTGAGTATGGAGTTGAGAACGGTCTGCTTTCTCCACGAAGTGCGATCGAATCAGGGCTCAATCGGAATATAACGAGGAGAGCTTTATTCGATGCGGAGAACCCCAAATCACGAGGATTCGAAGATATCGCAGCGTAACCAGTTGTTGCGGTCGCGATAACGTCTCGTGGCGGGGCAGAGAGTGTAGTGAGAAAAAAAAAAAAACGTCTACGGCGCCGGGATCGGATTTCTCCGAAGTATCTGCTCAACGGCACTCAGAACGATGCTCCTTCCACCGCTCTCGGTCACCCGGGGGCTTAGTCGAGATAGGAGATTCAACGGCAAGGTAAAAAGCCCTCCTCCTGGCCCGAAACCTTCGGCTCGGAAGCTCAGGCCATTGGTATTCCAGAGATCAACATCGAGTAGCTCGAATTCCTGAGCGTTTGCGCGTTCCCCGTCGTCTGCAGTCGGAGCCCGGAGGGTCACCTGGAAAATATATGCCGATTTCGAGAGCGGAGAAGCTAGCTGAAAAGAACTCAGCCAGTCCGATAGGGAGAGGATGAGAGTTCATTCGCCGACAGGACGGAGCCGTGCGATGGAGGAAGGAAAATGAGGAACCATCGTTGCCTGAGAGAACATCCCGACAGCCTGAGTCGAAATCCAGCTCCAAGTGAGCTCTCCCGCTGAGCGAACAACGCGTTCCGATAGCTCATGCCTTCTCTTTCGTGGGCCTTCCGACAGGATGCTGCTTCACGTCGAGTAAGCATCCTCAGACAACTCGGGAGATCGGAACGTGTTTCATCAGGCTGGCTAGAACATCTACAACGAATCAATACGAACCTCGATCCCCAGGGTTCTGTAGGTGATGAACAGACGACTGGCTCCACCTAAAATGATGAGATAATCATAGCTTCCATCTGCATGCTCAAAGCCCACCCGACTTTGACAGTCGGCGGGCGGGCGGCCTCCATTCAAGCCTTCAGTGGAAATTCGTCTCAATGACCGTCGGCGGCCGCATGAACATTCGTGCCCATCCAGAGGGGCCCGAATTTGAATTCTATCCGAGTCCGCTCGTTTCGGCTGCTAATGCTACCAGCTCGCAACTACGACCGATTCGACAGCTAGCCGCACAATTCGTGGAGCTCACCCAGTTCGAGAGCCAGGCTCATGTCCCAAACGATGGGCCCCCTCCGAAAACTGAATTCCACGTGGACAATCAACGCGTTCCCCTGGCAGGACAGGCGTACATCATCCAGTCGGAGCTGAAAGCGTGTCAGAAAGCTTCACGTGCTTGTGAATACAAGTCGGTGCTCCACCGCAGGAAAAGAACTCGAAACATTCACAGAGCTTTGGGCTCATGCAGAATGAGAGACCAGCTTGGATACCATTCCCTGCGTGGGAAATCGTTCAGGATACATGCCTCTATATTTGGTCTCGACTCATTCGAGGAGGGTCCCACAGGGAGAGACGGACCTCCATTATACTTTTCTTACTGTTTGTGCATTGTACATTCGACCGTTTCTCAACGAGAAAGCCCCGTAGTGAGTTCCTTTGGAGAGTCGGAGGGGCTTCCGAGGGTCCATCTCGGAGCGCAGCTGTTCCGCGTAATTTTCGATGGAAGCTCTCACAGCCGCTTCGTTTCCACAGCGCTGAAATGCCGAATTTGAAAGAGGTAGGTACTGAAAGCATTCGGACCAGAGGAATACTTCCGCTGGCTGCCGATCTTAGGTCGTATTTGTGCCATGGTGGGAGTTTTCACGGTTTCGGGAACAACACTCATTCAACTTGTATGCGAAGCAGCCGACTCTAAACGCGGACAGAGAGAAAAGCAATGCCCATTTTGAGCTCTTCTCCGAGTGGAAAATTCATATGCAGATCGTACTCGACTAGAAAGTCGCTCTCTGGGTGTCGCAGCAGCGATTCCTTATCAAAGCAGCACGTACGAAAGCAAGCAGGATGCATAGCAAATGATGGAGCCGTTTGGGACGGAACGGCAAGAAATTGAGTTCTATCAGAAGAGACAGCTCCGAACCTCAGTCACCTATTCCGGACTGGACGATACTGATATCGTCTACGTGTTGAAGGGAGTGGCTCCGAGGGCACTCGCCCGGATTGAATCCTCGGAAGAACTCGAGCTCCGAGCCAGAAGCGGAAGCAAACGATGTAACAAGCTCACCGAACCAGACTTCGAAAACAACTGCATACAGCGTGGTATTCTTCCCGAAATGGGATAAACCCCTCCAAATGTATGCCTTATTGAGCCCCGCAGTCTGCTTTCGTCCGTGTAGCTCGTCACACGACGCGGCGGCACCTACGGCCCCAAGGAAACTGCGAGCCGAGCTCAGAGCCAGCCAGCATCCAAGGGAGGTGACCACAAATTACCGCGGATCGATTCAATTTCGATTCCGTCCCGGTGGAGCTCGTGTAGGGAACACCTCCGCGGGTTCCGCCAGCGCGAAAGGAGCGCAAGGCTTCTCCCTGGTGTTTTATATCCCGAGGCGAGCTTGGAGAGCGCAGTATGTATGTATTCAGACGACTAAGAATTCAAGCTGGTTCTCGCCGTCATAAAGCTCGTACCTGCGATATGGAGGACGGAAATAGAGCAAACAAAATGAAGATTCGCATGTCACTCGCTTACTGGTTCAGTCGTTGCAGCCGACCTTTCACAGGCTCGCAGTGGAGCGAAGCTTGAACTCTCGAGTCACGATGAGTGCCAAGGATGGCAAACAGGGAAAAAAAATCTTCTCCGTCCTCCCCTATGCTGAGTGACCCTCATTCGTTTACCAGGGACCTCGTCTGCGAAGGTCGTCCAACTCGTCGGCAATTAAAGCGGAACCTTGCGCAAACTTCTCTTTTTGACCTTCGAGTTTTTATTTGGGCGTAGGATCAGGATCGCCTTGTTATCCTACCCATCGTCGCGACGGAAATTCGGTGAGCACTCCTCCCGTTGTTCCCCTCCCTCCGAAAGCTGTCGCAATCAGTCATTTCCTCCGAATTAGGCGAGTCCTAAAAGAGGATCGATCGTGACGAAGTTGCCCGAACGGAGCAGAATGAAGTTGCTTGTCGGATCCATTCGAACTGTGCAGCACTCACTGAGGGAACTTGAAAATTCGTCACCGTCTCCTGCTCGATGAATCTCAGACTCGTTTTCCCCCTGACCCGATGCTGTTTCGGAAACAGCTGCTCACTTTCATCGGGGAATTCGACCTGCGGGCGAGAGCTCGTTTCCGCAGCCGCAAAACCACCGTTGACCTGCAGGCCCCCCCTCCTGCAAGACCTCTGATCGAGGAACTCCTATTGCGACTTTATCAGGCATGGGACTGCGGCCTTACCCGCGAGAATGTCTCTCTCAAATAGTAGAGCGCTCGAAAATATTGCGAGAATGTCGCCGCTGCGAGGCGATTCGAATGAAGCCCACGAGAAACGACTCTGCCGGCGTCCGTGTTTGTGTGGAGCCTGAGTTGATGTCTGGCTGTTATCACACACACATCCACACACGCACAGAAGAACGCCGCCACGGCTGGGTGAACTCGGCCCAGCGATGATTCAGAACATTAAACACTGTTCTCCATCGATCGGCACAGCTATTGCGAAGCAATTGTTTCCGAAAGAGTAAAAAACGGTGATGGAGGAAACACAGGTTAATGACCTGCGTGGCTCCCTCGCACATCCCGATAAAGATTTCGCGAGGTTCAATCAGGTTCCGCGGAAACATCCTCAATGGAATTTGACATTGGCACTCCATCGAACACGATGGAAGTGCGATGAATCGAGAGAGAGAGAGACGTCTTCCATTCGCGCGGTTTCTTCCGCGTGTACAGCCATCATGAGCTGCGGGATTGGAACCAAGAAGCAACGCGCGCACCGGGAGCGAAGCTTTCGACGCGGAGCTGGGCACAATCGATTGACATACGTCGAGTTATGAGCCGGGCGACGTCGTCTGCCCAAGAAGACCCGAATCCCATCAATTGTTTCGAAAATGACCGCTGCCACCTCCTGAATCAAAGTGTTTGGTGGACCGGTTGCCATGGAGCGGTCTCTACAGCAATGCTTCGGCCAGGTGTTGCTCTAGGGAACACCGCGGTGAACTCCAAGCCGCAGCTTGATGATCGAGTTTTGAGCACCACAACGCCAGTTTCTTCTCTGCACGGCCAACTGATCCGTTCGTTCTTCTCCTCACCCAT
The DNA here is from genome assembly GCA_037576195.1 of Phytoseiulus persimilis. NCBI lineage: Eukaryota > Metazoa > Arthropoda > Arachnida > Mesostigmata > Phytoseiidae > Phytoseiulus > Phytoseiulus persimilis. Next base: position 30,637,082 of record CM075102.1, on the reverse strand, counting down.
CCATCTATCTGCCCACTGTAATCATCCTTACGGTAAGGAGTTCCCTCTTCTGTACGCGTGTGAGTGGTTGACGAAAACGATGACGATGGCTGGTCAGCTCTCCCGCTGAGGGCTCGTGAGAGCAGGAAATCGCTTAGTGGTAGTGGTCGTCGTACGGGGCTGCCTTGCGACCGCCAGGACTCGGATGTGAACAGTGTACGTCGACGACGTACACTGGCGACAGCGGCGGCGATCACAGGAACGACGCAGGCGGGGAGGAAGACAAGACCGGCTCTCAACCCGGAAGCTGAATACTCTGTCTAAAGTATACCCAGGTCTTCTTCCGTCGCGCGTTTCACTCCCACGGCGCTAAGTGGCCCTTTTCCCCCCAACGCGAACTTATTCCTCGTTGCTGTGGTCGCGCGAGCTCTCGCATGGGGGTGGGCGCGAGCGCTACGTCTCCTCTTTCCCGCTTCGTACGTATCCGCCGGTGGGTCTCGTGGCGTTGTTCTTGGATGTTCTCTGACCGAGCGCTGTCCAGCTCCTGAGGCGACTTTTCGGCGAAAGTACGCACCTCTGGCTTAACGGCGGATTTTTGGATGAAAATTCATCATCTTCTTCCCCGGGCCTCCGAGAATAAACACACGTGGAACGTGCGATCCGGAATAAGCTGTATTAAATCTCGGCGTGGAAGGTCCCTCGTTGCGCGCAGGGGCTCGCTTTACTGCTTCGAATAGGGGCGCGACGAAAGCAGGAGAGGAAGAGGGCGATCAGACCGCGATACGGTTTGTCCTCAAGATTAGGGAAAGCGTTCAAGCAACGGGCGCAGCGTGTTCGTCGGAACGGGAGCGTTCCAAGTCGTTCTGGAAGAATTATGTGAAAGTGCTCAAACGCCGAGGTTGTACGGGCTGACTGCTCTTACAACCGGGCCCCGAAGCTTTCGGAGAGGCCGTTCAACGAATACCGTTCGAATTGATCTTCGTTTCCCGCTGTTCGTGCTCGACGAACCTCTCGTCAAGAAGGAAATCGCTCCAGATCCCAATCGAACTCCTCGGTAGCAACGGAAGGAACAGCTTCTCCCGCAAGTCCGACATCATTCCACTCAACCACCGTTTGACAACAGACATTTGTCAACTTGTGAAACTGTTTGATACTTTGATGTGCGTACCGGGGATCGGAGATCAGGAGGTCGGCGGAAAGCGGTCAATGAATCGACGGCCCCTGGTTTCATCTTTCTTCCGTCCGATTGGATGCGTGCCGTTCAAAGGTCACCGGACGCGGTGAGGTTTTCCATCGCCGACTCGGAATTAAAAATTCTCGAGTGCAATGAACCGAGCATGCGATCCCACGGGAATTGAATATTCAAAAAATGAACGAGGAGGAGATGATTCGAAGAACGTTTCGAAAATTCGAGTGATAGTCTACGAGCAAGTGAGCGTGCAAGCGAAAGTCGACCGAATGTTCACACACTGCGACCGCCCACCATCGGCTTAGATAGGCAACAGAAAAACAAAACGCACTGCCGTTCAATGAATGGCGCCGAAACTTGCATCATCGGTCACACCATCAGCTCTCCCCAGGAGGGCAGGATGCCGGAAGAGTTCGAGAACGAAAAAAATTATTGGCCTGTCCCGGCAAGAGCTCTGGCGGCGGGAGCCTCGATCTCGGGTTCCCTCCAGATCGGGGAACCCCTCGAGGCGGCTTGCCTGACCTCGGCGAACATCGGAACCTTTCCGAAAAGCGAACACACAGACTGGTCGCCAAATCTGAGATGAGGCTTTCGCGGTGAGGCGCTGCGATGCATCAAGGGAAGCGTAATATGCAACAAGTTCCTGCTACGATGTCCGCCGTTCGCTCATGTATCTGTGTGTTCGCGATTCGCCTCCGGGTATTTAGCAACGGTGTCAACGGTAATCGATGCGTAAGCATTCTTGATCGAAATGTTGGATGCTCAACGTGGAAACGGTCGTTGTAGCTGACGTCGTTGTCCATCGCGATGTCAAATAACGGCCGCAATCAGAATCGAGCCTGACCCATGGCAATGTGCCTTGTTTTCTTTCTTCTTCCTCTTGGCTCAACGGACCCGATCGATATGCCCATAGCATTGCGAGGAGGAATTATCATTAGCTGGGCCGAAAACATTCGCTTCCTCATGTGCGCGGTGAAGGGTTGGACAGGACCGAGGCTAGCTCGCGTTGATTGTAATTAACGAGGTGGGCCGGGATTTGAGGCAGAATCCGATCGAGGCTCTGAGGTAAGCTCACGGCCCGCGTGAGCGATCCGCGGCAAGAGACATGAGGCAACGCCAGAACGATATTGTTGGGTTTCCTCGCTCCTTTCTTCTGAGAGCAGAAGCTTTCTGTGACGACGTCGCTGCTGGCAGTAGCGGCGGACGCACAACCGTGAGACCTCCTCTCTTCGAACAGTGCCCTTGCCCCGTCGCATCAAGGAGTCGCGTGACGGGGCCGTTCTGAAAAGTATTCGGTCCGGCCGAAAGCCGAATGGGGCAAATCTGCATCGGTTCGTTAACAATGGACAACTCTGTGTTTTGTGCTTCGCTTTGACAGCGACTCGGCTCCCAAGTCGCTTTACCGCTAGCTAGTTGGCCAGCCACCGAACGAGGGAGTGAAGTGACCGCCGAGATCCATCACGATCTGCGAGGTAGGAGCCAGAGGGAGGGTATTTTGGCGCGAGTACTGAATCTCACAACTTGTTAAACAACCCCAACCGGAGAGGGAGCTCCGAACGGTATCACCGTGGAGTCAGAGCTGTCCTTCAGAAGTCATATCTTACAACAGCACATAGCGCGACTCATGGAAGCGGACGATCTGTCTGCGGAGAGAGTCTCGAAACGGCATGCCGGTCTCGGGCGTTTTCATCGAGGAGAAAACTCCAATTTTGATGGATGCTTGAGACACGCGGACGAACAGCGATTTCCCCTCGGCTGTCCTTTATTCAGTCAGATCAGTGTTTCGACGTCCACGCTCCGTAAGCGAGCCGGTGGATGAGGCGCTCGCGTTTCAGAAAGCCATTGTCCATCAGGGTTCCTCCCTATCAGCCCGCTCGCCTCCGATGATGACATTGCAAGAGCCCATCATATCTCAGCCAGCCGTACTGCCTCTCTGTGGGCCATATATTCACAAATTTTCCCAACAAAGGCAATGGATTCATTGTATGTACTCGAGCGAGCATTCGCGTCAGGTTCCCTTTCGCTTATTGTTGTCGTTGTTTTTGCGGACGCCGCCGCCGCTGTGAGAGCTGTTGTCACCTCGAGACAAAGATTCGCCTTTTCAATTCAGCCACTGCTGCCTCTTGACTCTTCGATAGAATCCGTGACACAACTCATTTCGCAGCAAGCGGTTTCGAATGCTCCTGTGAAACGCATCTTTTCCTTTTGAGAACAGAGTTATGATATCACACTTTCTGAAAAGTGACTCTGGTTTCCGTTTGTTTCGCTCACAGTCATATTCTCCTCTGGAACATTGCGACGAGAGCGATCTCTGATACTATGTGCTCAGTTCATCGCCATCGCTTCTTCCCGATGCCTCTCTGGAACATTGTCTCTTGGATCAGGTTGTTATCTTGCTTTCATTGAGTGGACGGAGCATCACAAGATGACTCTCGAGTTCCGCTCCCTGATCCAGGCCGCCAATCTTGCAAACCTCTTCGAGAACTTCATCTCCTCCAAATCTCATTCCCGTGGTGATGCTCGCCATCGCAGTCGAGATTGCTGCTTGTTGTGTTCTCTATTTTGTTGATGCGAAAACAGTCGTTGATAATGAAATCTTTGTCGTCATCGCTGCCGTTGATGACTACAGAGCAGTGGATGTCTCCGAGCCTTGACAAGCCGAAACGTTCCCGAGGCAAAGCGTCGGTGGAGCGTTCGTCACAACGTTCGTGAGCGAAGTTACACAGAAAGTTTCGAACTAAAAATACTCTCCGATCGCTCTACGTCCGCAACGGAACGGTGGAGCTATCGGCCTCCGGTCGCATACTGTCTTGTTCTCCGATTCAGGACTCTAGCTGAATGGTTGAAAGAGTCGAGATTCAATCTCTGACCCCACTTTGCGGGAATATCTCTCGAATAAACCGACGTCAAGTCACTCCGATCGATGAGCAGCGCCAGCAGCTCGGCCATTTGAGCTACAGAAGCCCTAACGTGCTTTATTATGCCATCTTCCCTGGGGTCGGGTTTACATCAGGGGAAACGATCCACGGAAGTTGCCTCTGCTCAGTTTTCCGAAAATAAGTAGCCGCTCTAACGGTGCTGAACTCTCCCGGGATGAATCTTCTCTCATTCGGCGGCAAGATCACACACAACATTGTTGAAGAAAATTACCTTTGTAGCTGATGATGCTCCCCCGGCTGCCTTCGATGTTGGTGGTTGCCATCGTGAGGTGGCGTCCTGTTTCGGAAAAGTATCCGACGCGGTTCGGGGCTCGAGAGATTCCGTGCTGAATACAGGTTGCGGATGCACGCAGATCCGCTCAGCGTGTTGGATTGGACGCGCAACAACTTAAGAAGCAGCTCCTGGACTCCGGATTCAAATGAGCCCAAGATTTCTGGAAACGAGAAGTTCCTCGATTCAATTCCAGCGATTCGAAGATCGAGCAATAATTGCATTGACTCGGTTTGCTCAAGATCGCGCTCAGAACCCCACCCGGCTCGGGGAAATGCTGATAAATCCTCCTCTTCTGCTATGGAAGTTCAGAGCCTGGATTACGTTTGCGGCCGTATGCTCCGACGGGCATTCAGATCGCATAACGTTTGACTTAACCAGCGAGTAATTTTCTCGCTCCCAAGAATCGACGTTACGTAAATCCCATGATGTATTGGAAGCGAATCTGAACTGATTCCTCGCCCCATTATCTGAATCACAGGGCACTTAATGAGCACGTAGCCTCCGATTTCGCTCCAGCGTGATTTGATACTTCCTCGATCGATTCGAGCGGAAATCTTGACCAGTGGACGAATGAGTTCCTGGTAAACGAGTGCCTGGGCTGGTCCTGAAAAAAGGCAACTCCATCGAAGTTACAGGTATGAATTCTGTTGCAGAGTTGTTCCGTCGCACATCTGGACTCTGGTCGAGATGGACTCGTTCGAGTGGATCCGGCTTCAAGGAGACTTGGACAGAAAGGAGAGTTCGTGGCTCTGGAGGGCTCACCTCCGGTTTTGACATGGGCAGCATGTGGTCAGCTCATCAAACAGCATCGTTAGAAATGCTGGATCGGGCTCCCAGCGCCGAGAGACTCAACCAGTTGAAGGAAGAAAACAGTTCTTTGAAAAAAAAAACAAATAACCAGGAAGACACCATTCGACAGTAAGTGACCTTTTCCATCTTTTCTTATTTCAACGCCTCCCGCGCATCGGCGGACCATGCATGACCACCGGATGCTCGTAGCTCCGTCGGATGGTCATCTTCGCAATCAGTCGGATGTTAGTTTGTTGTTGAGGATGGCGCCCGTGAGAGTCGATTGTTGTCTCGTAGGTGGTCGGCCGTTCGCGTCGCCTGCTTCTCTGGTGGCCCCTTGGAGCTTCTGGAGCATTTCCTCGATCAAATATTGTCGCTCGCCTGAGAAGTTTCTTCTAGATGTTCACGTCAAACTTGTCTGGAAAAGAACCGCTGACACGTCTCGGCTTCGCCCGTCTGTGACCGCCGACTTCGTGGACTGGATGCTTTGCTGGCGAGCATGCGCCGTCTGTGTGTCTCAACGGCCGACTGGCTCGGTGAAGTCCTTATGCAATTTTCTGCCCCAATGAGCTCAGCGCCCTTCGAACCGAGCTGCGGGAAATTATTTCACTTTGCCCCGTCGCGGTGAGAGGGAGGACCCAGACACAACGTGCAGAGATAGGAAACAGACTCAGCGTTAGATGAGGTCGATTGGACTCAAATCGAACGAGCGACGACAGAGCAGACAATATTCCAATCATTATTCAACTCTGGAACTCATCCCTGTGAGATCCATGAATTTCTCGAGATGAACGACTGAGAATCGATCGGAGACCCCAGAATGTTGGCATGACGATGATGAGAGGATCTGGCGATGCTCCGGAGTCCTTCAGAGAAATTTCGAATGCTGATGCACAATAATATTTTCCAGATTAAAAACCAAGCTTTCGCGTGTGATCGCTCTCGCCAAGAGATCATCGACGGATCCGAACACTACTAGTCAAATCAAATTCCACGAGGAGAGTTTGGTTCTGCCAAACGGAACGTCGACTCCGCAGCCGTTTCCGAATGAAATCGCAGCTTCAGTGAATCTTCCCCGCGCCAGAAGCGCATCGAGAGGTCGACTGGTGAGCAGTGCAAGGCCTAGAACGGCTCGCAACAATCCCGAAAGCGTGAGCTTGGGTCTGCTGGAGGAAGCCCACAACGAAATATGCGCGCTGTAAGTCCACAACGAATCCAGGATACAGACAAACAGCTTCCCGAGGCCGACGAAACAAGTCCACTCTACCTTTACGCCTCAGTGAAAACAACAACGTCCGCTCGGCCGTGTTTCGGCAGGCTCGGCGATAACCACCGATCTAGTCATTTGACGCTGGCACCGTGACCGGCAACATCTCTCAGTTTCGGCAGCAGTCTCCCTCTGATCTCTGCCCGGTTCTACTCCAATGCAGGACGAGAGACGTTCGGGACGGAAGTGATCCCGGATGTGACGTTTGCGCAGGTTCTAGGACCCGATTCTATGTCTGGGCTTTGCGAACCTAACGCGACAAGAGAGCGTCGGTCAGCAGCAACGGCTACACTGCAGACGACAGCAGCTGGAGCCGCGGCTTGCCGAGTTGTCGGCACGGGCTCGCTCAAACATTGACAAACGGCACCTTCCTCACTTTTCTTCGGCCTCCGTTTCTACGAGCCACGTCCGCGAATGGAGCTCGGTGCCAGAACGTATGGAGATCGTAACGCGGCTCCCTCGTACAATAAGTGACGCTATTTATTTGCAGTAAAGCGGAGGTGTCAAGACGTGCCGAGGAGGTCAGCGAATGGCAAATAGTCGCCCAGAAGCTCAACAGCGAGCTGAGTTCCCAACGCCAACAGAAAACGGACGTTGAGCAGAAGCTCTGTCAGGCACAGCAGAATCTCCTCAAAGCCAACAAGGAAATCCAAGTGAAAGGTGAGGGAATGAATTGAGTGAAGTTTTCTTCCCCAGGAATGCCTTCTCCAGCTCCCTCTCTTCCCTTGTTCACTCATTTCTCGAAGGTATTCCGCCCTCTCGGACAACGGATTGGTTTTTGCTATGAGCTCCATCGGCTGTCACGAATTCGACGTCTATTTCCTCAGTGACTGGAGACTGCGAGCGGAATTCCCACGTCCCGGAATTCGTTCGCTTGCAGCCAGCGCAGAGAGCACTCGTCTCCGGATCGTACAAGGCTTTGCGTCTATAAACACTGAGCAAGACATCGCTTCATTTCAGAGACTCAAATCGAAGCTCTACAAGCGGAGTTGGACGCCAGCCGGCTTCTCCAGGAGCAGGTTGAAGCCCAAAACGCCAAACTCCTAGAACTCGAACAAACTCTCGCTCAAAGGGAAACGCAGACCTCAGTTGTGCAAGAAGTAAGCAGCTCTTCCCCTTCCTGCCTTTCTCTCGGACGAAATCTGTACCCGCTATCGGTCCGAGATTCTAGAGTACGACGTACCCGTAACCATACGCAGACAGCGTCCGAGAAAGAAAAACTTGATGGGGAAAATGCAATTGCAGCTACAGCAGCGAGTCGGAGAGCTGGAACGGGAACGCGATATCGTGCAGGACTCGAATCGAAAGCTTATTGAACAGAGTGAAGAACTCAAGGAGAGAGTGGCTGCCCAAGAGAGACAAGCGTCGGCTACCGAGCAGGATGAAGAGCAGGGCATCCTGCAGGACATGTTGCTCCAGCTACAGGGTGAGTTGATGGAATGGAAGCGCTTGAAAACGACTCAGGGCCGCAGCCCGGCTCCAGGGTCGAGTGAAGCCAGGGAAAGGGGTCTGAGGCCACCGACATGGGACTGGGAATGGGAATGAGGGGAAGGGAAAGGTGCGGCTCGGAGGACCGAAAGCGCCTGGCACGCAACCCCAGTCAGCAAATTGGGGGAGACACGCGATAGCAGACGGAAACGTTGGATGCAAGCACGTTGCATCGAACTCCGGGCAACTGCCTGCAGGAAAGAGAGGGAAAACTACCGAGGGCGGCTGGCATCGCAGACCCCCGCTCAGCAACACACAGCAATGGCCCGGTAATAATTCCTCTTTGGCGGTTGTCGATTTGCAGACAAGTTCGAAATGCTTGAAAGACATATCGACAAAGTCGTTACCGAAGCCAAAATGGCGAACCCATCATCGAAAACGAAGGAGAAATTCCGGAAGCAGGAGCGAATGGCATTCCCGGCCCACCACAGAAAAGAGAATGCGGACACTCACAACCAGCAGAACAACCATCAACCAAAACAGCAACAACAGCAGCGCAACTCCCTGGAGAAGCCCGACGGCATTTACGAAAAGAGCAAGCCCAGGCAGAAACTCATCTTTTCCAACGGTAAATCTAGACAGTGATCGATGTAGGCTCCGAACCACCCACAAGGCCTATTGGAGGATCGAATGTCGACTCGAATGAGCGGAAGATCCGGAAGAGTTCAAGATCGCCTTGAATCCGATTCGGAATATGCGCATATCTAGTCGTCTGGAGTCGCCACCCTGATGCGAAAATGAAAAACACGAAACTCTGCAAGAGACAGTTCCGAATAGTTTGAGCAGAGCTCACTGCCCTCGAAGAATGGAAGCAACTCATGCAATGGTTCAATTTAGGTTCCGCAGCTCCTCAGCCAAAGCCGCGGCGGAAATCCCTTGTCAAAGAGAGGATGTCGACGAGCTCGTCGCGGGAGAGTTTGGACTCCGACAACAGAGACAGTTTGCTGGATCGGAGTCTTCCCAGCAGAAGGCCGAAATCGAGAATCCCCTACCATAAAAATCCTGCCTTACTGAGGAACGAAGCAACTCAAACTAGTCAGTACGTACTCCATGCATGATCTTGAATTAGTGAATCGAATAGAGGATTAAAAATCCGAGCTGCGCTCAGCCGCATCGACTGCATCGTATCCTGGCGAGAAAATTGAAGTGACCCACTCAGTGAATGCACGCTTTACAGTTCCCACCCAAAAGATGCTCTTCCGTCTAAAAAAGTCACTCGGATTGCGAAAATTCTATCGGTGAGTGAGTCTCATTCAATCCTCCGACGCTCTGAAGCCGATTGAGCTTCAGGTGCATATCATGGGACGGCGATCTGCTATCATCCGGAATCGCTACAGCTCTCCCTCGTTTGAGGGATTCGAATGTGGTTTCCATATGGATCCAGTTATGATTCGGTCATGTTTCAATAAGAACGCACTTGGGCTAATATGTGGCGGCAAGTTGGGCATCTGAGCGAACCAAGTTCGAATGCACCGAATTCAGCTTCAAGCCTGTCCAGGAGTAGAATCGCAGATCGGGATGCCAAATCGAAGAGATTCCTTGGGATCCATGGTGCTATTCCGAGGATGACCGGGACTGTTGCTGATCCACTCTGTCTCGTTCCCTTCACAGAGCGACGATAGTATCAGCGAAGTCACAGACGTGTCCTTGATGGAAGTGAACGCTCCAGTTTTTGAAATTCACATCGACAAGGTGAGCATGGTTCTCATGGCGAAGTTCATATTTCAATGCCTCATATATGGCTGGTTGTGTTATGGAGTATTCGCACACGTCATGACGGAATTATACTCTGCCTCTAAGAGTTCTCCTCCTCATCTGACAGGCTCGTCTGGTGTCACCGCCAGCGAAAAGGGGCACTGTCGTGAGCTGGGAGCTCGGCGATTTCGAGGCTCAATCAACCCCCGTGGGTCATCTTTGCGAAGGAGATATCGTATTCAACTGCACAGCGCGCTATATTCTGGAGAACGTCGAGCAGATAGACAGCGCTGAGCTGCGTCTGTTGGTTTCAACGACAGACGGCGAGCTTCTTGGAGAGTGCTGCGTCGATCATACACAACCGGCGATCTCCAATGCTGGACGACGTTATCTTCGAAGGTAAATCAAGTGTTTCCCCTGAGTGAGAGCCTCTTCATCGAGTGAAACTCCGAACGATTGGGAGTATGAACGTTCCACGCTCCAATGTTCTGCGGCGCAAGACTTTCTCTCATAGCTGCGCCTTGCAAAACATCTATTTATTTGCTTGAATGCGCTCCGAGCCCACTAGTTCCTCGAGAGGATCGGAATCCAATAGGTAATACGGTATCGCTCGGCTCAGTGAGCAGCCACTTTCCTCCTTCCGTTTTCGTGTGCCGCGAAAATTACACCTTTAATCGCTTCTCCCCGAGACACTACGTTCGTGAGCGTATATGTATGAGTTTGTTCGTAGCGAAAACACGGGAAAATCAAGTTCGAGAGCGCAGCTCTGAAAGGGCAAAGCACAGAGAGACCCACATGAGTGAGCGAGACAAACCTCTTCTCAACGAATGAGGCTGCGATTGGGACAGCGAAATTCGGGTCGCTCGCGTCGAAAAGCAATAACTGCCAGGCTGTGCTCTTTCAGCGAGGAGCTCCGGTTGAACGAAAGACCCGTCGGTAAACTCGACGTGTGGCTGCGATACATCCCGAAACCAAACTAGTGGAAGAAATCGATGAAAGACAACTTGCTCTGCTCGAAAGGTTTTCCCCTGCTGCTGTCGGAGCAACTTCTACGATATGACGGAACCTTGCTCGTTCCTCCGAAACGAGCTCTTCGCCGGTTCCGCTGCTCCTTGGCGGACGAATCACATGAACGAACCTGACGTGGGCGCTAGAATGATCTCGGGCGCTTTCACCCTGGAAGGAGTCTTGCGAGTGTTCGAACAGGAATTTGGTGCCGGTCCATGATGGCGGCACCTATCGGAAGAAACCAACAGATATGATCCCGACCACTTGCTCCGCCCTTTGTATAAACGGGAAACAGACATGCGTGGATAAGTGTGCTTTCCTTCGATCGTTATCTCATTCGCTCTTTCATCCATCCATTCATGACGAAAACATGCGGCGAAAGTTATTTGGTCATCACTCGGTGCAATAAACATGTACATTGTCCTGTACTTACCTCGTTTCTCGTTTTTACTCCTCTAAATCGGATGAGGAACGCGATTCGATAGATAGAGCTCGTCGAATTTCACCCAGCCGTTACGGCCTCTGCCCAGTTGTCGGGGTGTTATCAGGCGAGGAATTCAGAGGGTGAGAAAAAATTTCAGCGGATCTGACCCTTTCATCGGGTGTTATTACTCGAAACAATAAATGTTTTCCCATCGGTCAACTTCCGAATCCGGTTTGCCCGAATGTTACAGAAAGCTCCGCACGGTCAGCGGTTTGCGGCGAATTCAGGCCTTTCTCGTTTTAGTTGCCGTTCGATATATTCGCAACTGATTCTCGCCCTGCGAACCTTTTCTAGATTTTCTCGAGAGACTAATGGGTGCCTCTTCCCAGAGGCTGTCGGTGAGAAAAAAAAAAACAAGATATGACTCGGAATACGGAAGACACCAAATCGTTGCACCGAAAACTCTGCTCACACCCCTTCCATACATCACGTGTCTATTCGACGAGATGCGATTTCTGTGTGTTCGTATGTTTGCATACAGGAACGGCATGCGAATTTGCGCACCCCGTTCCGATATTGTGCCAGATAGATTCCTCGGCGTGTCCCGGAGGCCGTGTTATTTCGCAGGGCTTCACAGCTCACCTAACCTTGAGCCAACATAGGCCAGGGAAACCGGCCTTCCGCGCAGCAGGCGAGTCGGCCACATATACATATGAGAAAGAACCCATTTGGATTCTGTTCGTTCCCGATGTCAAGTTGGTTATCGAGCAGGGAGAACTCGAAAGATAGATGAAGTTTGACTCCTGTAACCCGGTGCGGTCGCGGAACCTGATTCTTCAAATCCTTGATTTTTCATGTCACGTCTCCGAACTAAGAAAGGATTTAGGAACTGAAAACTGTGTCCCACTCCACCTCCCCTTCTCGAAGTTAGCAACAATGTATGTTCCGTCGAGATCCCCTGCTGGCTCCGTCTCTGTCGAACAGACCAAATCCACAGACGCTCGGGAGCGCAAAGCCGTCGCAAATCTGTGATTCTGGAGCGGGAGTTGTGCAGCAGTCGGATGCAGGAGCCGAGGAAGCCGTGCTGCAGGAGGGGCCCTCCAAATCGAGGCAGCCCCCAGTGCTGGTCGGCCCACGGGGGGAATCGCCCACAGATCCGACGTTCAGTTTCGCTCGAGCTAGATAATCTGACGGACAACCTTGCTGTGTCTCAAACCCATGCATATGTCCCTCAGGCACTGTGGACTTGACACAAAAAAAAGGAGTGCGCTACACCGAACACGATGTACGAGTCTTTGGGGAGCCTTCCCGAGAAGCAATGAGCATTTTTGGGCATTGTGATAGGGGAGGCGTTGCGTAACCTGGCGAGCGTACCAGCAGCCGGCGAACTTGAAGCAAGTCGGAGGAATCGGGTGAGGTTAGGTTAGGGCTCGGGCTAGCGATGCGAGCAGACTGACAGCCAGCGCACTCAAAATTGTACAGGGAAGTCGGTGGGATTAGGTTAAGGCCCCTGTGGTCAGGTTGGCTCCATGGCCCTGTTGGCGGCGCGACCTGGTTGACGACGCGGCCCTGTTGACGGCATGGCCCGGTTGACTGGCTCTCAAAAAAACTGAGCTGTCCTTCACAACATCCGAGTCTCCCAACGGGGTATACAGAACTCTGTTTGATGATATCACACAAAGCTTGTGTGTTCTGAGCTCAAGCCGCAGAGTCGAGCGGTACCTCCGAGCATGTAAACTCTGAAACAGCCGGCAGCACAAAAGCAAGTCTCGCGGATTTATATTTTTCGACGTTTCTAGAAGTGTTCACAATATTCGGAGGAGATCCATCGCAACAAACAAGCTTCGAAACGGGACTCGCCGTTCACTTCCTCGGATGACTGTTACTCTCTATGCACGCCCCTCCCTTCGAGAGGAAAAGTTTCCGGTAACATGGTACACCCTTATCCATGCTGACAGAGGGAGATGGGAGATGAGGCGCATGCTTTGAGCCTGCCCGAACTATCTGCAGGGATCCAGTTCCAAGAAGTCCGATCCAAAGCCTGAAGATTCTCGAGATGTGTGAACGGTGGAACTGGGAGTAAGAATCGACCATTCATATCAGGCTTTACGAGGGCATTTCCCGCATTTCCCGATACGCATTGCTAAGAAGAAATGGGATCCAAATTCACATCGGGTATATGTATATCGACAATTCAAAGAGACCAGAGGTCTCAAATCGGAACTGTACGATGACTCGCGAGACAGTCGTCTTCTAGCCCTCGCCAGGGTGGCGATGCTACAGACTAGGACCAGAGAACTTACTCGCGATCCATCCATCGACACTAAACGCGCCCTATGCGTGGTCGCCGAAACCGACCAACACGTGGTTCTGGAGTGCGAGGGAGGAAGATACTCACAGCAGAAATTCACCGTAAGACTAGGACTTCACCCAGACACCACACCGAAGGACCCAAGGAGGACGAAGGATATCCTAAGACGATTGGGAATCCAAAACCAATGATGATCTGTGAATACAAAACAATCCACCCCTGAAATTAAAGAGAACATATATGTTAGAGGGTATATGGGGTATATGTAAGATCGAAATGAATCCAATCCAATCCAGCTCATCGAACCGACTGCTAAGAGGTCGACACGGAGAAGATGCTAGCCATGGCGATGTTAACAGAGGGAAGGAGAGCGAGTGACCGCGAATTGTGTATGTACATATTCGGACATTCATTGTCATATGTGTGTATCAGCCAATTCAAGAGGACCCAATGATTTTCCATGCGACCGATACGAGACCTTGCATCTGATGATGGAAATATGATGGATCAAAAAGTGCTGCTCCGGAGTCGACTCAGAGGACACGACAATACCGCATGGTTCCTAGACTGCTACTCGCAAGGCGAACGATCAGGAGTCAAACTAGCGACGAAATTATTCGCATTAGATCACTGACTTCTCTGTCCCATTCATGGGAGAAAATCACGGATTCGTACTCAGAAACTGCGTCCTTGCCCTGGTACGGTCCCTGACGGGGGAACATCAGTGAGAATCGCGGAAATTTCACGACACAGCCCGCTCACTTAGTGAGTCCGACTCCGCTCACAGAGAGAGTCCGAGGCAACAGATGTTGCCAGAAGGAAAGGGTGACAGATATAAAATTGACGGGAGATGCTCCAAGTGTCTCCCAGGACGCCAGGCATGGCGGCACAGCAGCTGCTCTAGATTGACAAGGGCTGAAAGAGGACAGGTTCGCCCACCAGCGGGCGCGACGTCGAGAGCCCGTCCGCTTTGGATGTCCGTTCGAATTCGTAAGTCTTGCAGGCGCTCCTTGACGGGGTTCTCGGGGAGGGCCTCGCAGATCTCATTGACTGCACCATCACGTTCACAAAAAAGTGTCCTTGTCCGAGAACGTATCAGAAGAGAAACACGTTTGAATATGGAGATCGACCTCGGATGGGGAATCGGATTCGCGCTGCTGACGAGCCCCGAGTGCTGCTTTTCGGTGCCGAACTCCTGGAGAGAGTCGATCGACTGACAAAGGACTCTGAAAGCCTGCCGACGCTGTGAGGAGCCGTTCCGTGGATTCTCGAGCTTCTGGGTCCCACTCGGGATATAGATTGGCTTCTTTGTCGAATGGAGGAGACGACCCTTCTTCTAGATCTCAGTTTTGTCGAGAGAGTGTGAGTATCAACCGACCATATTCATGGTTCGAGCAACCTTGCTCCCGTTCTGGGGAGCTTGAACGAGGTACCAGCCCTGTTTCGTTGCTCATCAGACCCAAGACGCCTTCTGGAGGCTGAGCATGAATCATCGTCGAAACGGAGGAATAAAAATTCGAGGCCCACGGCCACATGTCTGCGCTGCTTCGAGGTGCTTGATAGCATGGCCTGGTAGGCGCTCATAATTGTTTTACGCTGTCAACCTAACGAGATTATATTTTTCTTCCGAGCACTCCACTCGAGCCGATGAGCCCATTCCTGGAGCGTTCCGATACTTGCCGGAGCTTTCGGCGTACGAACTCCCCGATGTGGCTTCAGTCGGAAGGCCCTGGGCTGAGAACCAATGAAGCCAGGAATTGATCATGGCACAATTCGTGAGAGGAAAACTTCAAGCCATGGAAGACATTCAGATGTTGATATCCAATGAGCTCCATCCTGTCCAAGTCGAATTTCAGTAAGAGTCATTCTACAGTTGCCAGCTCCTCTCACAATTTTTTTCCGAACCGCGCTTCAGGGATTGGCACACGAGCATTGCATCATCTTCAGTAATCATCTTTTCGTTAATCTTGATACACAAAACCGGAGTTCACTTGGAACGGTCCACAGTTCATAGAGTGATGCACCTGACTTCTTAGATCTCCTTCCTTGTTTATTCTCGGTCGGACTGCGTGTTCGGGCCCATATAGTTTGCGAGGGGTCCCACGGAATGTCGCTTAGTCATCCGATCTTTATTTGCCATCGGGTATTTAATATCAGTCAGGCTTGTTCGACTCCACCTAGGTTCTCGCTGACAGTCACCGCAGTTGTGGGCGGATCACGAACAGTTGACTGAGATGTCACTCCCCCAACCTTTTAGCTCCACACGGAGGATGTGACCCAACTCTGCTCCCCTAGAGCGGGTTTGGTTTGGGCTCTGTCTGGGGTCGCGGATTATCGTCTACCAAACTATGCCTGGATCAACCGAGTCTGATCGCGTCAGGACAGGCTGACGCGATAGAGATTCTCCCACCGCGATAAGGTGGATCAAGACATAAATAGGTATTTCTGCTTTTAAGTCGTTCGCTCGCGCAATTCAGTTTGTTCCATCACTCAAAGCAGGCGTGTCCTTCTCGAGGAGCTCGTTGGGTGTGTCCAGTGGGTTCTTTACGGCCACAAGGTCTGTGTTCGTTGTCGCAGACCACGCCCAGCAGCCATCAGCTTCCGTCCATATTAAGCATCGCCGTCTCAGAAGCATTAAACGAATTGCCTCGCCCCAGCATGATGAGACCTGTGACCATGGTTGAGGATTTGGTCAACGCTCTTCCGATGCCAAAGATGTCTGGACTACGGGACGATGGGGTCCAAGACTCAGACGCTCGGGTCCGGGACGGCTCTCACATGGCGCGAGTATTAGATCCATTCGATCACTGCTGAAGTAGTCCAATGCACGAACACAGACACACGTATCGTTCCGGAGGGTGAAACACAAACGAAAATTGCCTTCTATCAAAAGGTAATCAACATATAAAGAAACATGAGCTATCAACCGTGCAACAGGGGCAAGGGTTAGGCAGCATATATCTCTTCCATTGGACCAGCTCCACATGTCGCTAGCTCTCGAGTTTTGAAGTCTATTGAGCTCAGGCAGACATAGAGACGGACGATGCCTTCTACATATACATACAGCGATAACGATAATCCAGCTCTGACTGTGAAATGATCATAGTTTGATTATGACAATTCGAAGCTGCGCAAAGCGTCAGCTGTCCGGTTCTAACCGAGTGATACGGTGGTGGAACTTCTAAGAGCAGTGAGAGGGTGAACTCTCCCGCAGATTACTCATTAATAAACCCATTGCGTGATCATCAAACAGTGCCTTGAATGCTGTCCATCCGAGTTTGTTGAGTTCCGCTCCCGATTCCCTCACTAGAACTCGATATCGCGGACCCTCCCGCACAGGAGGACACACGAGGCGGTGATGACAACCACACACTAGCTGCGAACGTGCAAATATCTGCCACCTTGAGAACATGAGCGCACTCCAACATTATTCCCGTTCCGAAGTGGGCTCGCCGTCGGGGATTGTCTGAGTTCCTGAGAGTTCCAGCTTCGAATCGTCGAAAACCTCTTGAAGTGCACTTGTTTTGTCGGCTCTCAAGGACGTTCTCGTGATCTCGATGAACGGCGTGTCGATTCCGCGCGCGCTCCTCGAAATTCTGAAAACTCGAGATACGTACAAAAGGCTTCCTTTTGAGGGATGCCCACAGACGATGCGATACAGGTCGCCGGCTTCTGCTTTCCATGCTGCGACGGCTTCAGTACAGACTTTTTCAATGCGAAAGGTCGAGGTAGCAGATACCCATGATTCGCCCTCCCTCCACCGAGCAATCGAATGGGGAGACTCACATATTCGGAATCGAGTTTCCGCACCACAACGATGGGCTGGGGACGCCTGAGAAAAAGCTCCAGTGGAGACCTGTCTCTGAAAATAATCCGCCACAAACTATTGAGCGGCAACGTTTAAGATTTCGATTCCCAACTGTTGGAACTTCCCCGCATTGTCCTGAGAGAACTCCTCATCGCTTCATGCGAGGTTTTACGTGACAAGAACTCTATCGACGACACCCGTTTCTCAGAACTCGGAGCGCACCACTGTCCCTCAACATCTGGGATGGAGCCGAATCATCACACCGGAACTAACTCAATGCCCGACCGGATTCGGCCAAGTTTCGAACGAATTTGGTGACGAAGTCTCGAGATGCATGTCATACCAAGCTCATTCTCGGGGCTCCACGGGCATTCTCCGGGAATCCCCAGAGACATCTTCACCGTGTCGTTTTACCTCGTCGCTCAAATTCCACGTCCCGAAACAGTCTCGACAAGTGAGCGAGTATGTTTGGAGCGACAACATCTAAAAGAAGCTCACGTATGCCATCCGTCAATGCAAACACCCGCCCATCCATCGATCCATCGGAAGTAGGTTTGTATGTTCGTGGAGGGATGCTTCATCAGCTCCCGAGCCTGAACGGGTCACTGGCTGTCCGGCCGGCTACATGATCACTGCACATTGAGAACTGACCGATTCGGCCGAATCGCCGCCGCTGGGATCAGAGTGGCTCCCCCCGACGACTTCGTCCCTCTTTTGATCCAAGACTGACCCGACTGCATTATCGTCCCAGTCCAGAAGCACAGCGAGCACAACATCATCACGGCGGAAACTTATCTGCACTTCGCGAATCTTCACACTAGTTTCTGCGCCGTACGGTGACATGTATTGAAGACTGCAGTGGGTTCCCGCTCGTCGGAGCTTCGCTCTGTTGGCAGCGACAAACTTTCCTAAAATTCAGCGCCGCATTTTGGCGCGGTGTTTGCGGAGGGAAACCTTCTTGCGCTCCTCGGTCTGCTTGACTCAAGTTTCATTTGACAGCTGCCGTTTCTGAGTTGTTCGTACGCTTTTTGAAACACTCGGCGACGACGATGGTGACGGCAACTACAAGTACAACAGCAACTACAACGCCGACAGGGAGCACTCCGAACGCCATCAACGTCATGTAAGATGATGAGCCCATGCTCGTTTGGGAAACGAATTTCAACGCACGGCTTTCCCGCAGAAACAAAGCGCGGAGGAGAAATTGGAATTCCCGAACAGCAAGCAACACGAGCACCGAGCTGCTCGGGAGGCGGCTAAATTTAGAACCTTGAGCGATTCCTCTCGGCTCTATGCAGATGACGTTCTCCCAGAAAGAGACGCCCTGCCTCACACGGACCTTCCGCAGAGTCTCGACCGCATGCCATATTGGACTAAACAATTATTCGTCACGCACAATACGACTCAGAATGGCAAAACCCTTGGAACAATTTTTCAGACGAGCCTCCTATCAGAGACAACTTTACGCGTCATCCTAGCGAAACGGATTTTCGGATTGAGGAGGAGAGGAACTCAATGAGGGAAAACGCAAAGATTGAGCAAAGAGAGCGATTCCGCACACGTTTACGTTGACTCTGGAAAGAGATATCCGCCCGCGATGCCCGCCCTCTTTCCACGAACGCTTCTCAAGAAACGGTATGACCAACGTAACGATTCCGTCCTGCCGAAGGATACGGGAATTTATTTGATCTATGACAGTGAAGATCTTGATACGAAGGCCCGCTTGAGCTGGACCCGAGAACCTTCAGTGGCTTTCTCGTAACCTCGTATCTCAGAGCGTTGCTGGAGGGCAGCCGGCTGTGAGGCTGAGAGGACTACTAATTGTACAGTAAGAACTAAAAGCATAGGATATCGATCGATCGCTCCGCTCACTCGGTTCGTGTCGATACTGTAATCAGAATTAATCGTGGAAATGACTGATATGCTGAAGTAGCGAGGGAACACCACCGTAACGATTCTTATTCTCAACTCAGTTCGACAGGGCGGGAATCGATGGAGTTTCAGAGGTTTCCGGTAGCCATGTGTGGTGCTTCCCGAAGCCAGAGACTTCCCCGGGTCTGATTCTTGGATTCATCACAGGGACGGGCAGACCCCAACTATCCCGGATGATTAGCAAGGAATCCTTGAGCTCAAGTAGCTGGGCATGAGAGTTGCCGATGAACCGGAGGCTCCTGTGAGTTTCCCTGGATGATATGAAATCTCACGGTACCATGGAGCCCTTGTCGATCGTGAGAACGAGAAGAGATTTTGGATTCGAGTGCAGTGAGCTCATGCCTTCATCATCAATCAGAGGTGCTTACTGATAGGCATCCATTCTGTAGTTCGCCACATGAAGGAGATTCATACAGCCGGGCATGGCAAATTTCGTTTCCGAGGTCTCGACGTGACCCTCCCAGTCCGATAGGTGCAACAGCTGATGGCAAAGTGAACAATCGATTCTGTTTTTGACCAGGTCGATTGAGTGGAGAACCATCGGAAATGTCATGCGAGCCCTCGAGCGATGTGTTCTCCGAAGAGCCGTGATTCCTCTCAACTTCCTCGATTGACAGTGGGAGCCTGTCGCTTCGAGATCAGTCTTCGTCCAGGGAGAGATGTTAAGGTGAATCAGAACCCAGTTCACTTCGATGACCTCAATGTGACCTTGTGAAAGTTCTGCATGATTCCGTGTCGGCAATGACGGCAGCCCTGCCCAGTTACTTATCCGCTCGGCTCGCCCTCTAGGATGAAGAATTCCCGATGCGCGCGGTGGATCGTTGGGCTCCGTGGAGAACAGCTGGCGCGAAGGAAGCAGGACATTGGAGAAATTACAGACGATCATAATGCTTCTAGTTTTCGGCTCCATCAAGGTTGGGGGTTCCAGAAGGGCGGAGGAGAACCGGCCTTGGAGCGGATCAAATGAAATTCTGGAGAGGATTCTCGCTGCAAGAGCCTTCATTCGATTCCTAATTCTGGAAAATTGGAGAATACTAGGCTATGAGCAAGGCGAGGTCGGAATCCTGTTTTGAAACAGACGTCCGTGGAGAATACGCCGGAATGGTGCGGCCTTTGATTCGCGATTCGAGGTACCACATAAGCGAGGAGGATCAAATTCGAAAAATATCGCACTCCTTGTAGAGATGATCTAGTAAGTGCAAACACCAGAACGATTCAGGAAAAAAACGTGCATGGTTCCATGAAGCGATAAGGTTGAGCCAGAGGGCGGGATAGATAAGACTGATTGAAGTACCCGGAAGGAGATGGAGGAGTCGTCTGTGATCTGTAGCATGATCAGGGCTGAAAACGAAGAACGCGGTTCTCTGCCCTCACGGTATTGGGAGGGCGCTGCCCCTGGGGATCGACCCTGATGTCACTCCGTATCCGGATGGAAGAACCCGAAATTGATTGGGTAACAGAGTTCGGTTGGGAAGCTTCTGCGACTTTCGCTTCAATAAAGTGGAAATCATGGAAACCGTCCCTGAAGAACAGGCTTGTCTGCAGCCATGAACCAGCTGCTCGATACAGCATCCACGGAACTGTGGTGCCCCACGTGAAGCTTCAGGTGGCGTGTAAATCGCTGAGATGAAACCCTTCGGCCTTCTCATCGATCAAGTACATTGAATCTGAAATTTCCGATGCTCCTATTGATTTCGCGATGCTCTGGTATCGTGAGGAACGTTGTTTGGAAGGCAGTTGAGCGTCATCGGCCACAAAAGAGCAAAATGACCCAGAGATGGCCGGCCCTTATCTTCTGGCTCTCAGGTTCTATAACCTGTGTTCTGCATGGATACCCGGATATGAGTGCCGAACGAAGGCGTTAGAGATTCTCAACGGCACAAAAGTTTTGCAGCCATCCAGACGAGACCTCGGAGTACACTTCAAGATTAAATCTTTATTGGGATTCAAGTCCGACAGCGGCCACTATTTTCATCACTTCAGCGGTCAGTGCTCACCTGCAGTGTTCGAACCTCACGGTTGAATATTTTGAATCGCCGAACGATCCGACACGGCGCCTGGTATAGCTGACTGCCTTTTGATCGCCCAGCGGGGACGAGTCTGATAACAACATGTTTTTCGAATCAGCCACTCTACTCCGGATTATTTGGGGATTATGCCGCCTCAGATCACCCTCACAGAAGAGCAGCGTTCATCTACTTTGACATGAATAGCCACACTTGCTCCGTCGGCTCCCGCCTGAGAGGTAGCGTGATTCGATCTTGAGTCGCAGAGAACTCCGCGAATTGAAGAAAAGAGAAAATTGACCGAGAAATATTCACAGAAACTAGGAGTTAACGTTTCTGATGAGCACAGCTGACTCGACATATTGTTCTGAGTAGTCTGTAACCAAGATGGCCGCTCTCACTCACAGCTGTAGAGGAGCGGAGAAATTCAGCTCCGCCCTGATCTGCCTCCCGAGCATTCAGGTCTGTCTTCCCGCACTCCGGAAGACTTCGGATGGAGCCAGTAGCCTAGATTTGGCCAGGTTTTTTGCAGTCACATGGTCCTGTCTCATTGATATTCTGCAGAATTACTTGGCAGCGGCCGAAGCCCACTGCCGACACAAGCTCCACGATCTGAGCTGCAAGACACACGATTGCGGATACTCTCGGACACTAGAGAAAGAATCTCGGAGTGTTGCACTTGAAGTAGTTCACGAGGCAGCTTCGATGGATCGCGACCGAGTCACAGTCTGTGCGCTGGAGTTGATCGCTGGGAAATATTGGATTTCATCCAAAATCAAGACGATCGTCGGAAACTCGTTGGCTGTACGTCGTGCGATAGAAAACTCGACCCGATAGAGAAACTCTACAGGTGCATGAGGAAGGAGGACGAGTTGCCTCCGCTAGACCGTTATGAGACTCGCTCATATCCTCTGTTAGCGGATCAATTCCAATCCCCCAATCGATACAAGTCGGATCCCGCGATGCCGACTCGAGAAATCCGAAATCCTCGATAGAGACCCTCACACGGAAGAAACTTCGCGGGAAAAAAACAGAGAATCGATCCCTGCTGTTCTATGCGTCGGATGGTTGGGGATAACGACTGCCTCCTCCGCCGCTGGGGTCTGTTATCCTGACTCATCGTCCCCCAGAACGATCGTTATCACGGGAATGAGCATTGCGGGATGAAGACTTCCCGAGTGGGAGAGCTCTGAGTGTCGACTTGGAACTCCTTGGGAGCCGGAACTCAGGTAGATGCGATTTCAGCGCGATTGAAATTATGCACCAAACGGAATTCCCTCGACTACGATTTCTCGGAGTTGTTCCGCTCTTACCTCAGAAATTGCTCTGTTGTTGTTCCAATCGGAATAGGCGTCGGTCCCGTTAGAACAGCAGACAGCGGTCTACCGTGGGACGAGACTTATCACAAAGTTCGCCACTGATCTCGAAGAACGAGACACGGGCCTCGACTTCATACCACTTCACTTCTCCAAGCCGGAGAAGATAAACCTTCAGGAAGATTTCTACTTCGTCTATGAACAGTCTCCTGCTGGTGTACCCCATCGCCGGACTCGATCTCGGGCTCCGCAAAGGCTGCTTCAAAGAGGTAACTAGCGGTGGATTCTGAGGAATGGCGACCCAAGGCTGATTCGGAGCCCAGGGTTTGAAGGGCGGCATATGAAGATTTGTCGAGCTACGGGCGACATGGACCCACGCTGACTCTGCGTTCCCCTGGAAATTTCCCTCTCGAATCTCAAGCCTCATCGGCCCAAAGGTAAATTCGTTCAGTGTACGAAGGGCGATCGAGGACAACCTTGCGGAGTCATTATCGGTCAACGTCTTCCTCGAGTGCTGGCTGCTTGGCAAATCAACATCGTTCATCCGATCGGAGAGGATTGGAAGACTGTGAGGAGCGACTGCTCTGCTGAAATCTGGTCGCGGAGGACCGGAATGTGATAACCAGGCTCCGAAGAGTGCGGTCCGGCAGCCATTGCTCTTGCACTTCGGGTACTACTGCTCGCGTCGTCGTGCAACCAGACGTGTCAGGGTTAGAATTGAGCCATGCTCGCAAAGGGTCAGGGTCAAAAGCCGCAGCAGCGGAGGAATAATTCGTCGTTTACGCAACGGAGATGCAGGGATTCGGTCACAAGTCCGCCTCGTCGACCTGTCGCTCGTGCCATATCCTCCCAATCAATGAATGAACCTTCACGCTTCACATTGACCCATTTCACCACGTTCCAAGCTGCACCCGACATCAGGACGACTTTCCGGCCTCTGATATCGTGTGGTCTCCACCCCGGAATCTCATTGCCGGAGTATCTCAGACCCAGTTGTTACGATCAAGTCATAAACGTCGCTTTGCGTATCTCATCGGAGATTCGTCCAGTTCCACACTCTGGCTGAACGGGCGTCTCGTCGACACTAACCAACGGTCCCACACTGACCGCAGGAGACTGGACGGTTGATTCCAACGAAGACGGATCGATAACTTCACACCAGAAGCAGAGTTCGTCGCCGAACGTCCTATTCAGTGTTAGACAGAACCAGGAAAGCCGACATGGGCGTTGGAGTCTGCTCTTGTTGCTCTTATTGACCTCACTTCGTCTAAATCGACTTAACAGTCCTCCGCGGTCAGTATTTCAACGATAAGGTCAGGATGGGAACTCCGAGCAAATCATCTACCTGGTGTGATGAGATTTTAGGTGGGTGTAGGATTTCACACTCGATCATGTCATGGTTGGCAAGCTCCTCAAATTTTCATAACAGACGCGACGTGTAGCGTGCACTTCAAGTCTCTGTCTAAATTGAACCGATTGGGAAGCTAGAAAATGTAGCTCTCCGCCCCAGTGCTCTAACGATCCCTCTTTTTCTGGAACCAGAACCTTATTGTCCGAGTTGTGGCCTGAGAGAGTGAGGGCGGAAAAATCTCGAGCTGCATCAAAAATCCACGACCGCATCCCCCTTGAGTCACTCCTAGATCCGCCACTGTTCCAGACCTCGGCTCGGAGGATGTCGACGGAAATTCCTGATCGCAAAGCCGAATGCGGTCTTCACTTGCGACCTATTTGCGCCTGTTGCCCGGTCAGTTGACGACAGCAAGCTGAGATCTGGCGGCGCTTCCTCGAAAGCGAAGCGCTTCATGGCTTGCTGCTCTGACACAGAGGCTACGTTAAGGTGGCACAAGATCTTCCACTGGTGGGACTACCGGCTCCACTTCGCGGTGATGGGTTCCGCCGATGATGCTGGGCGCGTGGGGTTGCATCGATGACGCTCTGGGTGTCGAGTCCCTTGCTTGGGCGCATCGCCCCAGAAGGGGTAAACCGTGAACAAACGGTCGAAAGGCCGAGGAGGGCAGGCGCTCCACCTGCGCCTGCCCTCCAGGTTGCTCCGTATTCTCGATCATAAATAGCAAGTTTCCAGCAAAATCTCGAGGGCCATCGAAAACACATCCCTCAAACATCTTGATGTTGTGCCGGGTTATTTGGCCAGGGCCTATTGTCAGGACGAATTCCACGATCAGCACGGTCAGACGGATGGCATCGGAGTGCATGATCGAAACTTCGGAGCTCTGCAGTGTCTGATGAGAGCCGCTTCAATAAATCTCGTCCGGTTGCTAGTTGGCCGGTCACAGCTGAATTTCAGACAACAATCAGTTAGTTCGAGATCAAGACGGTGCGACCCGCGTCGACGTGAGTCGTGAAACGTATTGGATCAATAAACTATAGATGGAGATGCCTCGAACGACAGGTTCGCATCGCTTCAAGAAGGAAGCCTGCGTTCGTCTTCACGGTGGGCGAGACGTAACTCAGGAATCTCCCCAGCTTCAGAAGCGTTCCAAAGCGTTAAGATGCCTCGAAGCTCTTATCCACTATTTTTGAGCTTTCCCCATTGCTTCCGCCGCGGCAATCGTTTCATTTCCGCCGACAGTTTCCGGGAGGAATCCTCTGTAGCCGAACGCCCAGCACCTCGAGCTGTGGTGGGCTAAACAGTCACCGAACGTTATTACGTATGGATAATATTTCATATCATACAGTGACAAAATGTTCTGCAGAGCAGAAGCATGGTGATCAGTCTCTCGTGGCGATCCCTCTTTCGCTGAGACGAGCACCGGTTCTTCCTCCTACACGTCGATAAATAGATCAAAAACCAAGACGAAAACTGTCGGAGAAAGTTTATGATGACCAGAGGGCGTGTGGAACAGCATTTCCAGAGGTCACATGCAGGCGAAAGGCGCACGGGTGGAGCACTCACGAATCTGGCAGAGCAGAATGATTGTTCTTCGTCCAGACCATTGTTCAGAAGTTTCGCGCCGGACGGCTGGAAATACCGGGGTCTGCTGTCTGTTTAAGCCTCGGAGATTCCGAGGAAGAACAGTTCTCGCCCTCCTGCCGAGCCTTGAGACTCGCGCTCCCTCTCAAAACTGAGATCGATCAATCTGCGAGGCTCTCTCCGGGATATTACATGCGAATACTTAGGAACTTCATTGACATTCCTTACGCTCTCTTATGTTATCCGTACTGCTCCCCCACAACAGTCCTACGCAGCCTCGCTACACCCATGTGGCACATCTGAGTCGGTCCACAGGCTGTACGCCCGAGTTGAAATAAAGGTTGTGTCAATGGCGCTATTCTGTAGCAAGTTGTTGGATGTACTCCGAGTCTCTACTTGTACCGTTTTAGTTCGTGTCTGTCACAGAAGATGAATGCGTCGTTTGAATAACCACATGCACAACAGGGACTCGCAGCGAACGGAGACGACGTGCTCGGCTTGACAATTGGCCACGCGCAATCAGAGTGCGGCTTACAACAATTCACCTCCGTGGAAGGACTCTGAATCGGAAAATCCCCCACGAGCAAATTGTGAGCAAGGTTGATCTCTTCTGCGACGAGCCGCTCTGATTTTCAGCGAGATCGGGGAAATATATCCTTCCCGGCTTTTCCCCGGGCGTCGCCCAGCTACTCGAAATGAAACTAAATCCTCACTACGCAGCGTTCTCGCCTTAACGGGAGTTCACGGCCGCTTGCTGTCCGTCCAAAGACACAAAATCCAATCAGCCAGGAGTGAATTCATGAGTGATTCCCGAACGATTTCCAAGGATAATGTTCGTTACTCATCGGAGTGACCCCGGCACAGAGGGTCGACCTTGCAAGTCACGCAATTTGTGCCATCGGACTTTGCTTCGATAACAGCCGTCGTCTCTGAATGAGCATGTCTTGCCTCTGGAGGGGTGTTTCCTGTGCTCCCTGTGGGGAAATGCGTTGAAAATGCTCCGTGCCTTAGTTTGGAAAAAAAATATTTTATTGTATCGATACACTACGTGACGTTGAACAGTCATGCTTCAAGCACGACCACGGAAACTCTTTCAAAACGCACAGCGCCCGCCACGATGAAACTCGGATTCGAGGTGTCATATGAGCAAAAGTGAAATTCGCAGCATCTTCAGACATTATTTGGAAGCATTTACGAAATTATTTACAACAGGCCACAGCTGACTCAGCTACTGAAAGATACTTGAAGAGGGAAAGATGAACGTGAGAGATAGATGGAGAGAGAGAGAGAGAGAAAGAGAGAGAGAGAAAGAGAGAAGGGTGGAATATGGAGGTATGAAGGCTAGAGGGAGGAAGAGGGAGGGGAGATGAGAAAAACTATTTACAACAGAACTGAACACGTCCACACCAGGACACGGCAGACTAGGAGAGCGCACGGGACCACACCGGTGCATGCTTACGTTACAGCTTATGTGTGTGCAACCACTTTTCAAATACAATATGAACAATAGAAATAATTAGTGACATCAAGCTAATTAATTGTCTTTCTTCTGCTCAGCATCTACCACCGTGGGTTCGGGCTCGGACGCCGCTGAGGCCGATGCTGAAGCTGAAGCCGAAGCTGAGGCTGCCGCTGAAGCTGCGGCAGATTTCGCGGAAGCCTTCTTCTTACGGAAAAACCTCCGCTTCTTTCCATATGAAGCCTCTTCGGGCTCAGCAGACTCCGAAGCTGCTGGAGTTTCCTTTTCGTCCAGAGGTTCTGGCTGATGAGGCACATGAGCGACTACCGGTTCATGTGCGACAACGGCTTCGTGCACTTGTTTCTGAATCACGGGCGCGTGGACGATCTTCTTTTCGGGCTCCGTGTGATGAATTGTGAAGTACTGCTGATGAACGGTGGCTCCGTGAGCGGCAGCAGGAGCATGCGCTGGTTCATGACTGACGGGCTGTACATGTGCGTGGGCTATCGCTTCGTGCTGCACCGGCACGACGGGACCTGCGTGAACTGCTTCGTGGTGGACAATCTGTTTCTCAACGTGCTGAGCATGAACAGGTGCATGGTGGATCAGTTGCTCCCCTGCATGTTGAACATGATGATGCACTGGAACTGCATGGACGGGTGTATGGTGCACGATCTGTCTCTCGACCTGGTGGTGCTGGACGTGGTGGTGTAAGGGTTGTGCTTGGACGTGGTGGTGTACCGGCTGCGCGTGGACCTGGTGGTGCACCGGCTGCGCGTGGACCTGGTGGTGCACCGGATGCGCATGGACCTGGTGGTGTACCGGCTGCGCATGGACCTGGTGGTGCACCGGCTGCGCATGGACCTGGTGGTGCACCGGCTGCGCATGGACCTGGTGGTGCACCGGCTGCGCATGGACCTGGTGGTGTACCGGCTGCGCGTGGACGTGATGGTGCACCGGCTGCACATGAGCATGCACGGGGATCGCATGTTGCAACTGCTGGTGATGGATCGGCTGATGGTGACCCGCGTGAACCGGAACCGCGTGTCGAACGGGAGCCGCATGGTGAACATGGACGTCATGTTGAACCGGCACTGCGTGCTGGACTTGAGCAGCATGATGCACGTTCTGGTGGATGTGCTCATGATGGGCCGGGACTGCGTGCTGTTCGGGGGCGACATGGTGCACGGGGATTGCGTGCTGGATTTGTTCCTGCTGGTAATGGTGCTGGACGGGCGAGGCATGGATCGGAGTCTGGAAGTAGTGAACGCGCTTTATGGACGTTCCCACAATTCTGTTCGATTGATGATTCAAACTCTCTGTGGAAATGCATCTTCCAAAGTGAATGAATGAAGCATCAGGTCGAGTGCGAGTGGAAGCGGGTGTCTCGGCCGGGAGAAAGTTCCAGAGCTTGTTCATGCTGAACTGGAAGCCTTCGCGAATATTTTCGCTCCGAGTTCATGATGACTGTCTCCGAAAGAATTCATTCGGTCATCAGCTGGGATTATATATTCTCGGCGAGGAGAATATCAGCCAACGAAGCGGCACCTCGAACTGCTGTTACCTTCTCCACGTGCTCGGCTACACGATACGTTCTGGCATATTGAAAACTAGACTCTCGGGAACCCGTCTCATGGTCGGGATCGGGGAAACGGAGAACGGTCGAGCCTCGGCTGTGAATGTCACCGACATCGTCAGAGACGTGGCCTCGATTCTCACGTGCCGGCTCGTACTGTTCGGGTTCGGCAATGTATCGACCGCGGTCGTGAGTCTCGATCCGCTGATACGGCCCCTGTTCTTCCTCGTCATGCTATGAGTAGATCGGGATTTAACGAGGCAAACCACCGCGCAATGAAACTTGAGCTCAAACTCGACAGAAAAAGTTGAAAATGAATGATTTGAACGGTTACGGACTCACCTTCTCGTCAACCTGAGGACCTGCATGCTCATGGTGAATCACGAGCGGCCGGATACTGTGCAGTTGCTGCCCGTGCTGGAGTTGGTACAGGCCGTGTTGTTGGTGCACGGGGATGATCTCTTTCTGGAGCAGGACCGGTGAGGGCTCGATAACCTTCACAGGTTGGGGCAGGATGTGCTTGACGTGGTACAGGTCTGGTTTCTTCACCAGAGGCGCGAACTTGTGGCTGCTGTGGTGGAGCTGTGGAGCGGGAATTTCCACCAGCCCGGCGTTACGGATCACAGTAGGCGATTTGAGGTCGGGGATTTCAGCGCTGAAGTGTTTCTGAACCGGAATAACCTCTCTATGAATCGCAATGGGTGCTCCGAAGTGGCCACCGATGCTGCTCTCGAAACGAAGTCCGTGCTCGACAGCCGGAGCTCCGTACGAGAGGATGGACCCTCCACCGAAGTGTACTGCCTCTTTGATGGGGAAACCGCGAGGAATATGAGAGACGGGCTTCAGAACACCCACGTCCAAACCTCTCACTATCGGCACCTTGAGTGGGAGTTTGTTTTCGCCTAGAAGAGCCCCCAATTCGGCGGAAGCTTTCTCGGCCTGGAATTCTTTGATGAGAGGTCCGTCTAAACGAAGTCCTTTCGAAACCTCGTAGCCCTTCAGGATATCATCCACTTCAGGACCCTTCAGCGGGATGACAGGGAGACCGCGATTTGCCTTGGGGATTACTTTGAAGCCCTTGCCGTTGAAGCTGAGCTCTCGGGAAGTATCGTAGCTCTTGATGAACTTTGCGATGCTCCCGTCATCCTTCACTCCGTCGGTAGGCAAGAATGTAACGAGATCGCTGCTGAGTCCCTTGAAAGAGATGCCCTTTGGAGCGAAAGAGAACCTGTTCAGGCTCGGATACAGCGATCCGTAGGGGAAAGAGTCCAATGTCAGGAGCGGGTCCTGCGGCGCCCCGAGATAGAACGGGTATCCTGAATACCAATGAGGAATACAGCGTTAGGGAATCACTGTTGCGAATAGAAGAACAAAGCAAACTCCGGAATAATGCTTTTCGTCGCACTTACCTGCATTCGCTCGAGCGGCCAAGAGAATGGTCGCTAAGGACAACATCAGATGGGTTTTCTGGAAGCGAAGATCCGTTGTAGCGCAAATTCGGAACAATGATGGCTAATTCGACCAGCGGAATTCTGACTGTGCCGGGAGCCGCCTCGGAGATGAGAACCGATTCCGTGATAGAACTAATGATTCGAATTAATTCAGAAGAGCGGTCTCGATCTGGAGGAACAGGATCCGGAATATGAATTTGAGCGTCTCGGAAAATTGAGGAAGAATTTTAGAGCGGATCGGCCAACCAAAATAGAATGCTCGAAGCGGCAATGTAGGGATTAAAAGTTCCTCCCCGAGACTCAAAGGAAGCGGCGAGCCTCTCAAACGAAGCTAATAATCAGGCTTCGGATTTCCAGGAGTTGAGAGGAAATTTCAACGGATCACAATGCGCGCGCGCCATCGACGAGGACGGGAGAAGTTTGCTCCTCAACTTTCACGAAGTCTGTATTCCAAACGGCACGTAATCCACAGACAGCACGTGGTTCACTGCTGAATTCCTCGCTTTTCCATGAGGGGTGGCCGACTTTGAAGCCGAGGTTACAGCGCTCGGTAGACAGTGGAGGCACGATATCCGAGAGTGCGAACGTCTACCAAACAGGTGAAGGCTCACGACGGATCAAAGCTCACCATTATGTCGTTTACAATGAGCTCCGAGTACGAGTTACGAACACACGGACACACAGGACATGAAGAAAACGTAGCACGCACACTCAACACGAGCAGTGCTTCGACTTTTGGTCGGGCCGATCACGTTCACTTGCTTTTATGCGCCCCTTCCTCTCCTGCGTAAGTCAGGGGGACCATCCGAATCAAAACGTCACAGCAACCCTCCTCAAACGGGCAACATGGCAAGCAGGCGAGTCTAGCTGCCGAGCAGACATACAGACCGCTGCCCAGACGGACGGACGGACGGACGGACGGGCCGGCCCCTGTTACACTTTCTCCTCGGGTCCGAACCAGGCGTCGCGTCGGCCGTTCCAGAACCGCTCGGCTCACTTCATACGATTCGAACGGTCACTGACTTTGGGTCTGGTATTGCAGAGACGATACTATGATGGTTTTCATCGCCTTAGCCACAATTCGGATGGCCGCCGCCTATTTGCTCGTCAGGTTCGAAGACAAACCAGCAACCCAACAAATGCCGAACAGATTGTATTGCGGCCAGTTAGACTGATCTGATCGAAGAAGCGAACGAACCTTTGGAGCAGATCCCACGTGAGCTTCAGGAGCTTTTACAGCCATTTCGGGCAATCCCGATCAGAGGAAAAGAGAAAGGAGGAAGCGGAAAGAAAACAACTGCTATTTCGCACACTGAGATATCCCTGTCAAAATTAGGGGATCTTCTTCACTCGACGGATGATTCCCACATGTCGCCGACTGCTTCGGAAAATCGTCACACAATTTGGTAAATTAACTAGATTCCACGAAGCAAACTAAACGACCGGCAACGAGAAACGTGATCGTATCTCGCCTCGAGTCCAGCTCTGATATCGATCTACTCACTGATTTACTCACTCAGTGAGCGATTGAGCGATCGATCGGTGGGTCACAATCTCGAAATTCAAAGCGCGGAGGTATGCCACATCAATACGTCAAGATTGTTAGCAGCTGGTTCTCCTGTCGAAAGCAAGCTTCGCTCGTCTCCTCATTCTTGCTTATCCTTGGCTCCAACAACGGACCTGGCTCGTTAATACAGTTCTTGACTTGGTCCAAGAAATGAGCTTTACAGCGTAAAATGAGAGTGGCATTCCTTCACAGCGCTTGATTCGCGAGCGTAGCTTCAGAGAAAGCCGCTCCCTCCCGCTTAAATGCGGGGTACATCCACAGCGAATATCAGCAACCTTGACAAGGATTTTATTTGTTCTGAATACCTGCGGTTCGAATCCTCCTGAGCCCATTGCATTCGAACAATGACGGCGCGAACGACGCCTTCCAAAAATAACAGCTCCCATTTTTCCCACGGTCGATTAGCCATTTCTGCGCTTCACACCACCTAGACGATTATTAAGCCCGCTCTCTGACTTGTCAAATATCCCAGCGTCATCGAGCCAACTACCGACCAAATCTTCATTCTAAATATCAATCAATTCAATTGGAAACGGTATATTCGTGAGCGGTGTTCCCGCACGCGACGCCGGTACGCCGTACGGTTCGGTGTTTACGACGTTGCATAAAAGCGGCTCGATTCGAATCGTTTGGGAATGTCTCGGATATCGAAGAAATATCTGATGTTCCATTCACTTCACGGCTTGGCTGCTTGACAGGCTCCGAGGATGAGCTTTCGAATTCGCTCGGAGTTGGTATTTTTAAGGCTCGTTTCGATTGCGACGAATTGAAGGAGAAAGGAAGGTTTCGTTCTATGATAGCGCTTCGCAGTTCTCGATAGCCTACATCAGCGACGACGGATGCGAGGCAGAGTCGCGCACACCGATTGATACAGTACTTTTGTAACGACGTTATTTCACAATTCACTGACACCTCAGACGAGCGGACGCCACCCCGGGCGTCATCAGCGCGTACCCGCTACCATCTTAATCGCCATCTGCTTTGATGAATCAGAACGGCTGACACACCGACCGACCCGCGCAACAGCTCCACATCGATATCCCCCTGGAAAGTCTCACTTCATTCACGGACTGGCTTCGCTGGTAGTGCTCCCAGGAGTTTCGAGTAACGGCATCGCGTGCGCATCGGGAATCACACCGGAATTTTCTTTGCTTGGATCGAGATCTATTTATACTCGGAGCTTTTTTGTCTGCTGCTGGGCCACTCAAGATTCCGATGAGAAAATAAAACTACGATCTCAAATTCTCTCCTGACTGAAGTTCACCTGTCTGGGGCAAAACGTTCCACAAGTATGTCGAGAGCGTTCGGTCTCCTTGTTCGCATCAAAAATAATCAAGAGGCGGGGGATTATCGGGCTCGTATCCGCAAGGCCGGACGCGGGAGCTGCCAAGTAGCAGCTGGAGGGCCAATGTACCTTGCACTGATTCCCGTTTTCCTCGTTGTCAAGTCGAACAGAGAAGCTGGCGATTGCCGGAATTTTTATTCGTTCACATTGCCCATCGGTCCAGATTCCGATCGGCCTGCCTATGCAAATTCCTGTCCGTCGCCCCTACGCCAACCAAGCTGTATCGCTATCAGACCAGCTCTATCTAAGCCAAATCCATCCATCGGTCTGGCCGCCTTTCAACAGCTATCCTTAAATGAATTTTGTGTGACTCCTCTCCGTTCGGAGACATTCGAACAGCCGACGACTGATTAAGTCAATTTTTTTGGGGAATCCGATGCCTTGGTTTTCTACGGGACTGGCGGAAGAAAACCGAGCCGGCAGTGAAGAAAAAACTTCCTCTCATTCACTGTACGGTGGCTCACGCACTGCTCGCTACATGTTGAGCGCGACACTACGTAATAGGGAAAGTAATTGTTGCCTGTCGTTGTTTTCTGTGGATGGATGGACGTTGGCTCATGATACTCATGGAACACCGCAGACGCCGTTTCTGCCGCCTGATAGAAATATTGGATCTAAAATCTCATATTGGAGGCAGAAGCTTCATGTGGTCGATCTGTCGCTTGCCGCCAGCAGCCCCGTCCGCGCTCCTGCTCGAGATATTGGCGGTGTTTGAAGGCTGTAGCCAACAGGAAGCCTGCCGTATCTGATGGCGTCTCCATCCAAAGGAAGAAAATGGAATCCTCGGCTACGTGTTGTCGATGGGCTTCAAGCTACGGAAAAATCGGTGGGTTGTGGCCACTTCGAATCGACTTTGATTCTTCTCATTCTATTTCATTGGTTGCCAATCGAACCCGACCACTTCGGCAGTCACTTCCAGACGAAGTAATCCTTTCTTGTTCCGTGCGAGCGGCCGCAATGATTCCGCATTTCTCGATTCACTCCTTGAAAAATTTTGATTCGAAGTCGCACCGCTTCTGAAGTGCGATGACGACATGGGATTCAGACATGATGATACGAGTGATAACCGAGAACCATCGCTCATTTGAAGATTGCCGATTCCAGCTCGAAAATAAACTAGGTGGAATTGATTCGTTGAGAGTATTCTGATTTCCCAGCGTACGTGGTTTCATCCCTAGCGTAATTATCCTGCTCGTAATGAGTTTCGAAATTCGCCAAGCCTGGTAGGGAACTGCGTGTTCACACACGTTTCGGTCACGGTCAGGCATGTTGAGGTCGCGTCGCGGGGAGGTTCCGTGCGGAGCTGGAGGAAGTGCGAGAAGAGTCCATCGAATCGTGTTTGAGTTTCCAAATTTGACTGATCGCAGCTCATGGCGCTGAGAGGGCTTGGATGTTCCGAAGGTTCTGGAAACTGGTCCCATTGAACGCAGTTGAGGGGACAATCTGACATGGGCTCGAGTGAAAGCAGAATATGCCGCTTATCGGAAGCATTGCTCCACTCCACTGTGTCTCGCAGCCAGCTCGCGGAGCAACGACCCAGGTTCTTGAACGGCCACCAGCCAGAGTGAATCACTGGTGGATCCGTGCTAATCGAATGATTCCGGTAATGGTGTTCAACATCTCGAACTTCTCGCTATGTTCCTGGGCTAGTTGAACTCATTTATCATCTCAGGCGTTTTTGCGCTATTCCCAAGGGTTTTCTACCAGCCTGGTTCCTTCAAATCGATTGTGCGACTGCTGGTGGAATCATAGAAAAGCTTTCGGATCAGAATCAAACCAGATCGGCCACGGAACGGAAGGGCACGGTGGAAGCTAAGGACAAGACGTTCAGTTTTTCGCAGCTGACAAATTTGATCCCGGACGGCTAACAACCATTGAAGGAGTGTTCCAATCGCCGATCTGCACAATAGACGAAATCGTTGTGGCGTACGCAGAAGTACCCGGAACTTCGTGGAGTTTTTTATGTCTTCTTCATGTTCGGCTTCTGAAACGTCGACTCTTGGGGGCTACGCGAGCTATCGGCTCGTCGCATTTAATGGTTGATTTACGAGGCCAATCGAATTGGCTGGTTCGTCCGTTCGTAATTGAGATATGACGCTACTTCAGTGAGTAAATTTCCGCAAAGGGCGGCACCTTCGCTCCGAGGATAATTCCGCGTCGCGGCTCCGAATCCGTTCAGCAAAAAGAGTCGTTCGAAATCCGCCGTTGCCTTAAACTTGTTGAACGAAAAGTGGCTCACCGAATCCGTGCGCTGGTCAGCGGACAAAACAGTTCATGAGGTCTTATCTCGCCATGGTGACGATTCCTGAGCGGTGTGCCGATATTTCCATTCGGTTGTTGCTTCTGTCTTCAGCATGAATCTGTTTTCGTTCTCTTTTCCCCTCTCTACTTGATTTTCATGGATGGAGTTTGAGACCGAAACAACGCCGTTGGATTGGGTCGAAAGCGATTTACAATGTTCAAGACCCTTGAGGGGAACAACGGGGTAGTTGCTCCCGCTTTTTTCGTTCCCGTCGTCGAACTCATCTGAGGTTTCTCGTTGCCTTCCTCACGGGTATGATAATTGAGAGAAAACGCATTTTTTTTTCGCATTCCGGCCCGGAAGCACACTCAGTGTGGATGTTCACGCCCCCCCCCCCCCCCTCTCACACTGAGAAAGCTCTCGGGAAGAAGAATCCACGGAAGCTAGCCAAGGAATACTTCAGATCGTGCGAACGCCACACCGTAGTCAGGTCTGATGGCTCAAAAAACGTATCAATCAATCAAGCAGCCAAGCGATGAATCAGTTGCTGCTGTTGGCGGTGCTGCACTCCGCTTCAAGATTCCCTGTTCATGTGGCACTTGGTTTTGGTGGCCCTTTTGGCGGATGTGTGCTCCACCCTGCATCGTTTACATATCAATTTATCAAATGAGCGCGAAGGCAACGCGAATGACCGTTGTCTGCTTCGCGCGGCTGCCGATCCATCCGCGATTTATAGGTCGGGAGGACCTTCTCTGCGTCCGCGTCGTGATCGTGTTCGTGTGGTTTCCCGTAAACACTCATCGCTCCGGTTTGTCGCTTGAAGAAGCAACGGAGACAGTGGCGTCGACGGGAGCTGTCCTATCAACAATAATGACCATAAAATCGTAGCACATCAACTACGAGCCCTGCAGAGCGAGATACGTTCCGATCGATTCTATCTGACCGATCAATTCATGGAGCCAACAATCATTTAGCAGATCCATAGATTGATATCTTACAATGAGTAACGTTTACAAAAAAAAGATCATTCTTCATTTTAATGGACAGTTTTTCGTGCGCTCTATCGTTCAGCCAGGGTCCTTCTATGAGCGTGATCGAGCCCTCGGGATACCCTCTATAGTCCGTACAACTCACTGAATCTCCGGGCTCAAGTTAGAGAAGAATCGAGAAGCCTGTATCTAAAACGTCGGAATCTTATTCCCAAGCTTGTGAGGGAGCGGTCCGATGTGATCATCAAGGTGCCAGACAATGACCTGGAAGAAAAAACCTTCCGAGAGAGCCGAATCATCACAGAAGTTTTCCTGCTTGTTCGAAACGTGCACATCCAAGTCGCGTTGAGAGAATGCCTGGAGCAGATTTCTCTCCGGCACTCGATACATTGGAAGACGCGCGGGATCCTATATCCTACAATGTCTCCGAAATTCTACATTCATCGAAACAATTGAATGGCGACGCTCCGGATGTGGGCCTTCCTAATGATGCCCGATGCTGATTCCGGGATCTCACGTTCTACATCCTCCAGCCGCTTCAGGAGAGTGAACCCTATGTATGGAGTACGGGCGAATAGGCATTGTAGCTGTGGTCGCCTACAGCGATTCGGGGGAATAGGACTCACCGTGTGTGACAAAGTCTCCCGGGGTGTGCGTTCGATGCCCATTCCCAGGATATCCACGCGAACAAGAAGTTCCTCGTTCTGACCAACATCTCGAGGCTCTCTACTGCAACATTCAAGAGACGGGAGAATAGAGGAAACTAGAAAATTTGAGGAAGCCGTCGACGAATGTACATTTTCATAACGACAACCGAAGCCGACGCAGCGCTGCTCCGATGACTGCCGGGAGGCGGGCGGATCACGTAACGGTAACAGCTCCGCTGATGATGATAATGCGACGGGGTATGATGATGATCACGGCGACTGCCGATAATGTCCGTAAGACAGCTGTTAACTCAGCGGTAAATATCGCCGACAGCGGTGACCGAACGGAAGTCTGGAAGACTCTTACCTCGTTTGCCCCTCCTGTTTCTCACTGATTTCTATCGATTCGAAGACTGTCCGACGGAAAAGTCACTGAAAGGGAGGTAGAATCGTTCGCCACGTTAATCTTTGAATCCAGCATAAGAGAATTAGTTACAGCGGGAAAGAGAGCAGTTCAAGTCTCGTTCTCAACTCCTAGATTATCTCTTCACACCTTGCCCAATGACTCTGGGAATCCATCTGAGCCGTTTCAGATAGAAAAGCTTCCTTTCCAACTAACCTACCAACTAACTCTGGTGAATGGACGACGACTGATTCTGCGCTCATGAGGACAAACGGGAATTTCAGATTGAAAAGATCTGAAAAAGAATCGAACATAAACGTCGGTTCCGGACATTTTACGAATCGCGGACATGATCGACAAAGAAATTCGGTTCCATTTCCGTGGTGCGTATCGAATACACGGACTTTCTCTCATTCCTTCTCCCGACTGTTACTCCTATGTCTGGGAACGGAACTATCATGTCTCGACACAGCGGTCAGAATCTAGAAGTGCTTCGTAGCAATGGCCGAGGGGAAGGAGATGATCGTTCCAGATTTTTTCCGGGATCCATAGAGCGATTTTTGATTCCATTCAAGCATAACAAGGGATGTTTTGGCGTTTTATTTTTATCGCACACTATGCTGAGCGATTAGTCCCTAGCGGCAACCGCTTTTCGATGAGCTCAATGCTCTCACCGATTCGAATCGTTCAGTTCACTATATTTTAACAGATTTGAAGTAGCTGTGGACGCGGCGAATGAGAGCAAGGCATGAATGATTGAAAATAACGGCGAAAAAGCCCGCCAAAAAAGCCAACTCATCTCCAGAATTCGTGGGAGACGAATCGAGGTAGTGTCTGCGGACAAGAGGGCGCGGGAGTACTTATTGCAGAGAATCTCGACCGGTGGTTCGCTGACCACCAGGCTCCCCCTGGAGGCCGGAGTCGGCTCAGCCGTTGCCCATGGGAACACACTCGATCCCAGGAATACGATGGATAAGAATGCAGTGAAAAAAGTTAACTTTGATTCGATATATTGAACCGAATGAAAATGTCGATTACGCAATGTTCCGGACCTGGGTGGAAAGACAGTTCTGCGAGAATCCGGCGACCTCATCCCCTCCTCATATCTCCCAACCAAACATCCATTCAGGGAGATAGAGATAGATGCAATCAGCCGAAGGAGCCGTCATTTGGACCAGAAGAACGATTCTCTGGTCCTCTCGTATCATTTCATCTCATGCCGAGGGATGTTCCATCTTTTTGGTACAACTTCAGACTCGATTTTAAAAGATTTTTTTGCTCCCGAATCTGCTACTGTTTTTCGCGAATCCCGAAGAATTATGAGCGCTCGGAACTTGGCGCTCCTGAGCTGAATATTCGGTTTCGACTTGCTCGCAGTCTCATTTCTCGCTGAGCTGGTTCTCGATTCTGTCCAGCAACTCCATTTGTATTCCGTTCATTCCCAGAAAGGTCGGCATGGCTCTGGGTCATCTTTCCGCGGGCAACAGTTGGATCGCTGCTATACAACTGAGTTAGCTTTGAGCTTGTTTGGCCTCGAACACGGACCACCCGAGTTCACCCTGTGTGATGTCGCCCGCCACCTTGGACCCGGGTCTTCCTGACGCCGATATGCATGCGCCGCCGTAGTGGACTTGCTGTCCATGGAGCTCCATGTGGATCTTTCGAATTCTTTTCGGCCCAATAAAGACAGAACACGCAACCAGAGTCAAAGGAAAGCTGAATAGCCCACGGGGGAAAGCCACGGTTGCCTGTCTCTACCACACTTCCCCCCGTCTATCGAGGTGGTTTTTGTGGTCTGATAGGATCATTCCCAAGTATTTGTGTTCGTGTTCCAAAAGCAAGGTCTGTATTTTGAATTTCATTGCTCTGTAAAGCTCTTCCTACTTGCTTGGTTCGGGTAGGAGTTTACGGCCGTATTGCAACAACCAGGGCAATTAAATCTTTGCAAGCGATCCCCAGTTTCCAATAAGTAGCTGGCTAGCCGCAAGCTACGCGTTCGCGACGGACAGACATGTTCCCGGAAAGGCCTTATCAGATAAAAAAGAAAAAAACAGCGGGACACTTGAGGGGTATATCCACGATTTTCGATACTCTAATAAAACAACTGCGTGAATTCCAGGTGCTCCTCAGCAGCACCGAGCTACGAGAGAGATGTGGATTGTTTGTGTGTGGCCCGTCGGCCGGTTTTACGGCGCAGCGCATCGCTTTTCGCACGGCAAAGCACCTACCCTGCCCGAGATTGACTCTGCCTGTACAGCCCGGATCGGTTCGTCCGTCTAACGAATCGTCCACCGATCGACAGACGGATCGACGTTTGCCCGTCGCAGCGAGCAGTGGACGAAATTCTTCCATTCCATGACCAGCGGCTACTTGTGTTCGATAACGCAATGAACGAACGTAACACGCGTAAGAGTGAATAGCTCCGACGTATTTCGGACGACTGCGCCCCTGGCAGCAGCTGCTACTGCTGCTGATGCCAACAAGAAAGCGAATCTACGGGACGAACCGGAAATTCCAGCCGGCGACTTCGTAATAATAACAATAATTGTGATATTTCAACCTCGGGGCGTTCGGTGTTGCTCGGACAGCGTGAACCGATTCGGTTCGGGCCGTTAGAGCTGAAGCAAAAAATGCTCACCACATCCAAGAATTTTTGTACGTTTATACTTTCCCCCTTGTTTTTGCATGGGCGTCTGACTTGCCAACGTTCGATGGAGGTTCTCGAGGTGTCAAACGTGGACTTGGGTGGTCCAGGTTGTGAAGAACTTACGCAGGTATGCAGAGAGAACCGCCGACCACGGTTACGCACATGGAGACCCGACAAGTACTAGCTTTCGAGTGGTGTTAAAGCCGAAGCTACTCCATCGCTCCTCGCCGGAAGTAAAAGCATAAACTCTCGGTTACCGAAACACTGCTCCGTCCACCGTGCTCATGCAACCGCACGACACATCCTTTCCGCTCCGCACGTCGAATTGGAGTCTTGATTAAGCTCGGAAACTGCAAAAAAGCATTCATGGATATAAAATCGAAGGTGGCGCATGTGTTGGCCGCTCTAGGACGAGAAAGTGTTCCTCCCTGTAAATAGGTATAGCTCGAGCCCGGTCGGACCGAACTGTGTCACTGAGTCGGCGTCCAGGTCTCACGTAGCGGGTCAGGGTCCACCGGACGTGTGCTGGATCAGAGGGACAAACAATTCCGTGAATTCGCTCCATGTGAATGAGCGAGCTCCCAACAATACTCTGCACAGACTGCTTTCACGAGCTCCGCGAGATTTGCGAAATCTGTGTTCGTGAATGATTCTAAGGTCCAGATTTCCTTCATTCGATGAGGTCGTTGTTGTGACCCGGACGATATTGAATTAGGAGAGCGGCCACTGGCCGTGTGCCGGGGCCCACGTATCCGCTACAAAATCAGGTTACATTGACCGAGAGGCTGAGAGACCTCCGGGTCGTTGAGCCGATCGGCTGCCCCGACGAATGGTTTGTTGAGTGGCCCGATCCGGCATTCGCAACGTTCGGAGAGTCGAGTTCCACGTTCTCGAGATAGCAGTGGATAATTGGGAGGCAGCGGAAAACCTACTTGGGGAGCCCCTCCCAAAAAGTCTCGTGGCGTATCCCTGAAACGGGAACTCTCGTCCTCGATTCCTGGCTGATTCCATCCCACCCATTCATCGTATGATTTCATCTGACTGGGTCGTCTTCGCCGTCGAGGGGAGGAGACAGATTCTCTCACGATGCTATCGACTCGAACCTGAGATATCTTTTCGCTTAAGGCCCAGAGAAGACTTCAACATCTTCGATGGCAGGGAGCGGCACAGGAAAGCTTTCCACGTTTAGAGAAACGGAAGTTATCCTACGACGCTCATACAAGCCAGGGATTCCTTCATTGTCTCTAACGGAAGCCTGGAAGCTTCGAAACGGTATCTCGACGATACCTTGTCGGCATCGAGACGTCGCCGACTCTGGGCTTGACGTAGACCGAAGAGGTTATTTTGCATTGGCATTTTATGTCATGATACAGATTTTGACGGAACGGTTGCAACGAGTAAAACCCGGGTCGGAGGGGGCCTTCAGAGACGAACGCGATAGGAGTCAGAGAGGAGGTACACGAACTCGTCCTGAACCGGCGCAGCAGGAGTGTAACAGCGGTTCCAGCCCTCCTTACCACAGTCGGCAATAAGCCTGGCCTGGACTAGGCGTGTGCAACTCAAAGTAAGGAACAGTTCTTCATCCCACTCTCGATCAAGCAACGGTTCGTGAATGAAGACAGGTGACTGCGCCAAGGAGCCAGGACACCCGCGAGAATTCCCTCCGGGCGAGAGGACTATGATGTCGTCCACGTAAAACGTAGGTGCAAGATGGAGAACACGGTGCTCCTCGGTATAGCTTGATTATAGATGGTTTTTGCGCGCGAATGCCCGCCGGAAAACTGTGGTGTCGAATTATCTCGTTCCTTGAGCTCTAGCAGTGATCGTAATCGAAAGATTAGCATCACAAGACTTCATCAGAATTCCTTCATTTTTTAAATTAAATTTTTGCCCCGGAGCGCGTCTCCCAGATGTGACTTCTGGAAAGGTTTCTCTGATCGTTCCCGATCCGTCATCAACCGGACGGATAAGGTGAACGAAGATCGGGGTTGCAGATGAGGGATCAGACAAAGTATCCGAGCGATGAACCCTCGTCCGCGTGAAAGCGCTGATCTACAGCTCCAGCGCTACAGTTCTGTTTTGGGCACCTGTCAATCGTTGCTGATGAGCTGTCTGCCTTCCTCGTTGCCTGTGTGTTGTGGCTGAAAAAGGTTAGCTCCGGACGGCTCAAGTCGGTTGAAAAACTCGGCTACTACCTGAGCGGGAAGTTTGGTGCTGTGAAATATCCCACGTCCTGAGAGCCCAGATCCCGCTGATGCTTTCCGAACGGAATTTGCACAGGAGCAATCGAGCTTCGAGAGGAAGGCGGAACGGTTGAGAACTCAGATGACGAAAGTAATGGTTTGTTGGGACGGCTAATTTTGCTCCTTCTGGGAATGAGAACCGAATTACGTTTCTGCGGACCTCCGTCGCGTGACTATTTCCGATGTTTCCTCCGCGGACGGAACGGAATTGACGGTAAGATAAGCATCCCGTACCTGGCGATTCCGAATTATCGCGAAAATTGCTCAGATGCAGAACACATTCTGGATCCTCGCCCGATTCTCCGGCTTCCTCGAGGCTGGAATTCCCGAGACCCGCGTGTTGGCACAGCTTAATTGCGAGAGGGGTGCTGGCTAGCTTCACGCGGATTCGATCCCAGGATAGACCGCTGACGTGGGTCGAGAGCAGGGAAAACAGGACAGGCTCACAGCAGAGAAGTTCGAGCCGTGATCCGTCAGCGCGCTCCAGGAGCGCAAGTCCGGAATAGAAGTGCGCCGCGGTCAATACCGCTATACAGATGACCTTTCTCCCCGAACGTTGATGAATTGAAACAAATCGTCAAACTGTCTATGCGCCCAACGGGCGAGCTGCTCGCGTCGCTGTCGCTGCAACCACTTCGATCGATGTCCTCCGTCGAAACAAAGATTGTTGCCATCTCGGGCTGGCGACCGAGCAATTAAAAATCCCAAATCGTGATCCGGAGTCCTCCGATCGACGACGAACTCGGATCGATCGGAGCTTGTGTGCCTGAAACATCCAGCGAAAACAGATTCCGTTGGCAATCGGACTGAGTCTTCTTGGATCTAACGGCTCCCTCATCAAGTTTAAAACCATCATTAAGCGCTCTACGAGTCTCATGGATTCGTCAAGCGAGCTGAATCGATGCTACTCTATTTTAGCAACTCTGAACACCGTTGAGGGAATGGATGTAGAATTGAGATCGAACGCGTCGGGAGCAAAGAGAAATTATGGCATGTTTGACTAAGTCCTACTCGCTAAGATCACTGGGCTTTCTCCGCAACAACCACGCCTACCAACCGCGCCGGTCTTTTGGTGCTGATGTGGCGTGTTATGTGTAGATCACCGCTCTCTATACCGGTCTACCGAAAGAAGTAAGCCCGCCGTAGAGAACAACCCACGGACAACACTCATACTGAGTCAGCTGGGAACGCTGCCCAGAGTCGCACAGTGAAACTACTCCCTGCCGACTCAGCTCTAGTGCGTCAGATGGATGCCCATGAATAAAGTGGATGTCTGGAGACCACACTGGACGAAACAAACCCTGCTGCGAGGGTGTCATCCGAATTGTTCAATGAGCTCAAGTGAGACGCGAGGTGGGTCCACTCTGAATTAAAACGAATGGGCCTGCTCCTCTTGTGAGTGCGTGATCTTGTAGCTGTCCACATGTGAGAGGCAAGGAGCTCGCGAACCAGCTTTAGCTTTCTTAGAAGGTCAACTCTCCTCTCGGAATACGTCCAGTGCACCCTGTGGGTCAAAATTGCAACTCGCGCTCCGTTACCTGCTCGTCTGCTTTTACTGCCGGCTCGAGTGCGGTTGCGGTAGCGGTGGAGGTTTTTGCCGCCTGATGGACATCAGTGATACTTCCAGTCATGGTGAACCGTACGGAGGAATTAATCAAAAATAGTTCATTCGGAGAATGAATGCGCTGCTCAAACCATGCTTCAAAGCAGGCGGCTCCAAGCGATTTCTGTCAGAGTAGAGCGTCAACGAAGGCTGATTTGTAACAGCTTGCCGCTCAGAAAGACTCGGACGAAAACCCGATCCCGCTCGAACTCAGTACTATTCAGTTGGATCCTGGATGAAAAAAAAAAACGCGACAAACGACTCATGTGCGTTCTCGAGCAAGCTTTGAGCTCAAAGTAGAGTCTTGCGGCTCGCGGCCACAAATAGATGCTTTTCATCGTGAAACGGAACCATCCTCCACCAACGGGTGAGGCTCGTTGAGATGCCCTTCGATGCTCTGTCAACAACAGAAAAATCGTTTCGGTCGTTCCTCTTTCGTTTTTCTGGCGGCGTATCTCTCTCGCCCTCGCAGACACGCGCGCGCGCGCCCGATGGCGAGGTAACTTTCGAATTCGCGTCAAAAGATCCTGCGGCTGTCTGTTGTTACGCTTGGACAAAGACCTCATAGGGGGATTTTGTTTTCAGGGCTCCAGTATGAAGTTCGTGCGAGGAGATGTCGTGCTCCGGAGCGTGCCTTATGCTGTGGTTGTTGACGAGGAGTTCTTCAGAGAGATCTGCTCGGCTTGCATGAAAGCAGCGGGCGAGCTTTCGATTTGCTCGAAATGCCGTCATCTCCGGTATTGTTCCCAGCAGTGTCAGGTGAGTTTTGCAGGAACACTGTTCTCTGGTTGTGGGTCACGCCTGCTGCTGCCCGGCTCGTGCT
Source organism: Phytoseiulus persimilis (assembly GCA_037576195.1). Classification (NCBI taxonomy): domain Eukaryota; kingdom Metazoa; phylum Arthropoda; class Arachnida; order Mesostigmata; family Phytoseiidae; genus Phytoseiulus; species Phytoseiulus persimilis. Next base: position 30,592,730 of record CM075102.1, on the reverse strand, counting down.
CTTCATCACTTGCATCATGCACGGAGTCTCTTGCTCCGGTGCTATGAAAGTGATTTCTCATTGTGATGAGCCCCACAAATCCAGCAGAATCCGTTCTTCGTGGGAGAATTTCCTTGGACGGGCCCAACCGAGTTTGTTTATCTGTTCGCACTGTTAAAAATTTGCGGTCGAGGTTTCCATCTGAACGAGATCTCGTTGCATCTCGATTCCGGGCTCCAGAGGCGGAAACTCAGGTGTCTGAGGTTCCCAACCAACGAGGTTCGAGGGGGTCAACGGCTCTTAACACGTGAAAATCAAAAAGCATGATCATTGGGGATCGAAAAGTTCGGGCGGCCCTTGCATGATGAATAATGGACTGAATTCACCGCTTAATGGGCGTTTGCGTGTCTCCGAGTCACTTCCTCCGTTTTGTGTATGCTCTGAAGTTGCAGACGCATCCGTGGGACCAGATCCAGATACTAAGATCGCGTTTCGTATGCACGCAGACCGCGAGAGTTTGAATGTTTTATTCAGAGAAATAGTCGAGATTGTATCTCCCTTCTGCTATTATCCTACAATAGTTGACATTCGCGGAAGCTGAACACGGCCGGTTCGGAATCTGTTTCAGAGCGGGCGAGAGTTCCCCCCAGGCAAACATGGGGTAGCGTAACTAAAATTCCGCGTGGGTTCTCGCGTCGATTCAATGGGATGAAATGAGGCGCAATCCGCCGCTCTCCTCCGTATCCATGGAGCCTAATATTGAGAACGCTCTCTTGTTCTTCATCACAGAGAGCGGATTGGAGTGCCCATCGGAAAGAATGCTCAATTTTTGCGACTTTTCCCGAGAATTTTCTCCCGAACTGCTACACCAGATTGCTGGCCCGTTGTCTGCAACGCCATGAGCTCGAGCCTGAACACTCGGAAGAAGTATTATCTTGTGTTTTTTCCGGGTCCATATCCATTTTTACAGCCATTGCCTAATGACATTCTCCTTGCAAAGCCATTTTTCAGGTCATGGGCGTTCCCAGGACTGTGAACGACTGGGTGTACCATGATGAAGCGAAAGAGGAGAGTGAACTCATGCAGTTCTTCGGTGAGCGCTATCTCGAGCTTCGATCGTATTTCAAAAAACTCCAAACGGTGCCGGAGGACGTCCTCAAGATGTTCCTGAAGCTTTGGGTGAACTGCCAGTCACTCGGAGGAAGAGAAACCACGGTCGGACTGGCTGTCTACTTGGGCCAATCGGCGATTGATCACTCTTGCGTGCGGGACAAACGCTACGCTCATTTCTTCGATGGTATAACTTTCGTGGTCAAAGCATTGGAGGACGCCGATTTAACTCTGGCCGATATACGAATCGAGTACAGGAACCTTCTCAAACCACGCTCCCACAGAATTAAAGAACTCTCACGGTGGTATTTCACCTGTGAGTGCCCTATGTGTTCGGGTAGGGTTCCAGAAATCATCAGAAACCCCACGCCAGAAAAACTGGCTGAAATTTCCGACAAGATCAAACAGGGCGACAGGGACGACGCCATACTCACCCTCGAATCGTACATAGATCCCAAATTGGATAAGCTGGACGACTACGTGCAATTGGAATGCGCCTGGCTCCTAGCGTTCCGCTTTCTTCCCGAAGCTTCGAGGCACACGGAAGCCGTGCCTTACTTGAGAGCGATTCTAGAGATCGTAGAAAGGGTTTACGGGAAAGACGATTTCTACCTTCATACACTCCGGAAAGTGGAGAAAGTGTGCAGGCTCTCGGAAGACGCTCTGAGCATGATCGAAAACGAGCGTGCCGAACTCAGACAGTTGGAGAAGTTTTTCGTGTCGTGAGCATTCGAAAGACTCGTCGCCGGACTAACATTCGACGACAATGACTGGATTTGTTCGTCCTAGAGCACGACTTGTCTGTGGGGGGGGGCTCTGAAATTCTCGAGTGCTCTCCCGTTTGTGACGTTCATCGATACGACCTCCATAAGCAAAAGTCTCAACCGGCCCTTGGGGGGCGGAAGTTATGAGGCTCAGTTTGTCAAGTTGAGCGCGTACGCACACGAATCCAAAGTGAAAACCCGATGATAGATACTCGTACATGAAACCGAACGAGGAACGTGAATAAAGTTCGACTGCACTAGAGAGTTGGCCTCGTTCTGCGTCAGAGCACCAGTATGTTGTACGAGAATGGCGACTCTCTTATCGCTAGTCCCCGCTGCCTAACATTGTACCGGAAGGCTTAATTCCATCAGCCCTGACCTGGGTTGAGTTTTTCTCCGCCCCCTGAACAGTTCATATCTCCACAGCGTCCAAAGTCGGGTTTTCCTGTCTTCAGGGTAAGATACCTCCAATCGTTTTTGACAGCAAATCATTCGCTCGCTTTCCCCGGAGCTCCCATTTTATAGCTCGTTTCGAATCATCCGCGTTAAGCGTCGCCACCGGATAGCCTCGCTGAATGGGCGAGGAACCTCCGCAAAACCTGCTCCGGAGCTGTTCCTGTCGTTGTGTTTCCCAGAAAATACATTTTCATGAAGTTTTTCTGGGTGGTAGAATGTCGCAACTCAAGAAGAGAAGGGTGTCGGCATCACGGCAGCGTGCGTGGCTCCGAAAACGAGCCCTAGTTGAAACTATGATCGTACTTCCTGTAAGCGAGCCTAGGGGACAGCCTGATTCCGCGAACTCGTGACCGCTCTAGGTTGGTGGCCTGTTTGCCCCTCGACGCAGGGAGAACCCTCGCGGGAGGAGTGGAGGAGGGCTCTCGGGTCACGAGAGCGTGATTCCAGGCTGGCAGCGGCGCTAGGCCATGTGAACGAGAGTCGGTTGCCGCAGCTCGAGCTCGGGCCCGCTCGTGTCTCAGGATATTCCCGGGACGTGTTTAGTAGCTCGTCAAGTCAATCAGCTTGCCAAGGATACTCCGTGTGCGGCTCGCGTCAACGATTTGTGGTGGGTGAGTTGACCTTCGCGATCAAACCTTTCTAGATCAACGGTTCCCGGATCGAAGCCAGTGAACTACAGCCGTGTCAGATAATAAAAAATATATACGCACACCGAATTCTAGATATCGTGATATTCTGGCTTTTCGTTGTTTTCTTTGAGAATGGGATTCGTTCAGTCTCGCTGATCCAGGAACAGCTCGGAGTGGGGCCTGGCTCGTTTCGGCTGCTATAAAAACCGACTCCTCGTTAGAATGCGCGGCGTAAGAATTTCGATTAAGATGCCCTCGAGGCGAGAGGGCAGTTCTCGAAAGATTCCCAGCAGAGGAATTCGTCCCTGATTACCTATGAGCTCGGACAAGCAGACTGCTTCCCGGTAGTTTCTCGAGTGTAGGGTTCAGAAGACATTAGGTGATCTCCCCAAGAGGTTTTCGCTCCCAGTAAGTATAATAAATAGCCCATCAATTCTAGAAGGAGAGCTGTCTCCGCAAAGGAGGCCCCATCTGACTACAGAGCCATCCTCGGAGACCACGGGCCTCCTGAGCTGGACAATGGAAGAGCATTTCCAACATAAGGCCATCCTCCAATAGAAGGGCATCTGCAATAGGAGGGTAACCTCCGTGAAAGCGCAAAGAGCGAACCCGCGAAGGGAAACGGTTGTTTCCCATCACACACTGTCTGAGAGCCAGGCGTTGCTCGACGGATAGCTGCTGATCTCAGCTGGCTGGCGAGTCCCCACAGGCGGAGAATAAGCCTGAGTGTACCTGGGAGCTTCATGCCGCCACTCCATGATGGCGGGACAGAGAGAATCTCTGGATGCTTCACCGTTGAAAGCGTTTGAAACTCACATGACAGTTCGGATTGACTCAGCCGATTCTTCCTGGTCGAAACTAAGCAGAGGATTCTCCCGAGTCGCGCTTCGGCGAGATCGTCGGTTTTCGCCCTGTGTTGCATTTACTTCAATATTTGAAGGGGCCATCCAGAAAAGAACATCCTTCGAGGGCGTTAGGCAATGTGAGAACAGCATTCACTCATCCAGTTTTTCATCAATCTGCGTTCGATTGACCATTCGATGTCTGAATATCGCTCGGGAGCACGGGCTCTAACCATGACCCTGCGCTGGCTGCTCTCAACTCCTCTCGATACTACACGGGCGATATAACTTTTCGGGTCAGGGGCCATTTCATCTTTCGGGCCACCTATTCCCATCGGCTGAGTAGTTTCTGCGGCCTCCCTGATTTTCCACGATCCGGTTCTCCCTGGAGCCCTGATTCTTTCGGTAGATCTTCTCCATTTCCTTCACAATCCTCGACAGGCCCTTACATCTCTGACGCCAGCAAGCAAATTTCGCGCATTCGTGACACGAGGGCTTTAGTTTCGAATATCCTCTCCAGGCCGCGAAGCTCGTTTCCTGCCGGTTCCTTCGTTGAGACCCCTTCCTCCACCTGTCGATCCACGTTTCGGGAGCGCCGAACTCGCTCGGTGGAGACTACTCTTGTTTCCTGTCACCTTTCTCTTCTCTGTGATTACTACGGCGGGATTTCTCAAAAACCCGAGACTTCTGTGAGTGAGCGGATATTCGAGGCACTGCTCTCGAGCATGTTCTAGATCGAATCGATCGGTAACTCTCAGCGGATGTGTGCCGAATTCTTCAACCGTGCACGAGATTCGAAAATCGGTCACTGTGCCCAGGAGACACATTAAATTAATGTGCTCTGGGAAAAATGGGACCACCAGGGTGCATGGCAGGAGTTTTACTACGGAGGTGACAAACTCCACCAAAAGATGACCAGAGAGCAGAAACAACAGATCCTTCAGAGAATATGGAGAGAGGATTGGAAGAAGAGTTGTCCCGACTTGACATCGAATGAGTCGGGGCCGTTCAGAACTGAAAAAATGCCGCCAAAGATTACTCACATGCTGTCTGAGTTCAGCGGCATTGAATGATCGGGTCGAACGCCCAAAAATGTTGTCCACGTACGGAACGATTTTTGACCTCTGTTCGATGGGTAATCTCTCGAAACGAAGAGTTACAGCTACTCCCAAATAATGAGAGCAACGACAAGAAGCGTGTACGTCGTTAAGCTAGCAAGATTCGGAATGGTGCGGAACGAGGATCGATTCTAATGAGAGCGAATCTGATCAAAAAGTAAACACGCTCGTTGACATTGAGCATTCAAGCTACTCCCTCTGCCCCTTCCAATCGATACCTACGAAAGATCTTAGATTGTTACGCTCCGGGGAAGTTTGAGTTATGTATCCCTTCGCAACAGTACGCGCCATGGAAGCTGGTAGAATTTGAGAGGAACCTCCTCTCCAGGGTACGGAAGGAGGAAGCGACGTGACTCGGCTCGGTAATTTCTCCTCCGTCCGACGGATGAAGGTTTCAAAACCGCAAGTCAGTTGGCGGCCGGAATTAATCCATGGCAATCTAGTTCCGAAATGAGGGACAATGTAGAGGAGCTGACCCACACAGTATTATCGCAGAGGCCGCGCAATCGTGACGATGTCGGATGAATCTCATTCTTGTTGGTTGGAGATGTATCAGCTGAACGACGTCATCGACGACGGGCGAGGACGGCGCTCTCGAAGCTGACGACACTCATTCAACGATACGAGTGAGACAGACGGTCGAGATCCGTCCTCTGAAATTCTGATGAGGCTGTACGATCATCGACCACCGGCTGAGATTCTGCGCTGATTTTCTATTCCATCTCGCAACCTTTTCCTCCGGCGTCGAGAATCCAACGGCTGAACTCGGTCGCCGTGCACAGCATAGGTCAGAGGCTAAGATTATTAGTTCAATGACGAATCGTCGCAGATCGCGATGTCGACGACTTTTACGTCGAGCCGTTTGATATAGTCGGGAAGCCACACGGACCGGGCACAGGCGCGTAGCTGCCGCTAAGTGTAGCTATATGAAAAAATCGCTGACCATCCGGCATGGTATTAGCGGACGACGCAACGCGTTTGCAGGAGCTATATCGACCGGGGCACTTCCGGCTTGAGGCATGCTCGGTGAACTACTTTCAGAATCGGCCAATCCACTCGCGTTGACCTTGTGTCAGCCAGCAACTTTGATGGTGTTACTTCAAACGACCCACTCTCGGTCCACGCCCTGTGTCCTGCTCTACTCGACCCTCTCTCTCGACATTCGCGATAAAACTCCTTTGCGCGAGAATTCTTGGTTGTGAGTCAGACTACGCTCGCGATTTCCACTCGCGTTTTGTGCTCAAAGCGACAATGAGCTCGCTTGATAAACATCAGAGACAGGAATTCCCGCCATCCAGGAAACGGACACGAATCTCGATCGATTGGGCAAGAGTAGGAGAGCAGAACCAAGATACCCGAACTCGAATCGTAGGCGGTCTTTGGCTCCGACAGGGACCATGGTTGGCTCAGAATCACGGGATTCCATCGGCGATATCGTCAAGCAGAGACGAAGCTAGGAGTGGAATGGCGTCCGAACATCAAAGGCTTCATCCTGTTCAGGATTCATGTCTGCTGTAGCTCCGATATTCGCGATGTCCTCCGTTAGGCATAGCGACCTTGGCTTTGCGTACTGCCTTATATTGTGCTGCGTGGCAACGTCATGCGGCCTTTCAGGGGCTCTCAAACACCGAGACAGCTGGGCGGACGCAGCAAACGGTATCTCCGACAGGCGCAGCAGCAGCTCTGACGCAATCAGGTCAAACCTCCGCACTGCAAGCGTGGAACGCGCAGCAGCCCTGAAGCAGAACTCCGAAACGAGCCCCGTTTCAAATTTGCACGCTCAACAAATCGGCATCGTCGTGCGATGATGATCGGATCGGCAGAAGAGAGCCGAGGAACTTCTCTGTCCCAATACTTCTGTCAGCTTCCATGGCCATCATTCACGAAAAGAGAAACTTTTAGATGGAGCCGAGACCGGTGTTCTTGATTTCGAATGGAAGCGGCTCCCCGATACAGAGTCCAGCTTGCTCGTTCCTCGAAATAATCATACTTGTGACCGTGAGCACGTATATCCGGGACGTTCGAGCTCAATTTTCGTCGCACTTCGCGAGCGAACGGCCAGATCGGCAGCGAGTCGACCTGTACGAGTAACACGTCCGTTGCGTGCACGTGCTCAAAGGGACGGAATCGAACACAGATTCTCACGGAGCATCAGACGGACAGCAAGAGTCATCTTTGGAGTTGGAGTCCGTTCAACTCGATCCCTGAAATTATCCGAAGCGATTGCTTGTGCGGAGCACGCCGACACGCGCACGGCTGCCCGGCACGCTCGGCTTTTGACGAGCTTTCCATAGTTCACATGCGTAACGGCTGGATATTCAGGTCGCAGAGGTGGAACAGCGGCGCTATGTGAACGGGATGGTGCCACGAAGCGCCCGAGCGTTTTTCGCGCGCAAAAACTTCCGCCCTCTCATTTTCTCGATTTCTATCGAGCTAATGAAGGCGGAAATTCGACTTCTTGTTATCATAATCGATGGCTGGCTCATTCTCAGCCGTGAGTTGCTCTGACCAACAAGTAGCCGGACTGACTGCCTGCCTAAAAGAGCGACANCATTGAGGATGTTGTTGCTCTTCGTCGGATCGAAGAACAACGGGAAAACGTAATCTCGTCCGTGTCTCAGAAGCAGATGCGGCAGCGAACACCACCACAAGTTGTTTCCCGCCGCGATTCGCCGTCAGCCGTGGTAAAACTGAGCCAACGTGTCGCGGATAGCTTTCCTCGACAAACCGGTGTTCCTCACCAATCGTTGCGGCTACCTCTTCTCCTGAACCACAGCCCTGTTATCACTGCTTTTGAGTATCACAATCGTATCACATCTCTGCGCACTATTCTCGGTCCTGGGGCTTTGAGTCGACCTGCGCGTCGACCTCAAATCCGGGCATGTTCAATTCACAAGGACGGCTTTTCGGTCGCCGCGCACCGGATACCGAAAAGCTTCCCTAAATCACCTTCCGAACTCGTTCCGATACAGAACACGAAGTTTCATCACAGCTTAACTGTACACTCAGCTTTCGGGCTGGTTCTTCTTCTCGCGTGTGTCTGCTGCTCGCCGAGTCCGGCATCGCTGAGCTGAAGCACCGAAATGAGGATCAATCATCAAAATTGATTTCCCGAGCTGCTGCTGATATTCCTTCGCTCGACGAGTGTATCCACACGAACGACAGTTGGGCATGAGCTGATGGCATAATAATTCTCGTGATGATAATAATGACGTGGCAAGGGGGAGTGGGTGAATCCACTGGAGGGTCACTAGAGTATTCCATAACGAAAGCGACAAGCTCTCGGCTTCGGCGATCGATGGGAACGCTTGTCGCACTGATTGTTGCTCCGTCGCATCAGACGGGTTCGATTCACGCGGCCAGGGTCGGAGCAACCAGGCGCGGTTCGTAATGTAAATTGGGATTCCTTTGACGAAGTCGCGCAACATCTATTCCTCTAGGAGGTCCATCCTGTTGAGAGTCGCGGAACTCTCGTTGAGCCATTGCATGAAGCTGTTTGTTGGCGGAGGACTGCGGAGCGAGTGCTTGCGAGGCTTGCTGCTGACTGAGGCTGGCCCCTCCAATCATGGGGCTAGGCGGCCGGGCTTTCTTGTGCCGCAGAATCGCTGGCTGCAGCGGGTGTTGTTGCACCGTTGTTGTCGGAGGGCTGCAACTTCCTCCGCTCGTGTGACTTTGACAGCTACTATCGCTCGTGTTCGATGTCTGCGGGTCGGATGCCGGCTGGCCTCCTAGCTCGAGGGGTCGGACACGGACCTCAGCTGGGGACGGCGGCGTGAGAGCCACACGTTGTGGTGAACGACTGAGATCGGCAGCGTCGGGGGAGATCGGTGAGATCGATATTTCTCTGCGGCGGTCTCGGACTTGAGGTGAAGGGCTGCGAGATAAAGACGCGACAACATGGGACGGAGCCGACGAGGGCACTATCGCACGAGATTGCGGCGAGGCGAGGATGACCCGCCGCATCTGAAGTTGCGGCTGTTGCAGTGTGGCTATCGGGGGCAAACGCTGGTGGGGGTCAGCAGCAACGTGCTCATCGGGCGCCGGGACGGCTCTCCGCGCGGACGGGGACGCGCTAGGACGGCTGAGATACTGGCTGTCCTGCGTCGACGTTGTCCCTGAGCCCACGACTTGATCGGGGGATTCCGACGCCGGATGCGTTGGCAGTTGCTGCAGCTGATGCTGTTGCGAGTGATTTCGTCCGTTGACGGACGACTGCTTGTTGGTAACGTAGAGCAGCTGTCGAAGCTTGTCGACTTCGCTTCGAAGCATTCCGAGTTCTGTCCTGAGTTGAAGATTTTCTTGCTCGAGATAGAGCACTCGTAACGTCGTCTGCTGCTCCTTGATGCGACGAAGTTCTCTGGAACGTTTGGCCGACTCGTTGTTCCTTTTGCGCCTCTCCCAGTAGGCTTCGTCTTTACACTCCTTCGGAATAGGTGTTGGTAGCTTCTTCTTCTGGCCTGAGCTCATCTTATGCACCTGCAGCAACAATGAAAAACTTCTTAAGTTTCGATGGAGTTCCTTCCCTGTCCGTTTTGTTCCGGACCGTTCCGCCGCCTGTGGGGAAACGCCCAAACGAACGACGCCGTCGAACTCACCAAATCGTGGGGAATATGTTGCGGAACGAAGGACAGTTGATGCGGATTCAGCGGATTCGGATGTGGGGTCATCGAGGGATTGGGCAGAGTGTGCGGAGGAGGTGAAACCGCACCGTCAGAGGAAATCACAGATGAAAAGCTACTGTGTCTTCCTTTCGAATCGTTCGTTCCTAGGATTATTCCACCGTGATGTTGCATCTGTTGGAGCACGGAACGAAGGGATTAGGGTTGCAGCTCTCGGGAATCCATCTGTCGAATTGGGTTTCCGACCAAGAAGAGAGCGTTCAGCTCATAAGTTGGTAGCTATTCTCGAGGTTCCCCTTTGTCGTCGCGAAATTGTTGCCGCCGACATAAGAACTCACGAACGCGCCTTATGATTGCTGCTGTTGCAACGCCCCATTCATGGATTCATTCATCTGTCCGCTCATTCAGGCATGCATTTTGTCGTCATCGGAGCTGCTTCGGCCGAGAGAACAGGAGACAGACACCCCGAGGAGGAAAGCGGGCGTGAGTCAGAACTCACAGAAACCCGTAAGTGTAACAGACGGCGAGGGAGGAGGGCTGGCGAACGTTGGGCGGGCGGAAGAGGGCCTTCCAGAGGGGCTTAGTTGAGAGTGAGGGCCAGACGTGGAGAACAGTAACGCTCTTGACAAACAAGTGAACCAAGTCTGGCAAGCGAGCCAGCCTGCACTAGGCTGGAAAGAAGCGAAAGAGAGTTTCAAGGCTCGCTCGCAAGTCTGCGGAGAGCCCTTTGAGAGTGGAACAGGAGGGGCGGGGAGGGGGCAACCCGGTAACCTAGTGTTTATCCGTTCCGTCGAGGACCATGCGGGCTGACGAGGGAGTTCCTAGCTCCCGCTGGGCCCCGCAGACTTCCACATCTTCTCCTTTCCCGCCGTAATCCCCTACTCTGGCTCACTAGGTCAGTCGGTTGGTTTCCTCTCCTGGGGAAGATACATGTCGTCGAAACATCTACCCTCAGGGTGGTCGCCGCCGCGGCCGCCGTTGGTTTGTTCGCAACTACGAAAGCGGCCATCAGGCTGAATGGAATCCAGTGTCCAGAGCGATCCGGTGACCTTGAGTGTGGGGACAACGGCTACCCCGACGTTGTCGATTCTGGTATACATTTAGATTCGCTGGTTCGGCCCTTCGTTCGCTTGATATCTCCAGCCGACACTGTTTTCGGCCTCTGGCAGCCGTGGCTCCCCATCCTGAGCGCGAGTAGATGCGCTCGGAAGCCCAAATGTCTCGGATCGATACTCGTGCCGGTCGGCTGTCTATTCAACTCTGTTTGCGCCGATCGAGATTCGGATACGGAACAACACAAACAGAGCGTCTGTCTCTCCGGCCGGTCGTGAACCGGTACGTGCCCGAAGTGCTTTCGGAGGAGCTCTCCGACATACCTGCTGCATGAGATGCTGCGTCGGGGGTTGTCCGAGTTGCGAGAGGAAAGGTGGAGGTGGCAGAGGAGGTCCCGCCAAACTGTTAGGCCGTGCGTGGCTCTCGTGAACCCCCGTGTTGAGGAGGAGGGATGGAGAACTCGAGGCCGAACTGCTTAGCGGACTATTGTTAGTAATCTGGCGAAGATCTTCCCTGGAAGTGACAATACAGCGACGTATAGGGTTTGCTCTCCTACGGAACCCAATCGACAGCGTATGGGTGGGCGCTCCCGGAAGACCACAAACAAATACGCAAGCCTGCCGGCCGGTTGTTTGTTGTTGCTTCGACGAGATTACGTTCTAGCACGGGAGAGATAGCCGATCTATTCGAGGGTTGCTGTTTGCGTGCCCGGGAGAGAGCATCGGCAGCGCTTGTTTTTTCACGTTGGCCCCTTTCGTCGTCGTCGCCGACGCCGCCACTACCGCTACGCTCCCTGGTGATTTCCCAACGAGCCCGCGGTGTGCGTGAGGACGAGTCTTTACGAGTGTTCTCGGCTCGAGCTCCGTTACGCGAGCGGAGGGTTCCACGGTCCGGCTCCTTCCAAACTCTTACCTCGGCGCATGAGGATCCCTCATTATGAGTTGCGGAGGCGGAGGATGAAGATGATGATGCTGTTGATGATGATGATGGGGTCCGTGCTCGGTTTCCATCATATTGTTGTTCACGCTCAGTCGAGAGCGTCCACACATCGGCAGATCGATGTCCATTTGCTCCTGAACGCAGAGAATCGCATCAATTAGACGCGACCTTCGCTTCCGCTCAACTCGTCAGATCCGGTTTCTTTTCCACTCCGGACCACCAGGCACGAAATTCGAGCCGGACGAAATCATCGGAGAGAACGGAACAACTTGAAACACCGGAGGATCACTTACGACTGCGCGTTCCCTCATCTGGAGGGAGGCGGCGTCCTTGATGACACTCATGTCGATAGCGTTGCAGTCTCGATCTGAGTCAGAGTCGGATTCCTCGTATTCCGCATGATACGCTGAAGACATAGAACCACTCCTTAGGCGCACGTCCATCGCGTCAGCTGCACATGCTGAATCGGAGGGGCTTGTTTCTGTGGGTCGAGAACGAAATTTTTGTCAGCGAACCCGGCTTCGAACAGGATGCGATGGGGCGTGCACAGGGATGCAGCAACGGGAGAACGAGTCAAAACAGCCTGACGAGCCGAAGCGAGTGTGGGAGCTTTTATTCAACTGTAGGGCTGATAAACTGCTCCCATCGCTTCCTTGGAACACCATTCCCAGATTGATCGGACGGCGACTCCGACCAGCAGAAGGGCTCTTCAGTGGGGCGTGTTCAGAGAACGGGGGCGAAATGAATGACCACAACCACCGAGAGCCTCAACAACCTTGACACTTCGAACCGCTGTCGATGGGGGAAGGAGCTCGAAATTTACCTCGATTACCAGAGATCGCCGGGACCCTCTGGAGAAACCGGTTGTCAATATCGGCAAACTTCTCAAACTTGTTGTTATGTACTATGTTGTCCATTCCCGATGCTGGGGTGTGGGTCATTCCGGCTTGCTATCAAAAATGTCAAGCAGCAATCGGCATCAGAAGCAGTGAAGCTCGTCGAGGGTTCTGTGAAACTCACTCGCTCACGCACACATGAGTTCCCGAAAGGGAAGGCAGCTTTGTTCTGAGCAGTAGCAGTCCCGAACGGAACCAGGATGACGCACCGGCAACCGGTCAGAGATTCCAGGACACTCGTGCAGGAGCTTCTCCTCTGGGTCGAACAGCCTGCTCGTTTTTCACGTCGGGCGGCCGGCCGATCAGGAAATGCTGTTCACGTCGCACGGAAATTTTCTGGAGCTCCTTTAGCTCCGAGATGCGGGCGTGGAGTATTGCGATGTGGTGTCGTCCTGGCTTCGTCGTTTTGCGTCGCTCGGGGGGAGAGAACGTATTGCGAAACCTGGACTGGGCGAGGGTGCGTCACCGTATATCTCGCCGGCGGGCTCGAGCGCCGTATATGTCACCGTATAACCAGCGTTAGCCACGCAGCAGGCCACCATCTACTATGCTAGTACCTAGTACGGAGGCATTAGCCAACTGAGGGACTGACTGCTGAGGGCGAGGGACTGTGTGCGCATTCGCTGGCGCCTCCTACCTAAGGAGGAGGGTCAGACGGCGGGCTTTGCTGTGGACTAGAATGAGGGGCTCCGGGGGCGGGGGTCCTGCGGCCCGACTGAGACGCTCAATCAGAGGATCGGCGAGGAGTCCGAAGCTGTGAGCGTCTCCGACGTCGAGCTCCGAGACGCTAAACACTCGCGAAAGCCACCTTGATCGTCGTCCACTGTGATCGAGAACGATCCATCGGTTACATGTTTCGTTGCGGCCGCGAACAACGCGAGAATAGGCACGCTTGCAGATCAAAATACCACAATGGTGGAACCCCTCCGGCGCCATTGGAGAATCGACACCATTTCGTGTGGAAACGGGCCGAGCGGGCCCATCCTGCTGTTTCGGTACCCCTCCCCCCCCCGTCAATGGCCTCCTCCGACGCCCCTGGAACCTGGAAGTGGGTCATGGATCATTCTGTTCGAAAAACAGATGAAACACCACCGACAACAAGACAGTCTCGATGTAGAGCACTCTTCCTCGACGGACCTCGGGATCTCTGATCTGGACAGGACGCATCGACGACCTTGTTCCTCGTATCGGATTCCACGATCCGCTTGAGATCAGTGATGAGTTCCCGTACGAATCCAGCGCTGTCTGTCCTCGAAGGAACACGTGTGTGATGTTCTTCGGGGAGGAACTAATTTTTCAGAGGCATGGGCAACCCTGGCAAAGGGATGTCCTGATCGGGGGAGGCGCTTGAGGGGTGCCGTGGAGTCAGTGAACTTGCAGAGAGGAACAATTTCTAGTGCAAAGCTCGAGTCATGAATCGCGCTCCAGTTTCGAGGTCTCGCTCGATGTGACGAAACATCCCGAAAGAGATCATTATCCCATTCCGCGTGTTCAGCCAGTTTGCGTCCGTCTTTCGAGCTAACTGGAACCGCCTTTGAAGTTCAGAGGAGCAGTTTCTTGAGGTCGCACGTCGTTTCGGAGCGAAACGATGTCCGCGTCGTACTGTCTCCCCAGAAGTCGGACTCGGGGGTTTCGGTGGACGTTGCCCACTCGATCACTGACTGCGGGGGAGGAGCTCTTCAGTCGGTCAGTTATTTGCGTTCAGTCTCATGGGATTTACGACGCAGTAAAACCGTTGATGATGCGGCAACCTCATGACGTGCTGTAGCCCATTGTGAACCATATCACTCCGAGTGAATCATGCAAATTACTCGAATGGGAATGAAGCCTGCGAAGGTTTCACCGCTGTCTGTCCTCCGCCGCCTCCTCCGATCCATCAGGAACCCACTCTAGTGGCAATGAGCGGCCAGCCAACTAGGTATCGTTCGAGTTGAGGCCAACGAGCGCGAGGGAAAAGGCGGTATTTCTGTTTAGTGTTACAGCTCGCGCACCGACGACCTTGCACCGGGCTACGAGTGCGCGTGAGGGGCGGTGATAGGCTACACCAGATACAGTTGTGGTCAGAATTCATCGCCGAACGACGCATCCCCCGAATACGAACTCACTGCTTTCGTCTAGCTCAGCTGTGGAGTTTGACACGGAGCGAGTGGAGTGAACCTCGTCCAGAGGAGCTTGTTGCGAGCTTGTTGATGTTTGGGGTTTTTCTGAACGACCGAATTCGGAATCGCACTCCGCTTTCGGCGAAATCGAGACCGATGAGCTTGCGGATGGGGGTACCGCTGATGCCCGTAGTGAGATCGGCGAGTGATCAGGTGATCAATGCTCGGGGTCGGCGGTTCCCCTCGAAGCAGCGCCGCGGCTTCCCGCTTGCCGGATGGGGGAAAATCCAGCGGAGGAAACTCGCGCGCCGACCCGCTCAGCTGCCCCATTTCTTACTCTAGTTCAAGGGCGTTCGTCTTACGCAATACATGTACATGGCTCAGCAGAGCCTCTCCGGCCGGAGAAGGCTGTACAGAACGGGAGCGCCGGGATTAGGACTGGCCAGAGATCGGGTTGGGGCGAGAGGAGAGCCAGCTCGCCCGTGTAGTCGTAGTTGTGAAGGAATGGGACGGCGGGAAGAGGCCGGGCCACTGTGTAGATGGCCCGCCGTCCCGAACCATATCCTCCCTAGAAACTAGGTCAGACATCCGACAGAAATGGCTCTTGGTGGCCATTTATGCAAAGGCCTTGCATCCATCTTGCCCGCTGAGAGGGTCCGATATTCCCGTCGTCGTCCAGCAGTCGACCAGAGGAAGAGAGACGTCGAACCGATGCTCGCGAGAATACTGTCGTTGCGGGGTTTCCCGTGACTCCCGAAAGTCAGCGGGTTCCTCGGCCTGGAACGATCTGGCCGCGCGGCCGTTTGTCGATTGCTGCCGGACTCATCCTTCTCGAAAATAACGCGGAGCGTTCCTGACAGTTAGCCAGTACGGCTCTGATGTAAGTCGCGCACTCGCCCGATTCGAGCAGCTTGCGAAAATGTTTTCGGAGCATCGTGGGCATCCATCGCAAAGGATACGGTGTGGGTGGCTTGTTGTGAGCGCGGATGCTGTCCCAGGTCGGGTCGCTTGCGGGTTCACCGGTTTGGCCGATAGCTTTCCGGATAACACACACCTTTACCTCGGACGTTACCTAAGAGTCGACAAGAACGAAATTTATTCGAGACGTGTCACGTTACAAGGACCGAGGCTGTTACATAAGCGCTCGCGAGTTGGCATGTGTGCTTATGAAACATTCGCTCTTTAGAATGGTTCATTGATAGTTCACAAACCCAAGCGATATAGTTCTGTGCTTTTGGAGCAGAACGTTCTATTATGGTGAGTTATGGCCCTCACTTTGAGAGCATCAATAAGCAGTGTTATGCATTAAGGATACTCCCACAACTCGCAACGGAGTGAATGGAGACGGCGTTGAAACAAGTTTCGTCAGAAGACCTCCGCGAGCGGCTGATCGAATGGGACCGTTCGTTTGTTTGTTCGTGCCCGTGGCTTCGAATCGTTAGTTATTCGCCGGAGCCCCCTGGCAAACAAACGCTGAACGGAATCTCGATTCGGTAGAAGCTCGGCTTGGACTCCCTGTCCCCCTCAATGTCACAGGAGCACATATATAGGCTGCGCCTAATAAGCTACGGAGGAGGAAATCAGCAAAGCAAGCCATACCGACTCCAGATGAACCTCCGGTTGCGTTCGATTCAGGGTTGCCGTCCACTCCCCCTTCTTTGCCCCGGCAGTGGTGAATCAGCTGCTAGCTGTGGAGGTGTTGATGGTAGTGGTTGTCATAGTGGTCTGACGTCGGATTGGAGGGTCTCGGCCATGAGGGCGCAGAACGGCCATGGAAGCGCGAGAGCGGCCAGACGTCTGGTGTCCTTGGATTCGCGCAACGCTATACGAGTCGACGGGCTGACTGGATGGCTGCTCCCCGCCCTGTCAGTCTTCAGAGTAATTCGGGAAGTCTGCTGTTCAAGGTCGGAGAGCGCCGTGGGATCTACGAGACGGACAAAGGCGGGACACCGTAAAAAATACCAACCAGTCCCCTTAATTCGTTCTTGGTAGCCCAGGAGAACGAACAGGACTCGGAATAGGAACGCAGGATGTGGAATATTGGAAACAACCCGAGTGAAGCTCGGAGGAGCCGGTGAAATATCGCACAGGAGCTAATCTGTCGCTTCGTCGTTAGGCTTGTGTGAGCTCCTAGTTCGTAGATGGCTCGTATGTAGGATTGATACTGGGCGGATGACGTGTCTTGTCGTTCCATGATGTCACGTGCAAAGCCGTATGTCGGTTTGCAACGTGAGCAGGCCTACCTGCTCGATTTCGCCTACCGGCACGCTTCCTTTAATACACTCCACTGTTATATAACCGGGTTGCATGCCGTCGCAACGTGAGCGGTCACCACAGCATCGGGATAAATCAGTTAGAGCTGAACTGAAAGGCCTTTTGTGTCTTCCGCCATTCCTTTGTTCTGCTCGCTGCTGGAGAGTTCTTTTCTCTCGGTGCTCTCTAGCAGTCCATTGTGATTTTTTTGAGGAAAAAAACTCCATTCTGGAGTTGGAATTCGCGAAAAAATCCGATTCGTATCGCACCGGTTCGCGAACAGGGCTTCAGCAGAAAATCGAGGGGAGGCGAAACAGGCCGGTAGGCAGCCCTTCTCTTCCGAAGCCTTCATCGGTCGTTTCAGCCAGCGCCGACCACAAAGGAATAATTCCGGCGATCCGGGCATTCAGTAAGTTCCGAATCCCCGATCGATAGACACGGAAATCAGTCGAACCCATCGCCTCGTGAAATTTCAGGCGGACCCGACGCGCAAGCGCGTCGCTGAATTCGATACTCTCGAAACCGGCGCAAAGGCTTAAACGTGATTGCAACGCCTCTAGTCAAACAGTGGACTGTTTTTTGCTTTTTTTTGTGTTCACCTGCGCACACATTGTTGTTTAGAACTCTGGCGCATTGTTCGTCAGGCGTACGAGAAGGCTCCTAGGAGTTCCATCATTCGATTCGATCGGAGCTCAGACGAGTCTAGTTGAGTGAGTTGGGCCATCTCCCAGACTACGTGTTCGAAACGGGGTCGAAAGGAGCGGGAAGCGATTCCTAACGACGGAAGCGCCCTTCACTTAGCTCGGATGGAAGGGTGTGCAACGAACGGCTCGCTAGAAGATTCTCTCGCTCCCGAGGAAAGGACTAGACATCATGTCGCAACACTGTATTGCCGAGCTGGTTTCCGTTGTTGGGCTGTCTGGTTGCTGTGAATATAATATTTGTTTTCCCAATCGGAGAAAGCTCTTTCTTCGAGGTCGCCGGGGGATCGGGACCGAGTGCTTTTTTAACGACAATATCACTCGTGATCGTTGTTCATTTTGCCCGCTATCCTTGGATTGATGACTGCATTTCGTCTTTGATCGTCGGATTTCCCCCGTACGGCCCAGGAATGTTTCACAAGAACGCTCTCGAATCGATAAATGTATCGTAAACATTACATATCCGCCCGTCGGGTATGTTGTGGAAGATTCACAAGGTCTTGTCTGCCGATGTTTCAGACTGCGCTACGAGATACAGAGTAGCGGTTCTCGGTGTTTCGTTTGAGCGGAGGCAGAATGTATCAAATGCCAAAGCTTATCTGGCGAACGAAACATCGCAAGTTTCAACGTTCGTTGAGGAATGGAAGTTGACGAATCTAGATCGCCGGTCACAAAGTAGCGAAACAAGTTTCTCGCTGAAGGCCGGCCCGATCGATAACCTTCCCATCTTTCTGAACGAGCTACTCGCGCAAAATCCGGAACGGGTCGATTTTCGGCGGCTGAAACCACTTCCTCCCCCATCCCCCACGTGGTCTCCAATAATGTATTTGTGATGACCCTCGTCCTTTTGAATGCTCTCGCGGCTGACAGCGACCATCTTCGACCGCGTGCAACCGTCTATCTTCGCCTCCGATTGCATCAAAATGCCTTACGCTCATGAGGGCACTTGCGAAGCTCTCTGATCGTCCCCTTCACATACTCAAATCCTGACCTCGGTCGTGGCGAATATCGTGTTTCTGAAACTTCGTCCCGAAACTCCGTCGGCGGCCTCCTCGGTCAGGCGAGTCGTTTCACTGAACGAAAGTTGCAGATTTTCTCTGTACCCGTGTTTGAAACTCAAAAGTGAGATCCCGGCGTTGATCGAATCGAGTTATTCGGGTTGCTGAGATACGATTGCTGACATTGCATTTTCCAGACGGGACTATGCAGAAGTTAGATATTGCAGGGCAGGCACAGCATTTGAACTTTCAGGCCGAAAATGTATGCGTGTCCTTGGTCAGACTGTTGCTAAGCAAGTCAATGCAAAGTCTGCTTGCACACTCTGGATGCAGAAATTTACAAATAGCCTCGTCGTGTGATGCGCTCCACATGTGCCCCGGATTCCCTCAGTTGCAAAGCTTGCCACCCGCCGACTGAATTTCCGAACGGGTCGGGAGCGACTGGAATTGTCCAGTTGTACGGAGTTTGCATAGAAAATCTTGCCCAAGCACGGGCCAGTCATCCATTATCGAGCGCCTCATCGAGTCGCTCTCGGGTTCTATCGTTTGAGGCTGCCAGAATACGACTTCAGTTTGAAACAAATTTCGGAACCGGTAGAAGCTCACATTGTTGCTTCTAAGAACGACCTTTAGTTCGAATCGATCCCACATCGTGATCGATGCAACAGAACCGTCCTGATGGATACTCGAACTCCACCGGGGTGCACTAGTTCCCGCGGGAACAGAGACGTTGTCACGCGTGACGACGGAGTTGCGTTTCCCTGGCGTTCGCAACCTGTTGAATATCAGACAGCGAAAAAAGAAGCCTCGAATTAGGGCAGTCAAGTCAGGAGTCGGTTTTCTTTTCCCGGCGAATGTGGAGTCGAGAACGAATGGAGACCTCGCGGTGAGCTTGGTTTTTAGGAATGGGCGAGCGAAACTCTTCATTTTTCCCCCCGAGAACCGGGGTTTGAAATCGCGCGAAATTGAAACCTGCGGTCGTTATCTATTCACTACCGATTCCCTCGTGCCGCGCCTACGTGCGTCGAGCCGAAAAGCTCCACGTGTTAACTGACTCGCCCTCCTTAGCCGCGAGTGAGTCTCAGGCAGACGATTCCAAGAGCGGAGGGCTCCCCGCTAGACGCGGTGGCAAAGCCCCGCGTCCAGCCGTGGCATTGACTTGGGTGCCCTACAACGGTTTCGTTCCTGGTCGCGGCACTCGTGCCGTTGTGCGCTGAGCGGCCGAAAACGAAGCATGAAGGAAACAGTTGACAAGCGCTATTGACTTTGTTAGGAGAGGAACGGGCATGCCATCACGCACCTTTGTTACGATGAGGGCGGTGCTTTCGTTCGGATGGTAAATTCGGACGGACGGTCGGCCGGCCTAGTTTGCCGCCTGGTGGTGCGGCGTTGTGTATAGTTGCGCAAGGCCGTTGCGCCCTCCCTTCGTCTCTGTCTGAGTTGGCCCCTATCTATCCCGTTCGGGCCTAACTCCGGGAGGCCCCTCCCCTGTCGACGGTTCCCTTCATGCCCCGGCTGAGTCGCCCGCTCGATCGGTTCGTCCTCGGCCATGCGCTCGCCCCTTCTCATTCCTGTCCCATCCCTGAGACCTTCATGTGTCTGTTTTGAGAAGGAGGGAATAGGCCGACTGCCCCTGAGGGCCTTTCCGCCTCCCTCGTTGGTTCGTTCTTCTGCCGCTGGCACCGCCATCGCTGCTAGGCTGAAGCTAGCGAAAAGGAGCTACGAACGAGCAGGGCTCCTCCAGAAGCCCGAAATGGATGAAAATGTTGTTTTGCGGAACGCAGACAACGACGACGGTGACGGCGGAAGGAACGTTCGTGCTAACAAACAGCAGACGTGAACGTTTGCTCGTTGGAGGGGGAAAACACGACACTTACCCTGCGCTGAGTGCCGCAGTGGTGGCAGCGACCAAGTCGGCCTAACAGCTCGCCAGCAGGGGGAAACGAGCAGACGTGTCTGCCGTGATGGTTGGACAACTTTCGTTTAACGCGCTCGTCACAAAAAGAGACACCGGCCGACATCATCCCGACCAGAAACGACGAGCGCTAATCCGACGAGAGCGACATCGGTCGCCGCGTCCGAGCCCCGGCGGGGTGGGCAACGATCCGAGGGTAACAGCTGGCAGACAATGTACGTCGCGAACCAGGCGCTGAAATCAGAGTCATGGAACGATAAACAAACAGGAGTAATTGAAGTTCGTCAGACTACAGGCTCCACAAGTTTGATGAAAACATTGTGAACGGCCGGCGAAGTTAACGGTCACCCGAGTATGTCTGGAAACTTCCCGTGTTCCGCCTGACTCGGCCATAACGAATCGTACGGTGGCACACCGTGGAAAGTCCCAACGATCGAGCGACGGCAAACCGTCAGAGTTCAGGTTGACTAGGACAACGATGTAGCGATGTCGTTCCAACCCTACTCTGACTGATAATTGAGAGTCACCACAATGGCAGGCAAATCCAATAGATGACTCTGAGTCTTTCGCAAACGGTGACGCGCGGGTCAAGCGATAGCACGTGGTCAGGTTTTCCTGTTTGAAAAAAGCGGGGTTAGGGCTATCAAATGACGGCTCGGGACGACCTTCTTCTCGAAAAGGGAGAGTTTTTGCTATCCACGGACCCCCGTTGGAAGATTGAAATGCGACGCCGTTGACGATGCTCGTTGGCGTTAGACTTCTTCCCTGATTAGGGTGAGAACGATTGAGAGAATAATCTCATAGTAGCATGATCCACCGGCCCGTGTTCCACTCCGGAATGATTGCTGAAGTCACAGAAGAGTCCGGAAGTCTGCGAAATATCCATTTGAACATGAGGAACTTCGACCAAATTATTATCGTTCATTCCAGGCTATACACGTGCCGTTAGCTTTGAAGTACAGATGCCCTTCGTCCTCGACATGGAAACTAGCTGTGGCTTCACTTCTCAGCGCCTTGCATGTGGGACTCCCTGTGGCGCATTCCAACCGTGAGTCGATTTTCTGAACCTATTTCGAGGATTTCACCCAGTCTTCCCCCCCCCCCGCTCCGAACTTATCGACTCGGGCCGCTGAACAGAATTTGTCCGATCCACTACAGCGTCGATTGATCTCGACCATTTCACCACTGTTGGAGGCATGAATTCATTTTCGGAATGTTTTTCAGCGGATATGTTCGAGGAAATGTGGGGCGACCTCGCTGTCACGCTCGAAGAGTTCTTGTTCTCCGAGAGTTGTCCCCCTCCCAATCAAAGTCTTGAAGAGCAGCAGAACGATGAAGTTCTCGACACGAGAGTAAGGATTGAGACCAATATCTCCCACGAAATGAACTCCAACTTTCCATCGATCGAGTTCCTCTCACTCCTTTCGAAGGGGTCCGCTTCCCTGAGTGGTATAACGAAGTAAATTCCCCCCAGGTGATCCAATTGATCCGTGATTGTATCTTACCACATGCATCGAAAATGCCCAAACTCTTCGTGATGAGAGTGGTAGCCCTTCTGAATAAAGGTTCAATTCATTCGGCTACATCCAGCGCACCAGTTGGTGAGTTATCATTCGCAGCATCGAACATTGATTCAGCTCGAGAAGTACCTGACTTTCTCTTCCGAATCGCATTGCTGGATTTTGTCTGTTGGACCCCTCATGTACCGTGAGACTTTGACGACAAGCCTGTGATCATCGATTTGTATCAAAACTGTGTCCGCGGCAGCCGATCATGATTGGGCGAGGAACGCGTTCGAATGGAGCCTTCATGACTGAAGAGTTGAAATGCATGTTCTGTTTTTATTTCCGAGCCAATCATGAGCTCGGGTCGTCGCTGTCTGAATGTGATGATTTCTCGTGTTTGATATTTGTGAGCAAGACGGTGTGTTGAGTGAGATGACATACTGCCTGTTCGTATTTTCTTCTCGGGCGATGAGGTGTTGCATGACGAGAGTCTGGAGTACAGGGCATTCTCTTCTTGCCTTGCCAGATATGCTTACTACGGGTTCGGACCTTTCGCGCGGCTCGGGGCCGGGCTCTCCAGAAAGCAGCAGCCGCAATGTGAGCCAAACCTCAACAACGCCCGCGTCCATTGCCATTCCAGACACCGAGTCGACTCGTAAACTCCGCGAGGAGTTTGCCAAGGCCTGCTTCGAGACCCTGCTTCAGTTCTCATTCCTCGAAGGCAGTACTGTTTCGCCTCACGAGCACGACGGGGCCCACAACGGGAGCCCCAATTCCCAACAGCACGCCGGAGTCGTATCCAAGCTTGCTATCACGTCTCTTCTGCACAGGTAAATAACGAGACGTGTCTTAACACCGTGGAGAATAGAATCGGTCGACAGCTGAACCATGGCGTGAAACACGCAAACTTATTGAGAATGTGTTACGTAGTTCCTTGGCGTCTGCTCAATTGAGCCCGAGTGGCTTTGCTCGAACCAGTGGTTGTTACAAAGCTGCCTGACTGTTCCCCTTTGTGAATCGAATCCACTCAAGCCCACGGTATTTTGTCTTTGTGCTCCGGATCTCGCGGTCAAGTCTCGCGAATGGAACCGCGCTCTAAATCACCTCGTACCCTAAATAAATCTCTCGTTCCCGCAGATTCGAGGAAGTTATATCATCGTACGTAGAGGATGAGCGTCTATCAGGAAAATGTCCCTTGCCCAGGCATCGAATGTCGGAAATATCGTTTGTGTTAAAAGCCATTGCCACTCTCATAGCTTCATTGAAAAAAGCTCCTCGTGGAAGTGTGGATCCCTCAGTTTGGAAGCAGCTGATTGCCCTCTACCCCAGCTTGGTCAAGTGTACGACGTCTTCGTCTCCCCAAGTGTGTCGGTCGCTCAAGGAGTCCTTGCAGGAATACACTGACCTTCTGAGTCCGCCGTGCTGAACCTTGTTCGACGACGTCGACGATCCCTCCTTCCCTATTCCACGCGGCCTTCCCTTCGTTCTCGGCCGCTTTCAATACAACATCTCGCACGTTCTCCTTCCTGCGAATTCGGCTAGCGGCGGCGGCGGCGACTTTTTGGATTAGTGGGTCTTTCACCGATAATGGCTGCACATCTCCAGAATCAGTGAGAGAAGACAAAAAGAAATGTGTAATAATTTAAGCTGTGTGGGCTTGTTCGCTGAGCGCTGACCCGTTTCCCACTCGACGAATCCGGGAGCGGAGCTCGCAGAGGCTTTGCTTCGGCAGGGCGTCGGCAGTCTCCGAACTATTTTTGCACGGCCAAGTCAATGAACAAGTGATCATCACTCGATCACGCGGAGCTGGAAAAACAATTAGCGGATAATGGGTTGATAGATAAATGATAATTCCGATGGACATGGAGCTACGAAGGGGATTATCGAAAACGATAATAATGACGACACTGACAAATGACGGAGACAAAAGGGTCGGTTGTGGTACCCTCAACAGTAGCGGCACTAGTAGATTGAGTCATTGCGATATGATTCGTTTTGCAAACAAGCTCGAAATGCTTCCGAGGAGCGGGGCCCCCCATGTGACAATGTGATAGCAAGGCCACGAAAATCTCGCGAGGTCTGTATCGTGACGAAGAGTATCACTTCAATAAATTATTTGCTCTTGACGAGGCTGGGTTTTTGTTTGGAGCTTGACCCAAAAGCATTTTTGAAGCAAGCCAAGGCTAGGCCGATGTTTCCGGTGTAAACAGCGCCAACGATGCCCTCAAACGTCTGTGGATGCATAGATTCACAACCAAGAACAATCATTCCCACAGTAAGAGGCGTCTCGAGTACGAGACTCGCGATCCTAGGCGGGGAGACTCATACCATCGAGTCGACGTTTCAGACCGAACAAAATGTCATGTTGGTACCTCATCCTGGAGAGAGAATAACACTTCTCCCCCCAGGCAATCGGGTGACGTGCGTTAGATCCTATCTTCCGGAGAGAAGACATTTCACCAAGACTCAAACTGAGGTCATCAAAACAAACCTAAATCGATTGGGAGCGAGGTCGCTGCTGAAGGTTTGACCAAGGAGCAATCGATACGAGGAACTTACAGAATTCCCCATCGGTCGTTATTCCTGTGTCAAGGCTCTGGGCGATCATCAAAACTCCTGCGAGTGGACAGAAGACTGCTCTAGTTGTAGATGAGACACACTCGCATCATCTTATCCCGTCTCGGAGTTCGACGCCCGAGTATCCCGAGCAGTGCGCATAATATTACCGCCGTAGTTCCCGAATCGTAGCGACATGCATGGACTCGAACGTCTCTCTCTCTCTTTCTCGTCAAGAGGGCAGCAACTCGTCACTCAAAAAATCCGTATTACGAGCCCATGTTTGCGTCATGCTCGAGGATCAATGCGCGGATAGAAATGCGCGATAGGACGTCCGACGTCACCGATCTCCGAGTGGTGAGGGCACTCAGGTCATGACGGCATCATTCCATTTCAATGAAAATTTCCTCGCGGTCCATACCCACGTTGGTCCTGGCTCCAATAATCACCTCCCGCAGACTTCAAAGCACCTGTTACGTGGATCAGGGTTGCTGTCACTCACGCAGGGCGCAACGGCTGAACCCACGGGTATACTATCCCAATGGAAACTCCCTCTTTTTTGCGTAAGTTGATGTTACCACTACTCGCGCTGTAACAGGTCCAAGCGTCGACGTTGCAGCGGACGGCATCGAGGAACGTAACAACAGAGTTCTGTCAACAGGCTTGTCCGACCAGCTTTGCGCACATGCAAGATAACGTTGTTGTAAGGAGAGCACTCAACGCCTCTCCAAGCCGAATCCAACCGAAATTTGAAATTGGATAACTTCTCGTGAAAGGTTCCCAGTCCTGAATGGATAGCGCGTTTCTTCCGTTTCTGAATCGATTATGGACTCGGCACCCCTGAACAGGGCTGTCCAGGCCATTGTGGGAGCATAATGGGATTGAAGCGTTCTCGTCGCTGTTGTGGAACGTTTTCTTCTGGCACGGCGTCGTAGGAATGAGTGTGGCCCGATGTGAGCTGTATCGATGCCGGGTGGAGAATCGCTCGCAGGAGGACTTTTTCCCGCACGTGAAAAACATCAGAACTTACTTCCAGAAGGAGTCAGCTCCGCCCTTATTCCCGAAAGCGACGTCCAAAGTTGGAAGGGCCTCGAGCTGAGAGTGATCATGCACCGAGGCTATATCGAATCCTCGCCCGAGAATCGCCGGAAAAAGGTCATTCTCGAATCTGTGCCGATGCGCATGGGATTCATTTCGACAGAGGCTGCACAGGCGCAAGTGGCCTGGAGGATCACGAGAGGCCACGGCCAGCGGAACTGTGGACCCAGAAGTGGGAACTTCACAGGCGGGAGTGGCCGCTTGTGAGTCTAGCACTCCGTCTGCACGACCGTTCAAGCGGGGAAATGTCGTTTCGTTTGCTATTTGTGGGCGGCCAGCTCTGTGAACGAGATTAACGGCCCCCATCGTCGTCCACTCGAGTTGGGATTTGGAGTCTGGAGTCGGAAGAGACGAAGAACAGAAAACTCATTCAAAGCGTCCCACTTGAAACCGTAAAGCAGGGGAGCTTCTACGAGTTCGTTTGCCCGTCTCTCATGCGCTGTCAGTCGAGCACTCAGTGACCCAGATACGCAGATGAGGAAACCAGCGCTCCAGAAGAACACAACTACAGTGGAGAGAATCCGGTACCGGACAAGAGTGTTGGCCGCCGCTCATCCGTGATGTCAGAGCTACTCTTTGACGAAATGAAATCGGCATCCGGGGCTCCGCGATCCCCTCCCGAGTATCAGTACCAAGATCTCACAGCTCGCGGTAAGGTCTGATGTCATGGCAGAAAAAGAGTCTGCACTCGATGTGCGCTCGGCGATGTGAGGACGGTGCCGAGATCGCTCATCTGATCGCGTTGTTCCTCGTCACACGCTCGCACCTGGAAATCGCCTGACTGGGCGAAACCGAGACATGATGAGCTAGATGAACTCCACTCACCGAACTCCATGTCTTCCGCGCCCCTCAGCCCTGCACCTCTGACTTCATCGGGTGCATTCAAATCAGGTTCCGTCGTAACCAGAGAAAATCAACCAGTTTTCTCTAGCTGAATAGGACTCTGAAAGGAGGAATCGACGTGAGATGACCAACAGATCGTTCGCAACTTGGATCAGGAAACACATTTCCATCTCTCGACTGAATCATGAAGTTCAGCAGTGCTTCAGGCTCTGTCGGTCTGATGTCTTCTCGAGCACTGAGTTGCATCCAGGGGTTGCTCATTAATAGAAATAGGGGTTCTTTGCAATCAGAACCCCGGAAAAAGACAAACAAAGGGCATTGAAAGTCTGGGGAACAAAGCTCTGAGGAACAATGACATAGGCATTAAAATCCCGGGAACAGGTGGCGGAGATCTTGGAGGGGGCGAGGTCAGATTGAGAAAAGGAATGATAATACCATGATTCTCATTTTCTGGAGTCAATCGATATGTGCGGCCTGAGAGCAGAGACCTATCGCGAGAAAACGACCGCTCTACGTCCACAGTAAGTAGAGGGGCGTACTCGAACGCAGCGTGATCGGCAGAAGAAAAATTCCAGAGCTCGGCGCTCATATCGTTCCCTCGGAGCGCCTGTTTAATTTGAAGAATGACGCCATAGCCTGAATTTTCCCGTGTGATTCGTTCCAGCTTTTCCTTGACCAAATCTACTGTTGGTCCAACGCCATTTGAGAGTTCCTCTCCGCGTCTTCGAAGATTCCGATGGTTGTTTTCGCTGACCGCTGAGTGCACTGTAGTCGCCCTGTGGAGTCTGGTAACGCTGAGAAGGTTTCAGCAATGGATACCGACTGGGATCTGAGAGACGATTCCGTGAGCAAATCTTTGGATTTCTGAGAGGCAACGTCAAATCTGGCGCTGACTCGCGGAATGCACGAACAAGTGAAAAAGTTTCGACTAAAATTTGCTTCACATTAGCTATGAGACTATCGACTTCCGGACACCCAACGTGGATCTCTTCACGATTACTTTGCGGTCAACGGGCAAGACAAGTCACATGAACCATCTCTGGAAAAGTACTCCAACGAGCGCTTCTGAAGCCGAGGACGCGGACATGCTCAAGAGGATTCAGAATGCGCCATTTTGAACGAAGGCGAAATTAGCCCGTACCAAATCTCAATGTTCTACACCATGCATATCAACTCTGCATGAGGGATATGGGGGCTTTCAGGCATTCATGGCATTTTGCCTGAAACCCCCATCTCTACTCATCACCCTGCGGAGCTCGTCGACATCGGGTCTATGGGCTTGCCTGAAGTACACACACATCTGCTGCTGCCCTCGCTATGGACCATGGAGGAGTCGCGGCATGTCAAGGAGGAAACCAAACTTCTCATCGAAGTTTCGCAAAAGTTCGGCCCTCCCCTCGAAGCCTATCTTCCGCTACCGGCATTATGTATCTCATGTCTTCTCGAGCCGTAGGAACGCGGCTCGCTCGGAGATGCCACACAAGACACAAGCTTCGACCATGACGATAGCAATGTCCGCCGAGAGGCATCGTTCTTTGGAGAACGTGTCGCCTAGGCTTCATGAAAATTCGTAGGGTGATCTTGGAGTCTCTCCTGCACTTGATTACATCTGCTGATAATTTTGCAGCAGAGGCCCTCTAAAAATAAGGACGCGGTTCGGTAGAAGTCGAGCGTCTACTTTTGCCGGATGGGATCCTGCGAGTAATCAGCCATACTCTTGGTTGGGGTTGATGGTTTTCGCTGACTCCTTTGTGTGAACTCTATCGAGTCTCTCTCGCGAGTTACAGATCGTCCTTTCTCTCAGTTTCTTTCATCGCAGTGTGGAATGTGCCCGTCACAATCTTCGGAACCGGTTGCGCACTGAATATGGACTGGCGAGGCTGCGTAGATGGTTGTCGCATGTCACAAGGACTGCTGAACTCTTCATCTTCGACAATCGCTGATTCGCGAAATTATGCCGCAAGTATATGCTGCCCAGCCGTTAGCGCTCAATTCTAATGGCACTGATCATGAGAGCGACAGTTCGAGAAATACGTATTCGTTCTTCGTCCCATTGAGTCAAGATGGCTGTAACCAAGTATTCGACTTTCTTACCCGGAGGAGGACGAATCCAACAGAATGTTCTCTATTGTGGCGAATCTGAGCGAATCTCACGACGAGCGGGAGCCCTTCTTGATTTCCAATGTTCTTCTTCAGCATCTCCCCTCGGACCTAACGGAACATTGGGTGAATGAATTGGTTCTGTTTGGCCCCAGCGAGCTGAAACGTTTTCCTATTGGAGCTCCGATAGCGTGTGTGGTGTTTCATCGTCGTTGAATTGTTTTGAATGAGCTCGATCACTCCACGGAAGTTCCCACATTGAAACCTGCTCCTCTAAAATCCTCTCCGTGCAACTCCGGTGGTAGGTTCTGGAAGCACGCGTTTCACTTCATGTCATTCTATTTGTTTCGCATTCTCGTAGGGAGTTCTAAGCTTTGCATCAATCAATGTACTCTCGGGCAGGTCCAATCTCTTGTGATTCGAAGTGAGTAGAGTCCTCGCGTAGCAAAATCGATTCGATTTTCGCAGGAGTTCAATGGAGGATGGATGCCTCGGTGTTCAAAGTCTACCCATTCCCCTACAACAAACGGAGGTCATGGAAAAACAATCGGCTTGGAGGGTGAGTTCGGCCACCATTTATCGGCGCCGCTGAGACTTGTCGTCAAGGACGAGGATGAGAGAGTGGGGGCGTTGGAAGCGATGATCCAAATAAGCTGTGCATTGGAAAGGGATAAGGAGCGCTTTTTGCTCGAGGGAGATGGAATTCTGTTCCCGCCGATGTGCACTTCTCTCGGAGTGTGAGTTCTTGAACTCTTCCAATGATTGAAAGATACAAAGCGATCTTGGAATTACAGTGCAAAAATGGGCAATTCATATCTCCGGGGGCTACCCCCCCCCTCCCTCCTCTAATACACCACTGATCGCGGAGAAATGCCGTCGCCGTGGCTAAACTCGGCAATGCAGCCCTCTTGGGAGAAACCGGAAAAGATGGGACGTCGACAAGTGCACAACCTCAAATTTTTATCCGTGCCACCATCGGCATACCCCGGAGATCAGATCTCCAATCGCAGAATGTCCACGAGGATGGTAGAAATGTAATCCCTCCGGAGAATTCGTCAGAGTGAAACCACCCCAAGACCTTGGAATTACATCTCTCCTCAGAAGAACTCCGTTGTCGAGAATTCTGAGATGGAGAGGCACGTTCCCCTGCTTTCCTCCGATTAGGTGACTCTATAATTTGCCGCGCGAGAGAGCTCAGCTCCCGGAAATCTCCGCGTTGAGACCTGGCTTTCCAGTGTTTGACACGACACCTCATCCATTATGCGATTCCCTTTAAGCTACATCGACTTCATAGCCGGTCAACGAAACCGCCATCATCAAGCCGTCACTGAGGGAACAGATTCACGTCACCAGAGATTCTCCCTACGGTTGATCGTCACTTTGAAGCTCGGTGCTCGTATAGGATCTTAAGATGTTTCGATAGTTTAGACCGAGAGTATTGTCGGGCTCTCCATCCGCTTCTTGACGGGTTACGTCAGGTTCGCGTGGATTCTTCGCCAGGTCCGGTGGGATTTCTATCAGGTCTTCGGACGCTCATCCATCTTGCAGAATCTCGCCAAACAGGAGAAACTGTGGAGGGAGGAATCCACAAAAGCCCTAATGCAGATGGATGCCGAGTCGCTACGAAAGTTCTTCGCCGTGCAAGCCCAAATATGAAACGTTCTCACTTGAGTCGAGTTATTTGGAGTTTGTAGGATCTACCCAGATCTCGGATTTGATAGCTGTCAGGGAGGCGCGGCGTCCACCTGGTGTCGAGGTTCTACAGGAACGGGTTCGAATACGGAAGTTGGATACGCGCGATCCCCGTCCAATCAGAAGAAGTGTAAGACTGGTCCAACATGGGTCATCAATATTTGTCGGACCTCAATGAAGAGTTTCGTGACATGGTTAAAGTATTACACCAGCCTTTATTTTCGTCAGTGAGGGCATATATTGGAACTGATTGAAACCGAATCGAGTTCGCGCATACGGCGTTGAACATACCCGCCTGTTCAGTCATAGATATTGAATATATGTTCAAATTTACAGCTGTGGCTAGAAGCCTCTCTCGCAGCTTGGATGTGCGGGAGTTCTCGTTTTTTAGGTTAGTCATAAGAATGGAGATTATGTTGTTCTTCTAAATCCTGCTTAAGTTTCCGACGTTACGCGAATACGTTTCTTTAGGCGTATGTTTCGGTCCTTGTTGAGAAGATAGTCCCAGCTGTTCAGAAGACATTCTAATGCTTACTTCCTGCCTCGGCCGCGTCCGCGCCTTGCAGTGCCTCGCTTGGCGGGTGTAGCCTGCAGGAAGGTTCTGGTTGAGCACATAAATCAACTCCGTAGATCACTTCGCGAAAAGGGACAATGATCCACGATCAAATCCGTTCGATGAACTCGAACCTACCTTGACCGGCTCGGGTGCGGGGGTTTCCGGCTCAGCGGCGGGCTCCGCTTCTTCAGCCGGAGTGGCATCCTCAGAAGCGTTAGCCTCGGTACTTGCAAGTTCCTCCTCCGGCGCAGCAGCCTCGTCGACAGCGGTATCAGCTTCTTGGGCCTCCTGGCCTTCAGCCTCTTCTTCTTCCTCGGCGAAATCTTCCTCGCCATCGTCCTCGGCTTCATCGCCGTTCTCTTCGGCGGCCTCACCGTTCTCCTCGGTCGCTTCACCCTCCTTGGCTTCTCCGCCTTCGGCCTTCTTGGCCTCCTCTTCGGCCTTCTTGGCTGCGCGTTCAGCTTCAGCCTTCTTTTTGGTGATTCGCTTCAGATGGCCCTTGGTTTTGCAGTGAGTTTCCACGAACTCCTTCTTGAAGACGCACTCACAGAGTGTGCACATCACGGCCTCAATCGGCTCGCAGAGTTCCGTGCCTGGAAAGATTCATGCGTTCGAAAACTGGTTCTTTCGCTCTGGCCTCGAGGGATAGCATGTTCCTCCGGGTATTTGAGGCGAATTCGGAAAATCCAACTACTAACCCTCAGGCTCTTGGCCTTCCTTGACGTCCAGCTCAGCGGTTTCCACAACTTGCATGTGAGCTTTCGACCCGAGATGCACTTCGTAGCGTTGGCGGGCATCGTCGCCGTTGAATTTCAAACCGCAAGGCCCACAGGAAGGATATTTTTGGGCCCGCTTCTCGCGATGAGGCTTGGTCAGCTTGTGTTGGTTGTAGGTGCCATCGAATTTTTCCTGGCAGATCTTGCAGGTTCCCTCTTGACTGTTATGCGAACAACGTTCATTAGGAGTCGGACCCAAACTGAGGGATCGTCCCGAAAGGCTGCGACTATTTATTCTTGAAACGAGAGACACATAGACTCCCCGAACAGTTTTGCGGTGAACTGTGGGTTCAAACTTACGCCTTTTTCTCGGTGTCGTCGAGAACGACACACTCATCCTTCGCGGGTTGCTGTTCTTTCTTGACCTGAGCCTTCTGTGGTCCTCTTCCACCGCTCCCACGGGCCCCGCGGAGCCTCTTAACAACAGTGACTCCATTGTTGAAGTTCTGCTGAGCAGGCCTCTTGACGCCACGGTTCTGGCCCTGCAAGTGACGACTTTAGCAACACGACGACGCCACACACTTTGGAACAGGGGGAGCGGGACGAAAAACGCCTTACCTTGCTCATTCCCGACCCTACGTCGTGGGAATGACTGTCGATCGACACATCAACTACTATGACTGAGTGACACTTTAGGAGCACGATAATGAAACTCCCAGTGACCACAAAATGATTGATGAAATGATTGGAATGTCGCAGGGAAATTCAACGCCACGAATCGTCGACCGGTATAGTAAATCATAATAAAACGAAAGAACAAAAAAGATGTCTTCGTTCAACACAGTCGTCCCTCTGTCAGTCGCTAGCAAAGGATGCTAGTCGAAAGAAGACTTCGAAGAGATAGATATGGCATTCGATTGCACAAGGGGGGCGAGAAGGGAAGTAATTTTTTGAATTTCGAAGTGATCATCTCGTTTGGTTCGTTTTTGGTCAAATTGCCAACCCCGTGAATCGTCGTGCCCGCCCTACATGGACCAACGGTGGTCTTGGCTCACCTGGTGCTGCTGCTGCTGCTGCAGTTGTTGTTGCGGGGGACGCTGGTTATAGCCCCTGTTCGGTTGCTGATAGTTGCTGTGACGCGGGGGCTGTCTTTGGGGTGGTCCAGGGGGATAGTATCCACCACCCCCCTGATTATGCCCTTGGTTTCCATAGCCGCCCTGCGGATGGTGGCCATAGCCTTGACCACCGTGGTGGTGACCACCAGCTCCCCCTTGCCACATAGGCTGGTTGCCCCAGCTATTATTTCCGCCAATCCACGGTTCGGCATCAAATTGGCGGCCGCCGCGTTGTCTGTACGCCATCTTCGTCGAGTAAGTGGGGGGGTATCCGATCGAAGTCAAAGTACAACCTGATCAAGGATCAACCGCTTTTTCTGTTTGTTTTTCAATCGACGGATCGATCAATCGATGGATCAATCGATGCAATCGGGGCGGCTTTGAAGGTGGCCAATCGTGGGATGGATGGCTAGATGAACGGAGTTGCGTGGAGGCAGGCTCCCTGTCGCTGTCGCTGATGTTCTGGTCTTCCTATGCCTCACTCTCTGAATAAACACGGAGTGAACGCGCGCGCTCACGTTCGCTGCAATCAACAACAGCCCATCGATACAGCGCTTTTAATGCGTCAATCAACAAAATGAGTTCGTACTTCTGCCTAACCATCAATCACCAATTATAAATCATGAGCAACCTCTTCATCATTCTCATCGTCATCTTCACCATCATCATCACTCAAGTTATTCCCAGTGAGTGTGGAGGTCACTTTTCAAATTGCAAGTTATGGCGTCAATGAACGGAAACTAATTCCGCTCGACGCTCAGGTAGTTTCGACTCTCCAACTCTATGCGATCTGCCAATAAGAATGAAACAACAACCATAACAAGCGCAGGAGCTTCCTTCAACGGTTTTCGACCGTCCCATCGGAGAGCCGAAGCTCACAGATGACTAGCCATTAGAACGGGTTAACGGTTGATAAATATACGTTCAAATATATACGGACACCTTAAGAGGAAAACATGAATGGCGTCACGTTGTAGACGCTGTGGTTGTTTTAGACCGCGATTATACCGATCGAGTCCATCTCCGTCGATGGAAAATTTGGTGTTCGTGTCCACTGAGTGACACAACCGCAACATCAACAAAAGCAGCATCATTGTATCCTCCGATTCTCCTTCCTCTCGAGCTCAAGTCATGGCTCGACTCCCGCATTGTTCGACGACGTCAATCGTTATTCACCGAAAAAAAACGAAATCGCAGCGTGGTCGACTGCGAACTTCAGTGGACGCCGTACGCCACACGTGTGTTCGGCGATGATACGTCTTTGATACAACTCCAACGTGCCAGAGGTCTCAAATCATTCGAACAGCCGCTCGGGAACATCTTCAAATTTACAAGCGGCTCATTCGAGAAACGAGACCTTTGAAACGGAGTTTCGATATCGCTCTTTGTAAGCATCGACATGGCGGCGGATCCCCGGCCGGCGACACGACGCAAACCTCGACGGCGACTCATCCTCGTTGACCTCAGACAGCCGTATCTGGATTTTCGGTTCCCGAACGCGACCCGCGACTGCGGAGCGATCGAGGTAGCTTCAAGTCCGCGACAGGAAACCTCTACGACATGATCCGAGAAAATGCAAGCCCGACTGCACGGTTTCAAATCAGTGATTAGGACCTCGGAGACTTTGAACGTCTCTAAGCCTAACGCGAAAAGTGGCGGAATGTTCAACCTCGGCGTGTTTCGTGCAGAGCTCTCAAGAGGCTCGCGGGCTGCTCTCAGATTTGCCTAGCGGCTTCAAACTATCGACAGACTTGTAAAAAATGAATAAATCTTCACTTACCACTTGGTTTAAAATCAGAATTGTCGGAAATCGCAGCGCTGCTTCCAACCGGCGTCATACAACACAAGGCAGAGGAGGAGCGGTGCGCACTACAGACACGAGAAGCAAGCGAGCGAGCGAGTGAGCAGTCGACGCAACTATTCTTTATTGTAAGATGGCGACTCACGGGGGAGAGGCTGTCTGGTTCAGAGCTTCCCAAACAACGTCTGCAGACTCCATGTTCTCGGCGGGGATGCTTTCGAAACAAGGCGCGACGAGTGACTAATCTCTGACAACAAGTGGGAAACGCTCGCGCTGTAAGGCGGATCAGATTAGAATCTGAGAGGCCGGAACCTGACACGATTTCGAGGGTCCAAAAAGAGGCGCTGTATGCTCGGGAGTGGGTATGGATCCAGCTCGAACACCCCCGCGGGGAAAAACCAGTGCACAACGGATGCAAGAACAAAGCGCTCCAGGAAGAACTCTAGGACTTGAACTATTCCGTGGGACACTGGTTCAGAAAAAGAGGAGGAAGAAGCCGTGAAACCCGACTCTGCGCGCGATGACGAAGATAATGATGACGATGATCTCTACTGAAAGGCATCAAGTCCAAGCTGAGCGGGCTCAGGGGAAAGAATCGGAAGGATCTTCGGTCATGAGAGAACAGCGAATTCCCTACAACAGGGAGTCCCGGTAGGAGCTCAGAGGGGCGACGCCGCTGCGGTCAATGTACGGCGTCCGAGTGATTGCGATACTCACTGAGGTTCACAAAGGCATCCATGGCCCTCTCAGACTTCCCGCAAGGACGTCCGTCGCCAAAGGTGCTGACCTTCATTGATATCCCACTGATCTCAACCCGTCTCATCCGCAGGGCTGGGGGCTTCGTCAAGAACTAGGCGACCAATGCGCACTTCGGGTCGCTGTGGCAACACAGGGAGCTGGCTTCAAGTTTCTCGCCAACCGACGTCATAGCCCACGGTGTAGCCAGAAGGGAGCGCCATACTCGGAAGTTTCGTTACCACGACTGCGGGCCGGTCGAATACCGCTGGAGCACCATCCCGGAAAATACCTCCCGGACCAATCTGGGCAGGATCCAGGATATCTCAATGAATCTCCATTTCCGTCCATGGAGTGCGCTGTCGAAGACCGACAGGCCGGCAGAAACAACGTGGCGCAGCGGTACCTCGCTGTCGCACGGGCAACCCAAAGTCACGCTGATAAGTAAGTTGATAGAAAGCAGGCTGAAAGTGAGCAGTCGGCTCGAGTCGTCTAGAAGTGATGCTGTTCGCGGTTCCTGGACCGTATCGAGCAGCGGGTGGGATTTTAGAGGGATCACCTCTCTGTTCAGGGCCTGGAGGATTGGTTCGCCCGAAGGGATTTCTCCCAACCTCCCCTCCCCCCCTCCAAGGAAATAATTAGGATCCGGAGCAAAGCTGCGGCAGTGAGCGGATCGCTGTCATTTGGTATGACGCTGGACGGAATATGCTGAGCTGACGGCGTGATATACACTGCGTTTTTTCACGCAGAAATAGAATTGTTCCGGGTTGGTTAGATAAGGATGCTCACTATAATTGGTCATACGCTTTTTCTTTGGCAGTGAGCCGTGGGTCTTGCATGTCTCGCAGGCCATGGCGATCATCATGATCTGGTTTCGGATATCGAAGCAGGAAATGATGGCCAGTGCCCGCATTTTTCGGACGCCTCACACTCAATTCTGAGTTGAGCAGACGCTGATTCGGGCATCCAGTCACCTCCGAAGGTCCTGAGGGCGCGTTTGCACAAGTCCAACCGGAAGGTTCCACCGTTCGTATTAGGTCCGTGGAGAGTCAAGGACTATGGTCGTCTTCGCATGCGAGCGTCGTCATTACTTCAACGTATTATCAACGGTCGCCGCTTCTCGCTGTTCTCCGGGGCTGAGCCTGCGTCAACGCCCCCTACAGGCAGCTTGGGATGGGGTCGAATTCGAGATCACAGCAGCAATCGGGGGGAGGTGCTCCGAAAGTTAACGAGATAGGAGCTGAAGTAGAGAAATGGAGACAATGATCAATTAAGAGAGACCGAGGATCGCGTCACGCAGCCGGGCCAAGGTGAAACCTCGAAGGGGCACACGATAAGCCTCGGGGAGAAAGTTGCCATACTGGAACAGCATGACAATGGCGAGAAAGTTACATCTTCTGCCGTCTCCCACGAACGAAAGCCAGGAACGCAGGCCGATTTGGGAGATCTTCGGTATCTTTGGACGCAAACGGCGTTCCGGCACCGTGCCCTTCTGAACAACGCTCTCATCCCGGAGAAATCGAGTCCAAGACCTCACGCGGAAGTATGAGAAAGGAACTGAAACCCCCTCCTCTGGAAGCTCGGGTTGGTTCATGAACTTTGAAGAACATCCATTCCCTGGACATCCCAGGGACCTTAATGATCTCCACGAAACTGTATCTTCAGTTCACATGGGGCCGAACACCACCCCGCTCCCGCAGTCAATGTACCAAGTAGTTTTAGCCAATCGCAAGAAGCTCTATTTACAACGTACCTTCAAGCAAGCAGCGGCCGCTCACGATTCAACGTAGAGTGTCGGCTCGAGCGACTTCTGGAAGATCTTCGGCATCTTCAAAGCTGTGCGCGAAATCGGACGAGCGGTGCCTCAACCGGGCCCGGCTCAAGCTGTGCCTCAGATGCGTGATGGTCACTGAAGATCAACGAATAATTGATCAGACTGAGAGGCGGTCTGACTCACCGGAGATCTCCCTTCGAACGAGGACTTGATGAATCCGCGCAGCCAATAATCCTTGAGTGACAACACGGACGAGAAAGTGGGAATTCGACCACGGAGCTTCGATTCTAGGAAGTTGCAAGAATGTTTCTCCCTGATGGATCGAGAATCATCCATTTCGGAAGACATGGATGTCCAAACCCAATGCTTCTTAAAGATCTTCAGCGCAGTGACTGACGAGTCCATTCCGGATTATCATGTGGGTAAACGGCTACATCGATTCTCAATTTATCTTAGCTGCCGAATTTCGTTGCTCTCTATCAAAACAGTATCGAACCAACTTCGAGCTCGGAGTCGTGGCCCTTGCTCCGGATCATGGAGAAAGAAAACGGCCAAGGAGCTCCATTTCACCTGGAGCGGAGCTGAACAGAGTGAATGGGTCAAACAGGGAAGAGACTTCATCGAAGAGGATCTTACGGGTAGGTCTCTAGCAGGTGGGGCTTTCTGGACTTCTTTGGAAACGATCATGGCTCTTCTGTTACAGGCTCCGTCGGTTTTCGTCCAGAATTGCAGCCGAGAATCTCTGGAAAAGAAGGCACGTAATGGTCCGGACGCTATCACCCGAGTTTCCAATGACGGCTACTTTCTACAAGTCTATCGGAAATCGGTTTTCCTCGCTCGAGGAAGGAACGATTCACGAGGCGAGTAGAAGAAAGGGAGTTTCTCTGATGTAGGCTCGGTTCCTACTCGGAACAGCCCTTTTTATTGCGCGAAGCCCCAAACGGAACGGCACTCGATGTTGGCCGAACATAACAGGAGTCTGCAGGAAAAGCCGACGAATATCGAAGTGTACGGCCCAGCCCAAGGAACACACGAACCTTTAATGAGTTGCGTGGATTAAAAAAAAAAATTGAAGGAACAAATTGCAAATTGTTGACCCTGTGTTCCACAAAAGGAACTGTGGGTCCGTGGAGAAGGAACAATGATGATGCGATAAGATAGAAGAGCCATAGGGAAAAACTGCATTTGTGCACGACCCAGGAGAATGTCGTTCTCTTGAACAGTGTCTTGAGAGTAAGTTCTCTGTGTCTGAGCGACGCAGTGCAAGGAGTTAGTCGATGATGGCATGAAGACTCCGGGGAACCCAGGTCTTATGGGACCGAGTCCCTGATCAGCGTTTGCCATGTCATGACTCCAGTTATTTTTCCACCTATATTTTTCATATGAGGAACAGAACGAAGAGGATTTTCCAGATTCTTCCGAGCGGCTTCACCACCAATGCAATATGCAGAGACGGTACGCGATTTTCCAACGATCGCGCCGTGTACCGCACCAGGTGCCGCGCCACAACTAGATCCTCGAAACTGTCTCATTTCAGAGTCTGCTCTCGCGGCTTGACAAGCATGCTGGGAAATCTAGTATACGGGGAAGGTAACAGGGAGTCTTTTCATGAAACGACGCCCAAATAGCTTCATTTGCCGACACGAGCGACGCGGAGTGTGAAACCTTCCTGAACACGAGACTGCCTGATGTTTTCTTCCTCTATTCTGTTCATCACAGCATGGTAGGTGGCCGAATCAGCTCCAAATGAGTATAGGCAGAGGCTCATGACGAGAAAACGGCGAAGGCTTCTGAAAATTTCCTGTGTACCAGGATTGACGTCACGCCGGCCATATTTGCGAGGCCCAGTTCGCAGCACCATGCCTCAAAAGCTTGTCCGCCAGGGGCCGCCACTGTCTACGGCCTGAACAGCTGCTGTTGCTACTGCTACTGAGTAAGAAGAAAGCTGAGGAGCTCGAAACCCCCACCCAAAATATTCGAGTGATCTCCTCTAACCCCTCTCTGCTCAACTCTGTGCGTGAATCGTGAACTTTCGTCCTCTTGGGATAATCCGACTTGTTCGATGGGGATTTCGGATCCCCGAAAACGGTGAGTTCGCTGGTTAGGCCTTTAACTATATTCCCACCCATGAGTGACGTCCGACACGGAGTGCGGAGTCCACGCACTTGTGACCAGACTCCCTGACTGGTTTGTCTCGGCAGCTGACTGTGTTTTTTCGGGGTCATATTACTGCACTGGAGTGCGGGTGATGTCGAACGTCGTTTCATAACAATGTTGGAATGTTATCGCAGCCATTGCTTTTGGAAGTTCCGTGGGAATCGAAATCGAGATCTGGTCATCTGTTTCGCCGTAACCTGAGGAGCTATTCGCGGAACGCTAAAATGTCACAAGCTCAGTGCTTATGGAATGGGCTGCGTCAAGGAGCTCCATGGTGGTCGTCGTCGTCCTTCGTCCGAAGTCTGACGTTACGGCTTTCCGAAAAGTCTACTTCCGAAATAGCGACAAAATGGCTCCTAGAAATCCAGTCACCGATCATGCCGAAGCGAACGGAATCGGCGAGAGAAACTTAGCTCTGTCGGTCCAGGTTCTGAGATGCAGGCAATTGATAAGTTTGGAAGTCTCTCTCGGCGGAGCATCTCTTCAACATTCTGTTCGCAGTATTCAGGGCCCGATATTGATAGAGTCTTAGAAGCTTGCTTCTGGAATCACTCCGAAACGCCGTCGTTTTAGCCTCGCAACGAGTTTCCTCTCAGGCGTCGATGGTCATTATCCAGTAATCACTGCGTTTTGAAAGTGTTCGAGGGATGACTATTTGATTATCCGATGTTACCGACTCTGCAAATTTCGTTCTGTGTTGGTTCGACCCGCGTTTTTCCGGCGTCTCAAATGTGGCCTGAGCCGCAAATAAATATTTTGTGATTTTGGATGCTTTTTTCTAAGACAGCGTTTACTTCCGATTTGCGTAACCAGGCGATGTATTTGTTAATGACCTTGATTTGGTTCTATGAGTCAACGAAAGTATTTGAAACTGATAGATCAGCTGCTGAAGCTCAGGAAAGCTTTACTCAGCCATTTCGGAATCGGAACCGATTCGAAAGTTCGCTCCCAAAGCGAATTTCTTTCCGAGAATGCTGACGAATACGCCAGCATGGCGCCCGGGGATCTGTTATCGCCTCTCCTAAACATCGCGTACTTTAATCGACGCCGCGTAACCTCATTATTCCGTTGTGCCACCGGCCGGAGCTCCGGCAATGAGAACACGATCGACGACGAATTTCGCCGTGGAATCATCGGAGTCTAGCGGTCAATGCCGTTTCCCGATACTGGCCCTTCTCTGAGCTCCCACAGCGGCGCTATCCGGTCGCGGACAACGATTAAAAAGGTTGGAAGCTAACGGTATAAACTAACGGTACGACGCGTTCGCGTAGGCGGCATCGCCGACGGAATGTCGGACCCTTGTGGAGCGTTATGCGCCGTTTGACGTAGTCGACACGATGTGTCATTCACCGACGCGAACAGAGGGGCTGAGCATTCCAGGACCATGATGATGATAACATTGTTGAGAATCGGCGATTCGACGGCCGAGCGCGTCCCCAATCGGGAGGGCCCTGTTCTGCTGCCTGGACTCATCTCACGCGGAATCTGTACCCGGGCTGTGTGAACTGCATCGATGAGCTAATTCAAGATCGAATGCAATGTCGTGGGCTGACCTCAAGGAAGGGAACCGGAAACGGTCGAGAAACGTCAGAGCAAGGGATCCTCTTGGACTCCTTTCGAGTTAGACATTCGTTCTCCTTACCCCCCCCCCCCCCCCTGAGGAACTTTCCAGTTGACTCAGAGATGCCGAACAGGAGCGGAATTCTCCGGTGGCCCAGTCTCTGGCAAGTGGGTTCCATCGTATTGAGCGCGGTGTTTCCATGTTGCGAAGCCGGTCGACGACACCAGCGTTTCCCGACCGGTATGAGTTCTACTGAGGACTTCGACTGCTGGCTGTCCCGACCGAGCGAGCAAGTCAGTCAATCAGTCGACGGGTTTCCTATGATTGTTCAAGTAACCGGCTGTTTCGCGCGAGCCTAGTCTCTGGGAGGTCTCTGACAGCACATCGCCCACTTGATGACCTTTACGCCTGACTGAACTCTGACGCTGTCACCGGAGCGCGCGGCAGTATTAGTTTCGCGGCACGATTAGGAGCTTCGAGTGGTTTGCGAAATGTTTTCATCGCATTAAACGAGCAGCAGGTACAATCGGGGTTCCGTGGCCTATTTCCAAATCGAGGTCAATGATCGCGAGAATCAACTCACTACACATTCCTTTCGTCGAGCTTATGTAAGCTCTTCTCTCCGATGAGAATGCCGCTGATACAGACATCTCGATGGGCGACAGGAGCTGTCTAAACATATCACTCGTCAAATATCATTGGCAACACGAATCAGCTTGAGATGCTGCTCCGCAAACGAGCTGCTTAAATCCCATCTCCGGGAGAGCCGATATCCGGATTCGTATCGGACTGCAACCCACGAGGATAAGACGAGTCTCACGGGGTACGACTCTCGCGGCAACGGACCTCTGAGAGAGACGATTCTCAATCTTTCTTCATGAGAAGGCCCCGCCACCGTTGGAGTCTATGTCCGGATGAGGCTTGTCGTTCTTGATTTGTGCTGTGCCTAATTAGTATCGAGAAACCATCCATCCCCTCGTCCATGCTCGACTCCTGGCTCCTTGGCTGGCAGATTTATGTCTTGAGGGACACTCTCTCGTCGTGTGCGAAACACGTGTTTGTGGTAGACACGGCTACCGCGACAACCACACCCTGCTCTTATTCTACGGCGCTTCGGGTTCCCTTGGTGGTCAGTTCGCG
Organism: Phytoseiulus persimilis; assembly: GCA_037576195.1. Taxonomy (NCBI): domain Eukaryota; kingdom Metazoa; phylum Arthropoda; class Arachnida; order Mesostigmata; family Phytoseiidae; genus Phytoseiulus; species Phytoseiulus persimilis. The sequence continues at coordinate 30,551,010 of CM075102.1, read as the reverse complement.
TTCACTCGGCAGAGCACGAGCGTTTTCCTCTGTTCAAGGCTCTCAAGAAAACGCCGCATCGGAAAGACACCGCTGTTCGTCACAAGGGTTGGAAAATATTCCCGGGCTAGTAGCCAAAGCGAGAATGAACTCAGCTTCGCAGCGCGGCGAGATAGCGTCTTCAGCGCCGAGTTTGGCGTTCTCGAGGGACTCGTTCGTATGCTCGCCGCGACGCACTAATCCTTGGTTATTAGCCGCGAATGATGTTCGCACGAAAATGACGATAGGCAACATTTACCAAGATTCATCGTTATGACCGGCTCGCGAGCTCCCCCGGCCTGAGAGCATGTTGAGAGAAGTTTTCCCGATTCGCGGATCGTTGAAGCGAAATGGAGGGACTCGGATGTCGACGATCCAGGCGACATTCCCTGAGTGTTGGGCCTGATGTGCTTCGCTTGTGGCGCGTCCACTAGAAGGTTTTCGTGGTTTTGCTCATCGAGCATGCTCGGCTCTCGCTTCCTCTAGTGAGTCGCGGTTTGTTTGCTGCTCGCATCATGGGCCCTGATCTCAACACGGCTTCTCTACCGGCTGATCGTCTGAGACTGGAGGCTGGGAGGAGAGGGGGTGAGAGGGGCTGAATATCTCAGGCTTCCACGTTCGAAGTATCGTTCGTGCGATTGCCCTGAGGCAGGGGAAATGGGCATCTGATTACTATGTGGTGGGGTAGCCGGAGCAAATTCACCTGGGCCGAGCTCGGTTGGGATGGAAATTGCTTGCTTCATTTGTTGAGTGACCAAATACACCGGGGGTGATTGCAGAAACGGGATAAGCTGGAGAATCGTGTTCGGCTCGACCGGTACGGTGGTGAATAACAGGTCATCCACTCGCGGGAAAAGCAACCAGACTCTCCGAACTACCTGTATCATTGCGCCCGGATTTTGTTCAGTTCTCCGTATTGGTGGACTCAGTCTCAACGAGACCTGGGCCGCTGTTATAAGGAGAGGACGCGTTCTTCTAATCGTCGGATCCGCGAGCTAACGTTTTGATCTGTTCGCTCGATTAAAGACGCGCTGCCATCTGTATGTTGATCGCCCTCTCTTCCGAGAACTCCACCATGGATGGGAAACTCTCAATCACGTTGCTCTGCGACTTGTTGTGGTGGAATGCAAGTGCCGCTGAGCCTCCATCCCGTCATCTCAAGTTGTTGCGTTTCGCAAAGAGAAGAAGCGTTCTTTGGATCTTTCAAGAGAATTATCGTCCACGATGCCAGATTCACGATCACCTGACGCTGCCTCAAGCTATATTCCTCCAACGAATTAATTGGAGTCGAACTCCGAATATTTTGTGTTAGTCCCACGAGCCAACGAGGGTGCGCCCCGTATCTCACGTTTGATGATGTCCTCAGGAAGCCCCGAGAGCGGCTAATTCAACAACAGTGGTGAAGCCAGAGGCATCGAAACCGCCCTCTCAGGCCTCGGCACTTTCTCGGCTAATTCGCTATCCATCTCGGCCCGGAGTGTTCCAGCTGCTCGAAGCGTAGATTCTGGCAACAAAGCACAGTAGTTTATTCGGGGCCAATCGGGCCAGGTCTCATAATATATGGATATAGTGGCAGTCAAAGACCGCGAATATCAAGGTCCGATCCACCCGCGCTCGGGAGTGCTGTGGAGAGGGAGCGGAACCTCGGGGAACCCCGTGTTCGAGCGGATGCAACATGTGAAAATGTATAGCATGGATGGGGTTCGCATTTTGACGACGCATCCCATCCGGTGGATACATTAGCCTACGGAATGGGTCGACACGGTGTTGGCCTTCCCTGGACCCAGGTCCGTGGTCGGCCTTGTCTGAAATGATGCAATGAGCGTCACAAACTCCGGATTCCTCGACTTAATCTCGCCCGTCTTTTTCGGAGGCGATCGGAAAATTTGTGTCGATAGGGCATGACTTCGAGCCGAGGTCGATCGGCTCGTTTCAGAACTTCTTATTGGAGTTCCCTCAACCTACAACTACGTAACCTGGATTGAAATTTCCGGACTTCAGAGTCATCTTTGAGTCCACGAATAGTCTCTTAGAGGTCGTACTTGGCGTTGGTGTCCCATTGGTCAAACAACTCGCCTCGAACCATGAGCGATGAGACTCTCATTGGCCAGAGATAGCATGCCTCCTATGGCAGGCTGTCACGCAAAAATGGAACGAGTATCCTGAAAATCTCGAAGCCTGATTCAGGTTCCAGTACTTACATACGGAGCCTCGCGTGTTGCTTCAAGAAACGTTCTACAATAAAAGCGGGGCATTCAAGATCGCGTTACGCTTTGAATCATGGAACCAGACGTCCGATTGAATTGTCTTTTTTTTTTTTTGAAACGATTGCTGCCCATCAAACCATCTGTGGAGCAGTGTGGGCGCCTCGCATTCAGCTCCACCGAAAACGACAAAGTCACTCGCCGCCCTCCCTCGTCGAGGACGAGCATCTCCATAGCGACGAAACAGACTTTATCAGCGGCAGTCGGGCTTTTGAGGGAAACAACACGTAACGGAATCCGTCAATGCTCGTAGATTAAATGGTTTCCTTGTGTTGTGAGTTAGACAGGGAACACATGTTCTCGCTTCGCGCCAATCTCTTCGCCGACCGCAAGCCTCATGCGTCTGGAAATCGGTCGATCGACAGCAAAACTATAAGACTTTTGGCGGTTTCATCGAAGTAGCGCATCCACCTCATCGGGAGTGCGTCAGTGAGCGAAGGGCCGCGAACACGTCTTCGTCGTACGACGCTTCGTCGTAGAGTGTCAATATATGCCGTGCAAAACCACCGTATCTTGCGGCGTTCGGGTACGAGGGAATGAATTGCTTGGTCGGATGCAAGGTCCGGAAAGACGAAAGAATTGCCGAGCGGCTGACGCACGAAAGGCACCGACCGAAGCGAATCCAAGAAACCAGGGCGCGGTCGGACCGATTTCCCCAGATTAACGTATTTGTCGAGGATTCTGTCGGATACGTCGATCGGTCAGCTCGCGCCGACGTGCGCTCGTAGGATACGTCCACTCGATATGCGGCCAATTTTCAGACGCATTTCCATGAGCGAACCGTCTTTTCTGCGCTTCGTGTCTGTTGGAGCGCCTATCCCGGGTACCGGCAACGCAATGGAAGCATTTTCTGTTTGTTCGGCGCTCTTCAATCGGTCACAATCGTTTATTGGAGGGTTTGATCGCTGTAGTCTTGAGACTACAGCGTTCTCTCGTGCACGCTTGGGAGCAGGAGCTGCGTGCTCCTGCTTGGTCCCTGTGCCCGATCCAGTGGAGGCGAATCTCATCAGACCTGCAGGATTATCTTGTTTAGAACCCCATAACACATCCAGTCGGATTCGCCTTCGTCCCAAGCATGAGGATGCAGCTTCACACCACCGTGGGCCGATTCGTTTACATTGTTAGCTTCCGAAGTGAAACAAGCCAACGAAAGAGCTGCGAAACACAAACAGTCGGAAAGGACGGCGAGACTCGGTGCCGAGTTTTGTTGGTCTTGCCAAGCTACAAAAACCCGACCGATAAGAGCGGCTAGGTCTGCTTTCACGCACCACTGAAGACGAGAAAGCTATCCCGACTTGTTGGTACTATGCGCCGAGCAGCTCATCGGTGTTCGGTCTGATGAAGATCTCAATCGATCAACTCCAACCATTGGCATCGGCTCTCTCCCCGAACTTTTGAGCTTGCCAACTCCGCATCGGTTCCTCCGAACCAACGGGAATGACCATCGACAGGACGGGCCGCCCACAGCGAGAGGTGGCCCCTGACAGAATGACGGTCGAACTCCGATCAGGGTTCTAGAGGCCGCTGGTGGCTGTGATTTCGCTTGCGCTCGACGGAGAGCAACCATGGATCGCCATACAAGGAAAACAGAGAGCGAGCGCACGACGCCGCCACCGAAAATAGAACTTTAAGCGTGTCCCGAAACAGCTCTGTGGCCAACTTGAGCTCCCATAATCGCGAGCCGAATACCACAGAGATTCGCGGTCGCTCTGAGGTTGGATTCCGTGGTCCAGATGTCACAGATTCCACGAGCGATGTCGATATCTCCGAGGCCCGCTCGGTGTGGACCTCAGTCGGATGATTCACCGCCCCGGGGCCGTGACCGTCCCTGATCGAGCCGGCAGCGTCTTGATAGCCCCTGCCGTTCGAGTCTTCGTCTTGAAGGCTGACATTGGGATTTTGACTGATTCCTGTCCGGATCGGAGAGTTCGGCGGTGGCGAAATTCCGATAGATCTCCATCGCAAGGACGGAACGATGCCTCTTTCTGCAGCGCAAGCCAGAACGTTCGCGTGCAAGGGGACCCTTATCTCTCAACAAACGAATAATCATCCAGAAATAAACGGCTTAGAAATGAGAAAAATTATGATGTTTCCGTTCCAGATGTCCGTTCCTGTGAATGAGGACGAAGGCGGAGGGCTAGTCATGACGTCCTTGGCGGCCGGAGGCGCGCCTGAAACCCCATCGGTAGGCGTGTCCGGAATCCTGAACGTCATGGATGCCTCAGCGTGCTCGGCTCTTCACGACGAAGCAGACGAGCTGCAGTGGATCGCCGATTCCTACCACGAACAAGCGAACGCGGCGAAAAGCTGGGCCGACTTGAACCATCTCTCGCACTGGAACAACCGGAATCAATCTATGCACAGGTGAATCGTGTTCGATTGTGTTCTCGGAATTTTTCCGCTTTGGCTCACCTCTCGCGCGCATGCTTCCAAACAGAGATAGGAGCACCCCGCCCGAAGGTTCCATGCTCTCGCTCAATGGGATGTATGAACTTTGCAGATCGATTCTGAAGATGGACCTGTCTTACGAGGACTTCAGTAAGAACATGGACGTCAATTTGGCTCAAATCGATATGGAAACATTCCGATCGGAAGATATCAACCACGCGATTCTCAGTCTTCAAGCTCGTGTCGGCGAGGAATGTGCCAGCTTATCTGGCTCACTTATCGACGACCTTCCGATTGACTCTTCTCAGAGGTGAGTTTCGACCGTTCCAAGGCTGGATCGAAGTCCGCGTGTGGCGAGCACGGGACTGAATTTTTGATAATTTCTCCTCCAGGGTGAACGAAATCTGCCGCAAGACGCCTTTGTTCTCTCCACTGAAAGAAGCCTCGGTGCACTCGGCGTCGCACATCTCGATGGCCGACAGCTTGGACTGTAGCTATCACGGCGATCTTGTACTCACGTGTCAAACCACAAACAAGAACAACTACACGTTGGCGTTCGAGCAGAGCCAGATCATACAGACAGATCCATCCGAAGACTCGGAGCTCGGCGGCAGCAGCGAAGCTCAGAGTAACTGGTCCGGCTCGGAGAACGCCAACGAAAAGGGCGACAAAGCCATGATTCACAGTGAGTTCGGCTACACGACCTGGTCCAGGGTATCAGGAGACGGGAAGGACGAAAGCGGCAAGAGCCATTCCTTGCCCGATCTCCTGAAGAGATCCATATCTCTAGCGAAAACCTGCAACACGCTGTACACCATCAACGATTGTCAAGTCGTGGAGGACAAACGTTCGGGAGTTCCTCTGCTGCGCATGTTCATGGACAAAGGTAAAGGAAGTCAGGACGCAATGCAGTGCTCCACGAGTGTGTCCGAGGCGGAGACCAGGGAGCCACCCGCAAGCAGGGTCTCGCACGCTCGATCATCACAAGAAATGGACGGTTCAATCACGCTGCCCATGACCACACTTCCCATATTCAACGCCCGGAGCAGCACAGCACCGGAATTCCCTTCTGCTAATGCGGTCACTAACGTGCATCAAGTGCGGTGAGCATCAGACGTTTAATTTGATGCTTCCGACGATATGGGTTCCCCCGACATTCGTGCTTTCGAAGTGGATCCCCTCCGCCGGCGGCTGTTCGGAAAACTAAAAGTCCCGTTCCTCTCGTCCACAGAGCTCGACAGAAGCTGGATAACACGCTCAACAACAACAACGTGATCGCGCTGGAGGAATCGACCGCTCTTAGCGAGGAGGATAGTTCGCAGTGCTTCGAAGATAGCCTTGTAGGAATGCTGCAAACGAAGAAAGGACTCTCGCTCGCATCCCCGATACGAGAGGAGGATGAACAATGTTCTTCCTGCGATGAGCCCATGCGGGACGCTAATAACTCGTCCACGAACTCATCGTCAAATTCTTCGGCCAACCAGTCACCCCCGTACGACAAACCACCTCCAAAGATCAACAACTTCGTCGGTCAGCGGGCTTCTCCAGCGAGAAAAGAACTCTTGGGTTCAGAATCTAGCGGCTACATTAGCAGGCAGAATTCAAGCGATCAAATCAACAAGAGCCCGAACGCGCAACAGTTCTTACTGTGTGCCGGCAATCGCCGTAGCACCCCGAAGGCTGGGAGCCTTCAGTGTTCAACCCAGGTCAGGACGGTGGCCATCCAGACAGGACCCCTCTCCCCTAATCCCAATGGAAAGCGTGCCGAAGAACCCGATTGTCACGTCGTAACCCCTGAACAGCTGCTGGATCCACAGAGCACCCCCATAAAGAAGAGCATATACGTTTGCTATCCTAATTATTCCCTGCCTGATCTGTCCTTCCTCAAGGACATCAAGCCGGGCCATGCAGTTGTCCTGCAGCCAACTGAAATTGGGGTCGCCAAGAAGATACCTACGAGTCAAACACCACCGGTGAGTATCCCGGTGGCAACCCGTGCTGTCTAGTGTTCCTCGATTTGTCCGAGATCGCTCCCCAACGTTCGATCGCAGCAGGATGAGCGCGAACGGAATTCACGAATGATTCGATTTCCCCCAGATTAAGGAGCCACAACACAAGAATGTCGCCGCCGCGGTGGGCACGCCTTCGCGACGTCGTGCGCAGAGCAGCGGGCCCAAATGCAGACCGAAATCCTACACCGACTGTGAGGCGATGCTGCGCAACGGTGTCGACCGCATAAAGGACTGGGAATCCCTGAGTCTTCTCCTGCCCGACGACATCAAGATGATGGTCAAGCAAATCCGCGGAGAGACTCATCCGGTTCGAATGAGAGAGAAGGGCGCTGCTCGACAACCAAGGCCGCTCCGAATAGACCAAATTGCGACCGCGGGCACTGGTGGCTATGAGGAGGTGTATATCAGCGGCGGCGCCGGGGTTCATATCGACGAGCGCGACGGTTCTTCACAGCGAAGACATTCCCTCCTCAATTTCCCGAGTCTCACCGGTCTTGTTCCCACCGGACTTGACCTCAACGCGGTGGCGTCACCGCACCACACGGAACAATCCAACTCGAAGTAAGTGGTCTGGACTCGGGGGAATTTGGTCGAAACAAGATTCTCAACCCTATTTCGTTGGGAGGCGACGGGAACTAACGTCTCGTGTTTTGTTTCAGTTCGAGTGGAACTTGCTATTGCCGTGGAGCCAAGAAAGCTGTGAGCTTCAGCGACAACCTGTGCAAGATCCTCACTGGAGACCATCGCACACCGGCTACATGCGGTTGCAGGAATTTCGCTCTGAACCTTCAGGAGTGCATAACTCCTGGCAGCGTTGCAAGCGGCGGTTCGCGAAACCTACCCTTCAGGGAGCACACTCCTCAAGGGCTTTCTCCATCTGGTTTCATTTCGCCCCTCACGCACTCGCAACACGAAGTCGTCAACGCCAAGCGTCACCTGCTCGAGATCATCTACAACTCGATCCGACAGATTGTCGACGCTTACGGAAAAGACAAGGATCGTGACGAAAAGATGCAACTGTTGTCAGACGAGAGCCAAGCCGGTCGAGAAGTTGTGTCGAGTCTGCTCCCAGCGGTCGAACGGCTGCTGGAAGACGGACTCCTTCCTCACGTGCGAGGTTTGTTCGGACCTTTACCGAACTCGAAATGGCATCTCGTCGAGTCGATGGTCCAGACAAAAGAAGGTCGCAAAGAAGTCCGCGAGCTGTTGGATTACATCCATTCGGTGAACGGAGTGTTGGACGAGAGCGCGAAGTTCCGGTGCTTCGTTCTGGGCCTGATCAATTTGGGCTGCCTCGATTCGTGGATCACCCTCCTCCTGGCCACTGCAAGTGTCCAGCAGAAACACTACCAAAACGCTGCATTCCTAGTGCTCTTATCGCACTATTCGTTCTTCTTCCTGCAAGAAGAGCTTGTATCAAATCTGCGTGTGCTCAGCGAATTGCCATTCGCCTTCAACCTGAACATGGCCGCGAAGCTCAGACCCCATCAGCAAGGAGTAAAGGTGAGCAGAGAATGAATGTTTCGTGGAATGGAGCGTTGACAGTTTCCGAGCATGTGTGTTCGATTCGATCCCCCGAAACTCCATGTTCCGGACAGTGATATAGGAGGTTTTCTCGATGTGAAGCTCCCGCTCGATACATCCGGATGCCTTGACGTTTGCTCTGTGTTGAATGCCTGTCCTCGAATTCGATTCATCAGTATGCCATCCATCATGAATACATATCTGTGTAACGCGCGCTCAGTGAGCCGAGCTGCGCTGTTATCCGGAGACGCGCCTGATCCTGACTTTTCTAGTTTCTGGAAAGAATTTATCGCGCCTGTTCCGTTTCGTCTCGCTAACGCCATGTTGTGCATGTCTTGCTTGCTCTGTAGGAGATACGTAGCGTTTCAACGGGAAGACTGCGATCCCAACCTTGCACCCCTCTCGGTTTCCCCCGTTCTCCTCCTAAATCGAAGAACGTGACACTTCCGACTGGCTCGCCTGCGATGGCCACGGCGGCGACTCGTCCCTCGAAAGTTGACAGCGTTATGCGTCGAACCAAGACCGAAATTTGTCTCCAGGGACGTGCTCGGCCGCTGTCCTATCCTGCGGCCTTGAAAAAGGAACCCGAGCCACCGAAAAAAGATACCCACAAGTTCCGACAACTGCGAAACCAGTGGGAGAAGATGAGTGGTGCTTTGCCAAACAGGCCCGCAGGTACGTCGGTCGCGGTCAGTGGAAATATTCGGGTGAACCAGGCTGACAACCTCAGGAGCAACCGTCACTCTCAGCCGGCCGCCCGACACTCCCCCGCTCAGAAGGCTAACAGCAGGTAGGAATTCGGAACTGGCTTCGAGCATCGATATCGTATTTTTTCAAGCATTCCGTTGAAGTCGCTGTCGATCCCATCAAATGCTGGAGTTGACGTGGCTGATTCTGACGTCTATTCGTTGCAGCCCTCATCGGGGAAGCAACGTGGGAAGTCCGGTGAAGAAAAGTTGTCAGTCCGGAACATCCAGTGTAGCATCATCTGCGTCTACAATGAGAGCCACAGCAAGCAGCGAGAGGGATCCAAACAGCGTTGTGTTGGTCAGGAAGAGTTTGATCCCGATAAGGGGCATGACAACGAAGGGGAACGGGCGAACCAAATGAATCTCCAGCGCACGCTCCAAGATCGAGATGAAAACTGGAAAGGCGTAGAAGGTGTGTTCGACTTCCTGCCCTCCGAATCCTGCCTGGAATCAGTGTGAACTTTGTGGAACCCTCGGCGATTCGCTCCAATCGACAATACCGGAACTGGTTCTATTTCAGGAAACGGTCATTGCTGTCAGCGCTGCAATTGTTCGACTTATCCACTACTTTGCCTGTACGCTTTTACCGTACGCCGTCGAGTGGACGCCGTACGGCCCACCCCAACCTGACTTTAGAGCAGATGATTCGATTACGGAAGCGAACAGCTTCCGAACGACAGCCCTCGCCCAGATCTGTAAATACTGAACTTGCCTAATCCAGCTCGGATTGATGACACTTTGCCTCGACGTTGATGTCGTAGTTCGGAAAAAAAAAGTCGGGCATTGCTCGGTCTGTCTAATGAAACATCGGAATTTCCATTTCGCGGTCAATCAGTCATAGAACTGACCTTCCACAAGATGATATATTTTTCACTTCCCAACATCTCAAAATTCTACTGCGTTCCCGAGGGGCGGCAGAATTCCGTTGCTGGAGACCGACTCAATGTCCCGCCAATTTAGGAATACGATGTCGCAGAACGGTCATTTCAATTTCATTTGTCTTCACCTCCCCCCCCGTTGGTAGCTCCTTCGAGGAACGGAGTTGCGGAACCTTATCCCGACCCGGTGACTATCAGTCAGATCGATATCGCACAGCGTCGAGGCAGATTCAATTGCCAATGTCACTTCTGTCAGTTCGATTCGAACCAGCGTCCCCGAAGAAACGCGCTGCAGCCTTGGATTATTTTATTCAGCGGAAGCACTCATTTACTTTGTTTAGCGATTTTAAACAAAACGTTCAAGTGGGCCCCCTGTAGATTTACGGACGACGTGCTTTCCGGAGCACATTGTGGTATCTCCGCAGGTCATCGGAACGCTTCACTTCTGGACCCGAGACAAATTTTTCGGCTCCTATAAGAATCATCAATGCTACCTTCGAGCTTGTTTTATGACCACGTCTCCGAGGCGTCTTCGACGCGCCTTTGGGGTCTGTGTCGGAGTCAGATCAATATTTACACGCGGGTTTGGTTCGTGGTGGCAAATAATGGTGATTTCGTTCGAGCGATCTATTGCTGAGACTTGCTTTCAAGCACTCCCGAAGGTACGTCGTCCATATAGGGAATCCCTTGTGATTCCCAGCTGATTTGTTTCTTTTGTGATATTCCCAAATACTGTCGCCAGCCGCCGTCGGAACCAATTTTAAACCCGGTCGTTAAGAGTCAGGAATGGGCTTCTCGGTGCAATAACTTTGCTTCGCCGGCAGAGGAACGCAAATACTTCCAATCGTGGCAAGCGTTTCGAAACAAAAATGGCTGAAGGGAAAAACAGTATTAGACATCACCATACTTCCGCTCGGTGGCTGACGATCAGTTTGCAAGTGTAGGAGAAACACTTACGAACCTTACGAGTACCTCTTCCTAAATATCTGACAGTAAGCAAAAGCATAGTCAATAAGACGTTAACTAAGAGACGGAGTGCCTCACCATATATCAATCTCTGAAGCCGCAATCTCTGGAGATGAACACTCGTGTGAGTGCGGAAAACTCAACAAAAAAGGGGTAAATTTTTCTTGTGTTTCGTATTTCCTATAGCATGCAGTCGGAAGGTGTGCTCAGTTCTCTCTCGCTCAGTCATATTGAGTACGAAAGCACGATCGGAGAATTCGCAACGACGCTCTGTAGAAGAGAGAGATTTGGTCAACGGAAGCAGAGCGACGTATGAAAAGCGAAGTTTGAGCAGATGAAAAATTGTTGTTGGAAACAGAAAATAATATTAACGAGGAGGAAAGGAGGTTCGGCATTGTTTCATTCGTTGACGAGTCTTGGTGATGCCTCGGAGAGATTGAGACTCGTATAGATTTGAGAAAGACGATATTATTATGATAGAAGATGAATCGAAAAAAATCAGAATGAGGAAACGACGACTATTATTGTAAAGCTATATTATGGACCTTGAGGCGAATAAACACTCACCGAGTACAGGGAAACACATAGAGTACTGATTAAGAATATATTTGTTCTGATTCCATCAGCTATCAAACTGCTTGTGATTTCTCGAGACTCAGATCGGACCAGCAACCTCTTACGGAGCTCCGAGAATTCACCCGGTCTCGGGAATCTCCCGTGAAAAGAAATCGTCACACTTGACAGTAAAATAGTTTCGTTGTAATAAACGCTCCATTTATTGACCCTTCACATCCTCCAGATCCCTGGTTCCGTTCTTGTCGATCACTATGCACTTGAAAGAGGGCATACTGACCAGAAACCGTTTGCGAATTTCTCTGGCGCATGCTCCGATGAGTTCCCGGGCCTCCTCGAGTGTCATGTCGGGCCTAGAAAATCACAGCGGCGTTCGGTAAACCTCACAGTAACTCCTTCTCGAGACGTTCAAATGTCTCCCTGTGGTACTTTTGCTGAGGATTGCTCACCTGTAGAATGAGTCCATGACTCCCATCGAGAATATGCCTCCGTACCCATGAGCAGCGAACGGAACCTCAGCGATACTGCCCAAATAATCGATGAAGAAGAGTTCGGGCTCGTTGCTATGGTGGTCGAAGCCAGCCAATAACAGGTCACACTTCAAATAAAGGATCGAAGGTCAACATCCTCATATATACTCATATCGTTCCGGGAAGTTCATTCAGGAACAGTGAGAGCTCCCTCCTGGTGCTCGAATGGCATGAGTTTTCGCCTACCCTGTACGCGTTCCGGCTGCGGAGGGAGTCTGCTAAGTTTTTCCGCGTGAAGGTTGCAGCCGCTTTCGGACAGAGCTCATAGCCGTTTCGCATTTTGTACAGCTGAATGTTTTTCGCGATGTAGTCGGCAAATTGTGCAGTATCACCACTTTCTCCTGCTACAGCCATAGCAAGAGAATCACTGAGCTTGGTGATCTTCTGCTCGTCTTGTTTCAAAACCATGATGGAACGAGCCACGGATGCATCGGCAGCTAGGATGACGAAGTCTTTGCACTTCACGCCGATCAGACACTCCATGATGTATTACTTCTACTATATGTGTGTCCGAAAAATACCGGTTGGAAACACCGTGCCAACACTCGGACCTATATGACAAAGCGAAATGCTCGTTGTGTACAAAAGGAATTGACAACACTGCGTCGTCTGCCGTTGCCTGCTCCTCGGGGAGCGCGGGAAGTCTTGAAACTCCCCGCTCGGAAACCTAGTTGACAGTTCCAATGTGAGTAATCCCGTACCTTCCTTCTGCTAATTCCACTTTGTGAAGTTTCCAAGGTACTCTCTTACTCTATCTCAACTTGAGACTGGTTCGCCTCTGTCACAATCCCACGTCTTATTGCGCTTCCACTACCGATGTCTCATGAAATCCCAGTGATACAGGGTCCTTACCCCTCAGCCCAGTCCTGGATTTGAGACAGCCGAGCGAGTCAGTTTCAACAAGAACAAATAGTCGTATAGAATTGAGTTTTCGGCTTTATTCAATGCTTACTAGTTGTGTTCTTGTCGAGTTCCTTGCACCGTTCGTTGTAGCTACTAGTAGTATCAAATAATAAAAGTGGCGGCGCTGTTAAAAAAATATTACTCTTCTCGATAGTTTAACGTCAAAAAGTGTGCGCTGTGTTTCGTATGAGCATTGAGAAGGCCAGCGTACAGTCCTGAGCGCACCGTATTCTCCCTGCATGTTGACAATTGAAAGATAATACTCCGCCTTCACTTTCAAAAGTTGAACAGCACCAGGCTGTCGAACGGTGATCGGTGAGTAACACGACAGAGACACAGACGATATTGACCGAAAATAATCGGTCGTCTACTAAGCTTTGGGAGGATATGTAAAAAAGTCGATCAGGAATATGCGGAGGGAACGTTCCCGATCTTGACCCGCTGATACCACTAGCGAGTGTGAAATTGGCCTCTTTTTTCCAAGGAGTCTGTGCTCCTTCCGAGGCGCTATGAAATGAGGTCGCATGCTGATATAAATATGCTTATGCTCTTGGAGTGCGGAAAAGTTCTCGGCTGATGCTCGACCTCTGTAAGTGGAATATGACAAAGGTAGTTCCAGCAGTAGCCATAACGTATAACGACAGCACATATAGATAATTACAACCTTCGATCTAACATGATAGGCTCTTGAAACCGTCAGTTCCCATTCTTTTCATTTTTGGCGTTACGAGTTTGCAATTGGCTTGAATGTGTTAAGGAACTCCTTTGGGTGGACTGAAATTTGAAAAACCCTTTGAAAGCTCGTAAGATCGACCAATATTTCCGGCGGACTCTTGAGGAGTCGAACGGAGCCGAGCTGATGTAGGTATGCTCGACGACCGCTCGAACTCGCATTATTTCTAAAACTTCTCGAGAATCTTGTATTGAGTGAGTGTTAACGGTTCATGCTCGCCGCATCATATTGCTTCGGGAAACGTAGTGACTGACTAACTATTCGTTCTCATCACTGCTCGATGATTCGGCACACCAGCCGCGAGCTAAATTTCTCAGTTTCAGCGTTATATCTTCGAGAACGGTTCGTGAGTTCATAGGAGATCTGAACAATCTCAACAACTGCATGATGTCTCGTTCCAGTAGGAACTCAACGATGTTCTTTCTGCATTTGGATTTTTCGAAACGTTTCGGCAGCGTGGTGAGGACGTTGCTTATGAGGCAAAATATATTCACAACTGTTCTCCTGTCCAAATAATTGTGACCCTGGTAGGGATCCATGACGAGTACTCGTCGGAGCTCATTGATCGGAAAGCGTTCCAAGAGAGTTTCGATCAGACCCACGTTGATGATTTCGAGATTGTAGCTTGCGTTGAGCTTGGCGCTGACGTTGGTTAGAGCCTGTATAAGAGTTCCGAGCGAGTTAATTTCTCCGTAGCGTATGATAACTTGCGAGTTCTCAATGAATCCCAGACGAATTGCTTCGCAAATCACATCATCATCTTTGGTGCATAGTTCCATAAATCGCGACCACTGGATCATCACACCAGTCCACTCTGACAGCACTTCACTGCAATAATGCTCGCATTCCTGTATCATCAAACGGAGGATGTCCTGCTGGTCTCGTTCGTCACTCATCATTTGGAATTTTATCATTAATCTAAAAACTTCGCTGTTGGCCTGAGCGACCTGGAATTCTCTTTTTTGATGGTGAAGCAGTAAACAGTTCCCTGCGGCCTTCTTGAACGCGTTAAAGATTCCCGCGCTCAGAACCGTTCGACAGCGGAACTTCTCCACACTGACGTTCACTAGAACTTCGATAGCTGGGATGAGCACCTCCTGATAGTGTAGTGTGGAAATTATCCGAGCGAGCATGATGTGGATGTCGTTCGAGATCACAGCACGTTGACCGTGAGGAAAACGCGAAAGTTCTCGGAGAATCTCCAGGCATTCGACTACGCTCTCCTGGACTTCGTTCAGAGAAATCGTGAGATCGGCGAAATGATTGTCTTCGATGTCGTCTGGGAAGACAGTCAGATCCACGATTGTTTCTCTGAGGAGAATCAGGACAATCCTGCGGAGCTCCGCTGTAGGAGCAGTGCGCACGCACGACATCAGCGTGGGTACGAAACCGCATTGTTGGAGTTGACAGCGGCGATGAGGATCACCGCGAACGTACTTCTGGAGCTCGGGCAGCACAGCTCCTAGAATCGCGTGTTGGTCGCCTCGATCGCGAATGTCCTGGGCAAGCTGGTCGAGTTGGGCACTTCTGATGCTGGCCACGCGTGCGGACGGCTCAAACGAAACGGCGACCTGCTTTGCATCATGTCGTTGAGGCGGGCATCCCGAGTTCCAATCCATGGCAGCTGCCGGAGCAGTTTTCGTTCTCACACTGAACGCGGTACCACTAATATGGCCCGTGGAACAACGTAACGCGTTCGAAAACATTGGTCACATTCGGTAACCATCAACGTCCACTTCGATCAGACGACGAGCTCAAGGGGAAGGAACGAGCCTGTGTTTTCTCTGCCAGCACACAGTTACAGTGAGTTGCTCGATTATCATTCCGAGAGTCGAGCAACGAACAGTTGGCAGCAGTGTACAGAGGTTTCGAAACGACCTAGAAAGGAGAGACGAACCGCGACGAACGTTCCGATAGCTCCAACACCCGAAGCCATTACTGGCCTTGGAGATTCATCCTGGTGAACAGACCGGTGTCGACCAACGAAGCAATGGAGCTCCATACCGATTTTGTGCGTGATTCTCCTTTCCTCTTGAGCGACAATCGAGAGCTCCAAGAACCGAGAAGAAATGCGGCCTCTGAATAGGGAGCCGGATTTTTATTGCGAGACAACCAGGCAAACATTCCAAGAGAGAAACCTTGCACGGGGCTCGCCCGAAGAACTCTATCACAGCCAGATAGTCGCTTGGTCTCATAAGCAAGCCGCAGGCTGAGAACATGATAGCTTCCTAACTATCATTTCGGGTTACCTGGTTACGGTGTGACATAATTTAGTCAACATGCATCCAGGCTTGAGCGTTCCTTCCGCAGTATTTCTGGGCGCTGGAAGCCTCCAGAGCAGTGAAGGCTCTGCCAAGCGTCGGATCGTCATAACGTGGGGTCGATGAACTTGCAATTCCGATTCCCCATCGGTACAACCGGTTGACCGTTCCGAACTTCAGAAGATAGTCGGATAACGGCGCGGAAATCTTCCAGAAATTTCCTGTTGGTCCGATGTCCAGGCAAAGGGAACGCTTCTTCTAAAGTGTAGACTCTAGCTGGACCTTGGATCGCAGTGCAAAGTAGCTTACGAAAACAAAGCTCCCCTCTGTCTGGCAACTCGCAGCAGACACGGTATCCGTACTTCCCTGTTATCACATTATGATTGAGCCCGCAAGTGAATGCATCCGTCCATCTTCTGGAATATAGCTGTAGCGTATAATTGATAAAATAGGTGATCGGGTTGTCGCGAAATATCGGCCCAGATCCAGGTGGGCCAATATAATGTCCTTGCTTTTGGCCTGAATCGGGTCAACGCCCCGTCGAGGAGGGGAGAAGGAAAGTTTAAATACGGAGCTACATATTCGGCGGCGACAGAAGTCCAACTCGTTCGGTGGCAAAATGAGAACCAGGGTTCTCGCCGTGAGTTTGCTAGGTCTCTTCGTGGTGAGCCAGGCGACAAGCGTTGCGCTAAAGACGTCGACAACGACAAAGCCGTTAACCGAGGCTCAGTTCGCCACTGTAGTGGACGATGAGACGAGATTTGAGGAACCCGTCGCTGACGCACAACCCGCGATTCGGACATTGGGTCGGGAGACAGCTCACAAGCCAAGTGATCATGATTTGCTCATGAAGACCAAGGAGCAAGCTCAGCAAAAGCGTTCGCCGGTTCCTGTCGGAGGTGTAGCAGCCGATGAAACCGAGCAACAACATCGAGAGAAGACGACCCAGACGAGTGAGTTGCCAACGACCGAACCCAAAGCGGAGATCCGGCCGCAGATCTTTGACGTCGTTCCCAATCGATACTCGAATGCGGTTGAGCCACCAATCGCGGAGGACGCTCCGCAGTCGAAGGAACAGCCCGCCGCGCAGTTGGCCGTGCGTTCGACGTCGTTCACAGTTCGAGGTGCTTCGAGGCAATTCGGAGCCGTTCCTGAGGTCGAACCATTCACACCGGAACTCTTGCTCTCTGCGAAGCAGCAGCATAGGACCTACCAGAAGTGAGTCAATATTTTGCCTTGCGATGCAAACACCTCCACCAAACTCTGATCGCCGAGAGAGCCCCCCTGGCTTGCGAGACGTTCGAACGTTTTGCGCTCACCGTCGAACCCACTCCTTTCCCTCAACACAGACGATTTCCATTGCAGTTACAAAGTCTACCGTGTGAAGGTCGATTCGAGGAAACAGGAACAATACTTGGCTTCATTGGAAAGTGACTACCACCGGAATATCTCATTGTGGGAGGACCCGATGGTGGACAGAAACGTTACTCTTATTGCCCCACCTCAGAGCGTGAAAAGCTTGGAGGAAGAATTCGACCGCGAAGCTCTGAACTACAGTGTGCTCACCGGCAATTTGAAGAGCTGGTTGGATGAAGAGATGAAGACTGTGAATCCGGATTTATTTTTGCAACACAGAGACCTCGACAGCTTCAAGCTAGATACCTACCACAGCTTCGAAGAAATTTCTTCGTATCTCGATGTTCTCGCGAATCAATACCCCAATCTAGTCAAACCAATCGAGCTAGGCCGTACCTACGAGGGCAATCCAATAAGGGGTCTAGTACTTTCTACAGGAGGGGGGCAGAAACGCGCGATTTACATCGATTCAGGGACTCATGCTCGTGAGTGGATTTCCGTCGCCTCTCTGCTTTACATTATCAGCAACTTCGTATCCAAGGGAGACACGGACCCGGAACTCAAGAGTCTGCTCGACCAATACGAGTTCCATTTCGTGCCGGTGATCAACGCCGACGGATACAAATACACATGGAACGGGGATCGTCTCTGGCGGAAGAATCGCGTGCGTTTCCAAGGCTTCTACTGGTGTTCCGGAGTCGATCCGAACAGGAATTTCGACTACTATTGGGGCGGCGAGGGCGCCAGCGCAAACCCGTGCTCGGAGACCTATCGCGGAACGAGCGCATTTTCGGAGCAGGAAACGATGGCCATCAGAGACTACATCAATACAATCAAAGATCGTTTGTCGCTGTATGTCAGTTTGCACGCCTACGGTCAATACCTTCTGCTTCCCTTCGGAACGGGACCTTCGACGCTCAGTTCTGAAAACAGGATACAAATGGCAGCGGCAGGTGCTTTCAGAGACGCGATCTCCAGGAAGACGGGTCAGACCTACAAGATCGGGTCTTCGAAGCAGATCCTCTGTAAGTTACTCCTAATATGTACTCCAGTCGATTTTTCTCATGGACCTCACGGGGGGCTGAGAATTTCGATGTTCTGAATCGTTCTTTTCCACTGTTCTAGACGCGGCTTCAGGATTATCGAACGACTGGGTTCACAGCCAGGGTGTGACCCACGCATACGTTGCCGAACTTCGTGATACTGGAACACACGGCTTCGTCCTGCCACCGAGTCAAATCTTGCCGGCGGCGGAAGAGATATTCGAAGGCATCAAAGCTCTCATCAAGTACATCGCTGCAAACGATCTCAATGCTCAGCGGATCCACACCATTGGCTGAACGATACATGCAGCCGGTGTTTCTTGTTCTCTTGTACAGTTTTCGTGCAAAGAATTCTCGTTCCACGGTAATTTATTGAGTTCTTCCTCGAACGCGAAAGAAGCCGGGAACCCAGAATAAAAACTTGTGCTGAAGAAACTGAACGATGCCTCTACAGGTTATTCCGAAACGGTGTCGTCAGTTCTACCACGCGCTTCTAGGTCTTACCTCGAGCAATTCATTCTGATTCTGTTTCCGACTCTTTTTTTTATTCGCGAGAAAAACAACAACATTCGATAACAATGCGTTCCGGCAACGGAGAAAATCTTTGTGAAGTCGTTCGCACTTTCCGAACGAAGTAAAAGTTTTTCTAGGGGCTCCCGATTGGACCCGTTGGTCGTTCATTACACGATTTCGGAACTGAACGCCGATGATTGATGCCGTGAAATAGGCCTTGAAGACTCATCTTCGCCATGATTATCCTCGAGGAATGGTTTGAGTGGATGATGATGGAGGTTGAATGCAGAGCCAGAGCCACTTCTAGAAGTCTGTCCCATACATCTCGCGACCTGTAATAGTTACAAGGAGGGAAACAAGTGGGAAGGGGCGATCGCGTCATCCTCTCCGCTTGAATCAATTCGGAAAGCACGTGATCTATGGATCGTCGTGGAAATACTCACTTATGTTAGCGGATGTTTGATCAAACATCTGATTGATTTCGTCGAAAAACTTCGATGTCATCGAGAGCGGTCTGTCTTCGCCTCCGGAAGTCCGAGTGTTTTTTTGAATAGATGACGAAGTTGTGGATTGTCTCATGGTAGGCTGAGGCGGAGGCTGAGTCGGAGGCTGGAAACTTGGCCTCGGAGGGAAGAACGGCTGGTTGCGAATCGGGGCCGAAAGCGGCTCGTTGCGACCGTATTTGAACTGCTCGGTGTAGGGGTTCGAGTAACTCGGGGTCAGCCCACCGAAGCTGAACGGGTCCCGGAACTGAGGACTTTCCAGCAAGGTCTGATACGGCGAGTCGTAGTATGGTTGCGATTTGAACGAGGACTTCGTCGTGGATCGTTTCGATTCCCGTCGGAGCGGGAGGGTCTGCGTGCCGTCACTGTAGGACGGGGAGGAGTAGCTCGAATAGGTGGTTGTTTCTTCATATCCGGGTCCCGACCTGTGTGTGGTCGTTTCCTTGAATCCCGGCCCAGACCTAACGGTTTGCCTCACTGATGGCGGAGGAGTGTAAGTTTTGAAAACAGGATTCACGGTGGACCTGTAGAAACTCTCGGAGAACGGCTGCCGATTCTGGGAGTCGTTAGCCGGTCTTGAAGCGAACGACGGCGGTGGGGGGACGGGTGGTGGCCCGAACGACGATGACGCTGAGTATAGAAGAGGGGAAGGGGGAAGCGGTGGAGCCGAAGTATAAACAGGGGATGGTGGCACGTCTGGCGCGAAGGAGCTCGGGTTGAACATTGGGGACTGAGGCACGGTTTGGGCGAACGACTTTGGTGTGTAGGAAGCAGTTGGGGGTGAAATCGGGGCCGCAGGTGTGGAAATCGATAACGGCGAGAGAGGAGAGTCCCGGGGGATCCCACGTGGGGGCTTGGGTGGAATCGGTGGCGGCACCTTCCTGTAGGTAGGAGTCGGCTGCGTGTACAGAGATGTCTCCGGTGCGAAGGAGTAGTCAGAGAACGGCGTCGAGGACGGACCGTAGGACGATGGCGTGGAAAACTCAGCGGGCGGCGGCGGTGGAGCGGGTGCTGCTTGCGAGACACCTCTGGGACTGAACGCTGGAGACGAACACTCATCGTCCGAAGTCGCGGTGATCGCCTGTAGAACCTTGAAGGAACGCGACGGAATCTTCGATCCCGTGTAGCGAGGATTCGTCATCGATTCATCTAGTTCAGCAGGATTGTTGCAATACTCCGTGATGTCCTCTGAAATCCAAGAGAGGACATCAGAGCTGCGAAGAGTCGGGGCTCGAGAACCGACTTTTTCCTGTCAGGGATCACGCTCATCCTCCGAGAGGAGAAATATTTCGCTCAGTTGACTTACGAATATCGTCGGGCCACAAAGGCGCCTGTTGTCCATATTCGTTGAGCTCAGGAGAACCAGGTGTGCTGCGTCTGAAACGTGTTTCCGAAACATCATCGAGAATATTTTCGTCCGATTCCGACTCGAGAATGCAGACCCGCAGTCGAAAACTCACTCTCCGAGCTGTTTCGCTCTGTTGACCTTCTTCTGGAATTTCGGCGACTTGATCTCGGACAGATCGATACCAGCTGGAGTATAGGTGAAGGGTTTCTTGTCTTTCGAAAGAGTGCTCTGCAGTTTCTCCGGCAAGCGGTCGTATTGTGTGAACGATCCGTCGGGCCCGGACCCGACGGGCGGCTTCGGGCTCTGAGGTCCTGAATTCGGAATTTTTACCGGCTGACTGGATGATTTCCCCTCTTTTCTATCTTCTTTGGCTCGTTCCTCCCTCCAATTGGGTTTCCACCCTGGAGGTGGGGGTGGCGGCGGGGGCGGAGGAGGCGCCGACATTTTCGCAGGATCACTCTGGGAATCGAGGAAGCGAATTGAATGCGATCGAACCCGAATAGATTCATCCTGAGCTTTCGAAGCAGTTCAAAGTGAGCCCCGGGTAAGCCGGCGGCGAGAGCCTATGAGTTCCCAGTCTTCGCCTACATTTGACCTTGGCCTGGAATTTCCATTAAACAATCGTAACGGTATTTATGCCACGACGAGGCGCGGTAGACGCGAAGCAAGATTCCGATCCCTCTTCCTCCGAGAATCGCCGGCTCCCCTCGTGGCGCACAAGGAGAGTCACACAAGGAATCAAACTCTGCGGATGGAACCCGTCTCAAACTGAGGATACATCGACGTTTTGCTCAGAATCCGTGACCGGTTATCGACCAGTCGAACAAACGGCTGATAAGAGCGAGTCTTGAGTATTCAGAAAAGAAAAGGTGTTCACACTGATCTGACTTTCGCCCTATGTTCGCCTCGTGAGCCGGAAGACAAACCACTGTCCTGCCAGCGCCTAGTCAGGAAGTGTTCTCAGCGACCACGAAAGCCATAACTAGCTCGCTCAGCTGCCGAACCCTGAGCCTTGCATAAGCTGCGAACCCGACTGTTGACGAAAACCGACCGATAGGACCAACGTTTGACGCTCGGGCGAAATCAACCCGAGTCGAATCCGCAAACTCGGCGCACTCGGAGCCGGAGCACTCAAAACGTCTGCTGGGGCAAGAGCGAGTGCAATATAACTCTTTGTCAACGAACAAGCATCGCCGAGTTCCAACCTGAAGATCCCCTCAGGCCGGACATTCAAGTCTCCGGTTTCGGATGCACTTGAGGGAATTTGCGAGAACCTACCTCACTCCTTGGCGATAGCGACTGATGGTGCCAATGCGGAATGTGATACAAGCTTTCGTAGGGCGGCACACGTCGGAGGCTTGGTCGCTCGGCCGGTGGCTCTTCTGGTGGCCTGACGAACCTAGAGTCTGGTGTGCACGAGCTCTGCCTCTTGCCGACTCGCGGGCCCACCAACACGTCTGTCCGTTTGTCTGCCCGCCTCCCTGCGTGTTTGCTTGTCTGCTTGGCTGTCTCTCAAACTTCTCTCATGTGGTGGAGGAGGGCCAACACCATCGCCTTGTGAACCACTTCGGATATGGTTCGGCAAATGACCGCCGTTGCGATATTCTTCAGCAGCAATCGCAGGCGGATGAAGAATTCACTCCGCGAAACTACACGTCATTATCATGAATCAAGTCATCCGTCTGTAGGCGCGGGCTCGGATCGAACGTCGAGTCCTAGAGCCAGGGAATCTGGGAACAGGGCAGCGTTAGAAGGACGAGTGAGAGTTTTGTCGAAATGCATTGGAAGGAAGAAAGGTCGTTCGAGACAGTCTCGGGCCGACTCAGCTCTCGAAGCTCACCACCCACAAGATCTTGTAACACCGCACAGAGGGCAGTGGGCCATCTTGTCTGTCGTGGTGTTTGTTGAGCGTAATATGCAACAACTTTCGGGAGGATAAGCTAGTAATGAAAGCTTGCGGGGCTGCCTCCTCCCCGAGTTTCGTGCTGGTTCACCCATCGCTGTATCGGGATTTTGTCGAGGGCCATCAGGAAGATACTCGACGGAGAAATATGCGGCAAACGCCTGCAGCGCAGATCTCATGCGTTCCGATCCCGAGTAACCGTCTTCTTTTGTACACAGTCGAGGGTTTCACAGAGTGTTCTTCAGACTTGGGCATCCTCAGGTTCACCCGATGATTCACCGCTGAACATATTCCCTAAACTCGCGATTCACGAGTGACCATTGGTCGAGATCGCACGTTTTAAACATCGCGGCTTTGGCGCGACCGCGAGCCCGTCCATTCATGTTTATCTGAGCGCAACTAGTGGCGTCTGAGTCGTTGTTGCTCGTAGGAAAGAAATTTCTGTTTCGATCATCGCCCCTGCCCAGCCAAGTGGTCAGCCAATGAGGTGGCATCAATCATATTCGCCGGTTGAGCAATCAGAGTGAGCAAACCGAGAAACGAAAGCCAAAACGAGCTCCCTACCAAGGCATTATTCGCTCGGAGGCGGTGAGTGATCTTCGCTTGCCGTTCTTGCTTGCGTGGGCGAACTTCATTGAGATGCAGTCAACGCGACCATTATACCTCGCCTGCAAGAGCTTCCTGCAACTCTCGGCCGCGTGCTTCTTGCCTTATCGGCCCGGTGGGTTGGAAGGCTCGCGGCAAAAAGCAGCCAGCGGGGATTCGGGCTCCCAGGAACCGAGTTCACGACGGTATCCCGGAGGAGAAGAAGCGCGAGATATTGGCTTTATTGCTGGGAATCACATTCCAACTTTGGCGGCATCCTGGCAACGTCGTTATCTGTGGCCACTCCTTCACAGAGACCGCCTGCGACCGGCCTGCTGGCTCATGCCTTGTCGCCTCCCTGCCTGCCGGCTTTCCTTCCCTCCATCGTTCGGTGCAATGAGGTCCGATGTGAGCATGCGCAGATTGCGCGCGTTCGAGCCCTTATGAAGAGCGCACCGTCCCACGAAAAGTCTTCAGTCCGGATCAACTTCGGCCTCACGCTGGAGTTGGTTGGAGTCGCTTGCCTGTCGCAACTCGGAAATTAGAGAAAGAAAGAGAGAGAGAGTGGATAAAGAAGGTCAGAGTGAGATGTTGTCTTCGGGGAACTCGAATGCAGCCACCAGGCGCCGATTCCAATTCCAACGCAGAAGATGCTGCTCCACGCCGGCCATGGCGTCGTTGGCAGATTTCCCAGACAGCTTCTTTGAGGAAATCAAGGTTCGTAGGTTGGAATCTAGAGCAGGTAGACGAGGCTTTCAGCTCGACTGATCTTGATGGAACCTCGGGAACTTTCTCCCACGGCTCCAGAGAGAGGCGAAACGGAGAGGATCCAGTTCTGAATTCAGGTTGGATCCGTCTGACGAGGCCTCTAAATTTACCTCGGTCCCTGACCGAAAGCTTCCGACAAAAGGAGCTGTTGTTGCCTCTTGTGACCCGATTCAAAATGCAAATGACCAAAGCCCCATGAGCGAAGTCAGGATATTGCGTTCACAGAGTAAGATCATCATTCATGACTCGGACAAGGAGGAAGCCAGTTCAGAGGACAGCAGCTCTCCATCCAGCGAAACCACCAACGGTGAGCTAGTGCATCCCAGTTTAGGGATTGCGACGAAGCGTGTTTGAGATACCCGATGCGTCTGAGCTCTTTTCCTGGGAGACGAGAATCTGGGACTCTCCATCCCTCTCTGTTCGAACTCTCTGTTCGAAACTCTGATTTGTGTCTTGACCTCCCGAGCCCTTGAGGCAGTTTTTCTGTCGTCACGACTTCTGGATTCGAGTCCCGGATCACTCAGGGCTGAATGGAGGTGAAACGAGAGACAATCCTCACATTCTGGAGGCTTACGGGAGGCCGAGGAGGAAGGGGCAAGTGCCTACGGTCATTAACTCTCATCGGAACAGGAGTTCGTAAGCTGCCCAAAGTGAAGGAGGTGCTCGAAAACGTTGAAGACAAATGTTGCTCGTGCCCCGAGAAGAAACCCCTTGAGAACGATGATGAGCTCTGCAACGAGGTTTTCTGTGATGAACGTATCCATCGGGTTGAGCAGTTCGGCGGCGATGATGCCTCTGATGAGGCACTGTCTTCAGATCAAGCAGTGAACTCGAGCGGTAACCCGTCCGCAAAAGCCGTTGTGTTCTCGCTCAGGAATCAGGTTGGAGGCCTCGTCCGCGCACTCCGTGTTTTCAAGGTCAGCTCACCTCGTTTGGATCGGGTTTCCCTGCTGATGGATGTTATGATCGTTCCCACTTTGATCGATAAGCTATTGGTCAAGAGCAAGGCCTCGGAACGATTTCTTGGAACTGGGTCCGATCAATCGCTTTCCAGGAGAAAAACGTTCACGTGCATCACATCGAGTCGAGGAAGAGCAAGAGGAATCCCCAGCAGTACGAGATTTTCGTCTCCGTCGACTGCGACTCCGGTACTATGGGACAATTGGTGCATGGCCTAGAGCACGAAGTGGAGTGCGTCGATTTGAAGCAATTTCATGAGAACGACTCGATGTTCGATCATGGCGGCGTAAGTTCGACGTTTGAACAGTGTCAAAACTGGCGATGAGATCGGCGGGACGAAGTTCGCGGTTCAAAGTGCGGTGACAGTTGTGATTTTCAAAATCTAGGACACACCGGCATCCCCACCCATCGAGGATGACCCCTCAGACGAAGCCGGTCCGGAACTATTCGAAGGCATGCCTTGGTTTCCGAGGAGGATATCCGACTTGGACAAAACGGCGAACCGCGTGCTGATGTACGGTCGGGAGCTCGATGCGGAGCATCCTGGATTCAAAGACCAAGTTTACCGCAAACGGAGAATGTTCTACTGTGATCTCGCCATGAACTACAGAAGGTGGGAGTTTTTTCCGCTGCTCTGAATTTCGCGGCTATAGTTACCCCGGATAAGAGTGAGACATTGTGCGCCTTCACCACATTCCCTCATCTGCTCAGTGAGTTTTTTCCGACATTATTGCAGCGGCGTTCCGATACCTCGTGTAGATTACACTGAGGAGGAAAAAAACACCTGGAGATGTATATTCCGTAAACTGAGCTCACTTTACGAAACCCATGCTTGTCGTGAGTTTTTGGAGAACTTCAACTTGCTCAGGAAGTATAAGTGGTACCGAGAGGATGACATTCCTCAGCTCGAAGACGTCAGCAACTTTCTGAAAGGTATGACAACGTTGGCCAGATGTTCCAGAGGCGGAGCGGATAACGGTTCCCGCGGACCAGTGCTCCTCGGAGCTCGTTTCTCAGAATGACAACAAAAGTAGAGCGTTCTCAGTGCAGACAAGCTCGTTCGCTCCAGATCGGACCGGTTTCACGCTGCGGCCAGTCGCTGGCTACTTGTCGGCTCGTGATTTCCTCTCTGGCTTGGCTTTTCGAGTTTTCCATTGCACTCAATATATCCGTCACAGCTCGGATCCGTTCTACACACCCGAACCGTAAGTCGCAGTTCGCCTCCGTCTCGGGATGTCTGGACTCTCCGCCAGCCTGGGATTTGAACTTCTCGATCGTTTCACAGTGATTGCTGCCACGAGTTGCTGGGACATTGCCCGTTGCTGGCCGATGCCGCCTTCGCTCAATTCTCTCAAGAGCTGGGGTTGGCCTCACTAGGAGCTTCAGACGCCGAGGTGAGCCCCGCTATTAAGATGTCGTCTCTCACAGGAGATATTCGCGAATTCTTCCATCGATGACACGATAACAGAACAGGATAGAAACCTCTTGTGATTGCTGGATTCGTCCGTCTTGTTCCTCGATCGTGATCTCGTTGGTCGGCGTAAGGGAACCTCTGCAAAACTTCAGGACCGGAAGGCTTTGATGATGATGGAGGGCAAAATAGTGTTAATCCTTATCTATTGGATTTGATTCCTCCATGACAGGTTGACAAACTGGCAACCTGCTACTTCTTCACGGTCGAGTTTGGTCTCTGCCAGCAGAACGGTGAAATGAAAGTCTACGGAGCTGGTCTTCTCTCTTCAGCATCCGAGCTTGAATATGTAGGTGTCGCTCCCAAACGACTCGCTGAGGAATTCTGCTACGGAGCCCCCTGAACTGTATCGTCCAGCGCTCGCTCATGACTCGTTCTGCTTCTGCAGGTTCTTTCGTCGCAAGCAAATATTTTGCCGTTCGACCCCAACGTAACCTGCGAGGCCGAACCACAGATCACAACATTCCAGAAGATGTATTTCTACACTGACAGCTTCAACGAAGCAAAACACCAGATGAGGCCAGTCGTTGTTCGCTCCTCTATTACTGGAACCTTAGAAAACCGAGCTGCGGGTTGGCGGTGGCGATTCTTTACCGCTCCCTCTAACGTTTCAGGGAGTTCGCGAAAACGATCAAACGTCCGTTCGGGCTCCGATATAATCCCTACACACAAAGTGTCGAAGTTCTTTCCAACACGCAGCGCATCGCTGGACTCGTTTCCGAACTGAAAGGAGATCTCTGTATCGTCACCAACGCGTTGAGCCGCCTTCGATCTGCCAAAAAGGAGAACCGGCGAAGCTCTGAGGCTCTCGGAGATTCTTAAATAGCTCTCCAGTGATCATGATGGAATCAGGACATTGAAATAAATTTTGTTTCTCGCCCCTGATAGTCGTTTCATTCGCCAATCAATCCCCAGGGAGCGGAGGGCTGCCCCGCCTGGTGTCCAACAGCCCGAAAGAGATGATGCGAAACGGATGAGCCCGAAGTCAATGAGCCCGAAATCTTTCTCATCACAGCGGAGCCATAGAGACTGGCTTAGTGGGATGGGGGTTCTGTTCCGTTTCGTCGATTCGTATTCTTCACCCAAGTGAGACTCGGAGGACCGCCGAATCATCCATATTCCTTGACTGAGCTCGTATCTTGCGACGCTGGATCAGCTAGCACCATCAGTTTTCCAACGAAACAGAGAATATCCTGCCAATTCACGTCTTGTCAAAGCCGGGAAAACGCCCAACGGGGAACCTAGGATGAGAATGCTGGATAATCGATGGTATCCTACTCCTTACTATATATTACCCGCCCGCCTCTCAGTTCGACAGCTTGTGAGTTTGTCACTCTTTCTGTCCGCCCTGCAAGTAGATCACGAAGGTGGTACCTCGAAGGTGGGTAGATCCGGGTTTATCGGAGCCCTCATCAGGTGGCAGAAGTGTGCACTATGACTTCGGAAGAGAACGCTACGATGCCGATTCCCTCTTTCCGGCGGGAAAGAACAGTGTCGGAGCAGCGCATTCTGTGGATGGCACCAGAACCGCAGGGGATGGATCCTCTCCAGTTCTAACAAGTTATCGTCGGAAACTCCATGATTCGCCCTCAGCAGATTGTTTCCCTTAGCAGCTATACCTTCGTGGGGTTCAAAAAACGGACGGAAAAACTGGCTTCGCCACTTCACTGCTCTCGAACGCGACGACAGCTCCGAAGGGGGCGAAGGCATTTTCGGGGTCGGCACGCTCTCCGATGCTTCCACCCATGAAGCTCCTTCCCATCCGCTTCACTGTCGAATCGGAGGACACGGTTGCCATACCTCCCTTGGGAACACGGCGGAAATATATTTTCGATCTGGGGGCGGCAATGCCTTCCAGTTTAGGCGCAGCATCGTGTTCCAGTTCAGGGGCGTCAATTCTTTCCAGCCTGGCGGCGGAAATTCCTTTCAGTCGTGAATCCGGCTCTGGCCCCGGTTCCTGAATACTGCTCCCAAATATCTCGGGAGTTCTTGAGGTTAGCTCACGCCGCCACACGATCATAACACAGCTCTTAACTCGGCATCCAGCACTCAATTCCGCAGGGGTGAATCGTGATTGCCACTATTCAGGAGACGACGTTTTGGAGCCACCAGAAGCGGCGTCCCGGGGCCGAAATTCTTGGAATGGATGTCTCGAGATTTCGCTTTCTATCTTTCTCGAGTCTGTATGTGATTGGGCCTGCAGGTTGCCCCGGCTCGAGAAAGTTCAAGACTTCGTGAATGCTCCGCCCGGCACTGCTCGTTCCCTTGTTCGAGCGTTCCGCTGAAGACTCCTGGCAGACTCCTGTAACAGAACCGCTGCTGTCTCATGCTTGATGAAATCGAGAATAACCGTCGCCAATCAACCGCAACCGAGGTCGACTGCATCGCCATCAAATTCGAGCCGACATGTCCTGTCGGATGTTTTCACGTTCCATTTTGGCGCCACTAGTGGCTTGCGCAACCCTCTCTCAAAAACAAGCAGACGCCGTCGCGGAACTAAATACATGAGCTTCGCCGGAACGGTGTTCCACAGTTCGTCATGTGGTGATTGAGAGGAACTGAAGTGATAGAAGATTGTGTATGGTTCACTGAGCGAGTTAAGCTATTTCCCCCTCTCCGAAGATTGTCAGAGCCCCTTGTCAGGAGAATCAAGAATTTCCTCCGGAGTCGGAATGGGCGGCAGCAAACTCGCGAAAAAAGACTTCCAAAAAGTTAAACTCAAAGTCGGGCGCACAGTGAGTCGCGGCCTCAACTTCACAGATACGAGTTTCAAGAGTAAAAAGATCGCCATTCGTTCCCAACTGAGAGAAGACTCGAAGGACGTCAAGGACCAGTTTCAATCTGTCGCAAACAGAATCAGAAGTTCCAACCCGAGCCTGATTTTCGATGGTGAGTGTTATCCTTCGAGTTGCTCCTGAGCAAAGGGATCCTGCCGTTTGATGAGTGCGAGGCTGTGTGTCTTTGCCACTCGTGATAGACTAATGTGGAAAATATTTGCGACAAATCTCTCAGGCTCGGTCTCTGAACATGTTCGGCTTCTCTGTAACGGGAGAATTCTTTTAGGTCTCCAAACCCTCGCCCGAATCCTCGCTCAATTAAGTTCGGACAGACGTCAAGCACTCTTGAAGCGCCTCGGTAACCTGACATCTCACAACGATGTTCAGATTCGAATGGGGGCCACGGCTATGCTGAACAAGATTCTCGACAGTTTCGCACCGGAGCAACGAGCAGCTTTGTCAGATGATCTCATCCTAAGTTTACAGAGCTCTCTGACCAGTCTCGATTGGGCCGTTAAGGTTGATGGCTTGAATTGTCTCGCCATGCTTTTCAAGCACATCCCCCTGGAGCTTTCTAGGAACTATCCGATTCTTGAAAATGTCATGGATCTCGTCTCGTCTACAAAAGAAGATCTCTCGGGTCGCAAACTCAACATGGAGCTGAAATGCAGCAAGAACCACATCAAACTGTGGGGCGATGCATGTGACGCTCTCTCGAGGATGATTCAGTATTTGATGAAAACTTACCATCGCGATGGCAAATCCCGAAGGAAGTCCTGCAATGTGAGTTGAACTTTTTTCCTCGTCTTGCCGCCGGGTGAAATCGCACCAAGCGTTTATGCTCATTCCACTAAAAGAAGTCATGTGTCTTGGATCACTGGATTTCTAACGATTGCTATCCGTTTCCTCTCATCCAGGGTCTGGCATCGGTGAGTCCTCGGATAAGATGGTTCACGAACAAAGCGGCCCAGAGCGGGCCCACCATGCAGCTTCAAGGCAACGCAGTCGCGAATGAGATGATCCCTGTCCTGCTCGAAATGTGGTCGGGCGTCGAGAGCGTTGAGATCACGTCGGGCAGCGAACAAATCAAGCACGATTCCTTCGCCAAAATTTCGCTCCTGATGCTGACCGTCACAGAGTGGGCTGATCTGTCTCAGGACACCGATTTCAAGAGTCTCCCGGAGCAAGCCCTGAATTTCTTCAAAAGCAGGCTCCCGCTGAGTTTCGACAACAACTCGTGCACAACCGTCAACTTGCGCCTCGCAAAGTTTCTGATCACCATCCACGGAGGGAAAAACTTGGCGCTGAACAAAACTCTGTTCATCGAGCTGAGAGGAAGTCCCGCGCCCAGCGATACTAAGCTATTGCTCGACGTTGCTACAAGGGCCATGAACGACTCGCCCGAGGTTCTCCAGTACGTGAACTCTTTATTCTTCACGAAGAAAGGCCAGCATCGGAAGCCCTTCTATGATTTTTACCTGAAGGCCTGCAACGAAATCATTGGCGACTTCCACATGAGTCAGATGCTCCTCAAAATGCCTGCGTTCGTTTCGAAGATCATTCTCCAGTACCCGACGATGTGCGCCGACGAAATCTCTTTCCTTGAAAGCCTCCATTCGCTGATGCTGCCGGCTTACCTCGAAGGCATCGGATCTCTGTCACTCTCAACACTGGAGCAGCTCCTCCGGCTCACGCACCAGCAGAGCCGTCTGGCACTGCGCCTCATCCTCGATCAAGCGCCGCTGCGAGGAGACCACGTGAAAATCATACTGGACTTCTGGTACGAGGGTTATTTGACTGCGGACGACATGCTCTTCGTCGTGGGCCATTTATTCTGGAAGCTCGATGAGGCGTGGATTAACTTGCTCCAAGAACCGGGGAACAACGTTGCGGCACTGCTCCATATCGAACACGTCAACCTGATCTCGGAATTCGCTCTGAGCATTTACCTGGACCTCGACGAAGGTCAACGGTCGCGGAGCTCGGAAGTACATCAGCTGCAGCCGAAGATGCAATACTTCGAAATGATGCATACGAGCGCTCTACAGTTAAAATATGTGACGGCTTCGCAGAGAGGCATGCAAGCCTCGATACGGCGCTCCATCCTCGCGAACCAAAAAGTGCGCCAGCGCGTCACAGAACTGACATGGGCCCTGTTGCAAGCATGGGAATACGGTGACAACCCTCTCAAACTCTCCAGCGTTACTCTGACGAATTTGCTGCTGCTCATGCACGACTTGGAGCTGTTCGGTGAGGATGTGGTGGAAACATTGGACAATCTGATCAATCAGCTCGTTGTCACCCAATTCCTCGTGCCAAGCCCTGATCCTGAGGTTCTGAAAGCGTGTACGGACTACTACCGAGTGTACGGGATGGCTTCTTTCATGGAGGATCTAGACCACGTCATGAACGCGAATTGCGAGGAATGTGACGACAAACTGATCGCGGCT
Organism: Phytoseiulus persimilis; assembly: GCA_037576195.1. Taxonomy (NCBI): domain Eukaryota; kingdom Metazoa; phylum Arthropoda; class Arachnida; order Mesostigmata; family Phytoseiidae; genus Phytoseiulus; species Phytoseiulus persimilis. The sequence goes on along the minus strand of CM075102.1, from coordinate 30,519,534 downwards.
TTCGCGAAGAGCGCAAAAACGCTCAGCGACCTGAAACTCATCCCCGCGATCGAGCTTCATCTTGACCAAATTGAAGACGTGATGAGGCTCGCCGAAGAAGACAGCCTGGATGACCCAACCTCACCCGCGGGCTTCGGTCAAGTCTAAAACTGTTTTCCCTTGTATCATTAGATTTTTCAAAGCCTCAAGAGAACTTCAGAGGCCATTCGGCTGAGAGTATTTGTTATCACTCTGCGAAGCACTTTGTATCTCTTTCAAGTTCGATTCGCGCTCGTCACAGCGCTGATTCCGTGTCGAGATTTTCCCGGTGACAACTCGTTTTTGCCTCGACCCAATGCGTTGACTCGAAAGCGTGTACAAGGAATACAAAATGATTCTCCGTGTGAAGTACGCCCGGAACGTGTACAGGCATCGTTTAATTGGTCCGATTTCGTGATTGACCGAGATGTTGAGAATAAATACCCAACTTTGGTGGTGTTGCTCCGACGTGTATGAACAATTTTTTTTTTGTCGTTCTATAAATGCTTAAATACATTCAACAGGAGTTTGTGGATTTCGTCGAAATGTGGCCGTCGGTCCGGGGTGTACTCCCAGCACCTCAGCGTCAGCTGATACACCTGAAATCGAAGATGTCAGAACGCACTTCGCTGAATGGGCGTTCATTGTTCTCTTTGTCCGCTCGCAGTCGGACGCGGCAGGTTTCCATGAAAGGAAGAGGGCGAAAACGAAGCCGATCTTTCTTCAAACTCACTGGCGAGGGTATCCGTTCGGGCGCAGGAAGTCTATAGCCTTGATCGATTTTCTCTCGGGCTTTTGTGTTTGATAGGCCTGCATAAGGAGCTTGGCCCAGGGAGAAAATCTCCCACACGAGAACGCCGAAGCTCCAAACGTCACACATGGAGGTGTATTTCCCGTAATGGAGAGCTTCCGGTGCAGTCCATTTGATGGGGATCTGAAAACACGAGAGCGGGAGAATGTTCATTCCGCCGCTGATCACGCTGTAGATATTTAGCCGACAGCCTCGGATTCCGTGAGCGTAAATACCTGCTTCATTCCGTCCGATACAACATATTCATGTTCCTCGCGACTCATGCCGAAGTCCGAGATCTTGACTTCGTCATTGTCTCCCACGAGACAGTTTCTAGCGGCGAGATCTCTGTGAATGCATCCTTTGGACTCGAGGTAAGCCATACCGGCTGCGCAGTCCAAGCACATACTGACGAGTGTTCGAGTAGGAAGGCGTTGGCCGTCTCGTCGCAGGTAGTTCAGCAATGAACCTCCTGGAGGAGAGGAATTCGACGCTATCGAAAACTCAAGGATCGAAAATGGGAACGCTGGCCTGCCCCAGAAACCCTCTCTCGACTAACCTGGGACCAGCTCCATAACAATCATGATCGGTTGTTTCTGTACACAAATGCCCACGAGGCGGACGATATTCGGATGATCGTATTGCTTCAGAATGCGGCCTTCACTCAGAAACTTCTTCTTCTGCTCCTCCGGGAGGTTGACTCGGCACGTTTTGACCGCGACGTTGAGCCGTTTCGGATGCAAGATGGCCCGATAGACGTCCCCAAAGTTACCCTGGCGGAGGGGAATATTCCGGTTGAGAGCAAAGCATCCATTTAGGCATCTGGCAATGCCCTGTAGCAGCTGCTTCCAGAGTGAGCGATCGGAGCCGAACAGATTCACACAGCGCTCACCCTGCCAATTTTCTCGATGAGTTGGACGTCATCATTATTTAGCTCCCATCGCTCTCTAAATATTGGATTATACAAAATCGCCCCCGATTTTATGGTGACAGGCAGCTCCGAATGATGCTGGTAGACGATGAGTTCCTGGATCGTATCGAAGGCCGAACCTTCGAATCGAAACTTGTGCTGCGGGAATCATGCTCAAATCAAATTCCGACCGATCCATCAGATTCGTTGATTCCGAAACCCCAGCTCAAGAGGCAAGCATAATCTCTACCTCGGGGGTTTGTTGGATGATGAAGTGTTTGTGTCCATTCCACTTGACCGACAGGACAATCTGTCTTTCTTCATTGCGGGTTGTCTCCCGCACGAGGTAGTCTCCCTCGTTGACAAGGAGCCGCACAACCTCCTCTCTCGGCAAGACTCCGTGGAACCACTCCTCGTCCTGCAGAGCTATATTCGGGTTCACGGTCATCTGGAACAGTCAACCATGCGTGTATCCGCTGCGGTGGCATCTCCGCTCACGACAACAATCGTAACCAAGCGGATACTTGACTCGATCGTTCGCAATGTACCCCATAATCCACAAGCAAACGACTGTAGGAATCGAAAACGAACGGCCTCGATCTGCTAGCGGGCTCGAAGCGAGGGTGATACCTTGTAGCTCGTAGTTAGATCCTCTGTGATGCGGTCGTTAGAGGAGATGGGACTTGAGCGATTACTGATTCCTAAAATTCGAACTTCCCTCTGTGCCTGGGGGTTATTTCGACGTGCTGTTAGAACAAGCCACACAGCAACAGCGACCAGCGCTTCCTGCGAAGCTTTCCATGGGGCAAAAGCCGAGCTGATCGAGGAATTCTGCACGAACCTCTTTTTTCTGGAACGGTCGACTGATTCTTTCGACGATTCCGCGAGCCGAGAACCGTCCCGGGGAGAAATTGAGAGATTCCTGCGATGTCGACGAAACAACAGAGGGACTGGGCGCTTCCGCTATGTTCAACGCACGAGGAGCGTTATTGGGATCGATTTCGGACATGGCTCCAACCAGGAGGGCGAGTTGGTACGAGAGACGCTCGTAGAGACATTTCATCTCGTCCCGGTCCCGCTTGACATGATCGACTGCCCGTCGTTTCGCGAGCTCGCTGAAATTCGAATCAGAGTGTAATGAAGAAAGATTGTCCTGCATCGAGCAAATGAGGGAATTCCGCACTGGAAGAAAGGTTCGAATCGTCAACTGTGGCCACTTTAGACACTCACTAATTCGTTTCTGTGCCATGTGACGAATAGTCGGGAATCGAGTTCCTCTGGTTTTCGATCTGGCGAAGCTGATTTTCTTTCTCCTGAACCTCTTCGCGCGCCGTCGCCATACGCTTCTCGATTTCGGTCATTCTTCGAGGAAGAAATATCGTGAAATTACTTGGGAAGACGTTCTGAGGGTGCCTAGATGCGATAGATGTGAATGCCGGGCAAACGCGAGTGTCTTGATGTCTTGCATCCCGGTCGGTGAACCTCTGGAATCGGTTGCTCAGAGCACGGATCATACCTGCTGCGCACGTCGTGAATGGTGAGATCATCGACCGCTATCCGGTCGGGACGCAGGGTTCCTTCGTATCGGCCCAACTGTGAGTTTTGCAATGGTGAAGGAATTGCGAAATCCATCCATTGCGGCGGGTTCGAGCGATGCTTATCCAGAAATGCTTTGTATTCCTTATCAGGATCGATGATTGATAACGCATAGCTCAGTTTGCCGTGCGTAGCTTGGAATCCTTCGGAGCAAAAATCCACTCTCTCGACGACCTCGCGCATCACTCCCTGCCTGGAAAGTGTATTCAGCCGTCCGAGGAGAATTCTCGCAGGAGTTGTCAGCTCAGATGAGCTCGAATCAGCACTCCGAGCCGTTCGGTCAACGAATCCTGAGCGCGAATGGCTTACCAAGTCTCCAGCGCTTCTCGGAGCGCGGACTCTTGGCACTCCAAGAGGTCCGGCAACAAGATTGTCCGCAAGTGTTTCTCATACTGCATCGCTTCGTTCAGCATTAATACATATTCGTTGTGCACCTGCAGAAGAAAACTTTCACTTCAGTTCCGCGCCGTTGGAGAGCGCTGCTGCACAAGGGAACGTTGGGAGTCCTGGGCTGCACTTTGCCGCGTTGAACTTCGAGACCCACATGTCAACCCGGATGCGATGCGCAGAGCCGCCCCCGCGCCACGCGGGCCGTTTCAATGTTAGCAAGTTTGAATGATAAGCGTCCTACGTGAAGATGACCGCTGTGATGACGTCAAGCTATTTTAACGGTCTGCACAGCGGAACCCCGAGTTCCACCTCGCCCGACATGAGAAATCGAGCAGACTCTCGCTGAACGAAAACAGTTTGCATTCATTTGGACAATCACTTTTTATCTGCAGATTCGAAACTTTCGGCACGGCGAGCTCGGAATGTGTTGACGGCTGCTGCAACGGCTGAAGGATCCGACACTCCCGCAGCTCGTTTTTAGTGTATCGGAGGACGGGTCTGACCTGGTGGAGTCGTTTTGAATTTTTGAAGAAGCGCTCTCTGAGGTCGTCCACTTTCCGAGGTTTCGAAGCCGTCGATTCGTTTTTCGAAAGAGCTTCTTCGTATCGAACTCGCGACTCGTTAGCTGTTTCGACACATCTCTCGTATTCGGCTTTGATGCGGAAGACGTCTTCGCGAAGCTAGAAAGACAGAATCGTTCAGAAAGAACTGTACGTAAAAGGGGATTTGCTGGGGCCGGCTACTGTGCGAACAAATCCATGAGGAATCCAGGGGGGTGGGAGGCTTACCCGCGTGAGCTCGTCGTGGATTCGGTGGTGTTCCTCCGTGTAGACTTTGCGAAGCGCTTTCTTCTCCAGTATCAGGTTTGTGATACTTTCGAGGGTGTTAGTCGCTAGAAAATCTGCATTCTGTCGAACGACTCTGCCGATGGTCTCCGTAGTTTCCACAACGGTGTCCCAGGCCTGCAAATTCAATCCCAAGCGGGGTTTCAATGGGCTTCGTTTCGCTAGCTCAAGCCTGATCCCGGGGAAGGATGTGCCCAGCGGAACCCGTGGCTGCTCACCTTTTTGATTAAACTTCCTCGAAGTTCCTCCATGGTGCTCTCAAGTCTTCCTGCCTGCGCGAACATCGAGGTCATGGCTAAGGAATACTCCCGATCGGCTTTGACCTTGATCTGTACGCATCGTCTGATGTGTTCCAGAAGCTCGATTTCTGCGTCCTGAACGTTGAGCAGGGCATCGTGGCTTTGGAATCCTTGAAGTTCGTTCGCGAAGCCCATTGCCAGGCTCCTGGAAGTAATTTTCTTCGAATGAGAGATGCGCATTCCCGCGCGGAGCCCGGACTTTTTCCCCAGAAGCCGCCATAGTGTTTATTCTCGTTACCATGGTTGGGATATCAAATGAATACTCCCAGAGGCATTTTTTTCAACTCATCGATCCTCTCCCCCAATTGTGTTTCTTTATTAGGGTAATTCCGTGTCGGCCTATTCTGTAGCTTTCACTTTCCACAACGTTGGCTGTTAAGGCTGTATAATAACTGTGGACGATTGACCGTGGGAATGGCGTCTAAATATGAACGCTGATATTTGCCAAAAGAGAAAAAATATCTAACAAAGACAGCCCAGTACCAGCTTACAGCAGTCAAAGAGGATTCGGTCTGCTTCGGCTTCGTACTCCACGGGTGGCTGATTCTGGGTTAGCGCTGCAACAGCGTGCACATCTGACGGCAAAATGGCAACGGCTCCACCGGCAAAGAGCATGTTCGCTCCTCATGGTGATAACAGCATCAGTGGTAGAAGACGGATGAGCAGCGAGGTCTCCGTTCTCGGTCCTCGAGAAAAACCCTTGCAGAACAAAATTTACGAAGCAGATTCAAGCAGCCAGGCTCCCGTTGAGAGACATGCTTTCTAGCTCTCAGCCCCGACTCGTGGCCCGATGCATAGACGAGCAGCCATGTGGCCACGGTGCTATCAACGTGCGCAACCGAAACCACTCTCGGGACCAAGCTCTTGAGCACAGCGTTGGAGCGGGAAGCTGCACTGCATCCATCCTCCATCTACTTCCGCATGCAATTACAGAATGCATGCAGGACGAAGCGCCGCCGTGGGACCGGGTGCGCGTGCTTGCTATTTGCGTGTTTGATTTGTTTTCATCGCTTCGTATATGTGTCGGGTCGTCCCCCCGCTCACGTACCTCTATCCATTCATCCACTTCACGGTGTATGGTCCGCTCACCCGGTGCTTGATCAGAATTCATCGGTTCATTCTGTGATGCGCACTTGTCTTTGGAACTATTCGATGGCAGCCCCGGCGCCCCCCCCCCCCTGCCCCCTGGGCACAGTGCCCAGGTATCGCGACCGAAAAAATTACACTGAACAACTCGTGCAGGGAAGATTCAAAGGGGACGAGGTCAGGCTTTTTCCTCTCTCTCTCTGACCCAGCTCGAGAGATCACAATCGCTTCTTCAGGGATTTGTGATTTTAATGAAGGCAAAGCAAACCTCGAACGCTTCGGCGTTCAGCCAGGCGTGAAGTCAGGCCACGGACGATATGAGACCAACGGACAGAGATCGTACGTGATGTTCGATAACGATGGAAGCGCTACCCACTGTGGTCAGGTAACGGCGGGCGGATTTCGCGTAGCCCGCATCGCCCGATACGTGGATCAGTGCGGCTCTGACTCGCTTCGATATGTTTGTGGAACTGTCCCCAAATGACCGCCGGCCGACGTCGGCCTAGCTTTGTTCTACAATTTTTCTGGCTTTCCCGTTCTCTGCAGGAAGCAATCCGGATCCCAAATTATATCATAAGACGAAGATAACGCAGCGGAAAGAAGGGATGGTGTTCCGTATTTCCCTCGACGCCTCGCTACCGAAAGGGGAAAGATGCCTCGCGCGCTTCTGAACTATCACGTTTTACACGGTCGACTTGTTTCCGTTGAGACGCTCCGGATCAGCATGGCTAAGCTGAATTTCTGAGCCGTCTTGGAAACAGCGGGAACGGAGGAGCGGGAGAAAACGAACAGCGTTTTCATGTGCTGCTTGTAACTCGGAGCTGATTTCTTAAAAAAGAAAGAAAAAACTCGCTGCGTTCTGACGTTTTGAGCCCTCGGGGGCGTCGGCGACCCGCGAGATATAAATAGAACTGCTAAAGCGTTTCGGAGTCTTCATTCTCTTTGTCTGCTACTCTGGAATCCGCTGTGCAAAGTACAGCCATCGGAATCATCCGGAACCCGCCGCCGGCGCACCGAGGGACTGAGAGGATCACGGAGCAACGAGTTCGTGGGCGTTTTTTCTTGTTCTCGTGGATATCGTTCATGAAACGAGAGGTTCTCGTCATCAACAGTTTTGTAAGTGGGGTTGTTGGCGACGTGGCGGGTATTTCCTATCGGAGTCGTTGTCGGTGGCAACCGACACGCAGATATGATGAATCGAAGACGGATGGTTGTGGACGAAAAGGGGAAAAATTGCCGAAGGACCCGAAGCCGCAATAAAATCTGCGCCCGTTCGCGCTTTCGTCACCGACGCCGGTAGATGAAGAGGCGACGAGTGGATCGCTGTGCGGATCGATCGAAGAAGAAAAAACCAATAAAGAACCCTGTCGGTCGTCGTAAGACGTTTGTGGACATTCCGACTAGAACCAGAGTTCCGACAGAGTCCCAACGATCGTCACGTGGTCAGAAAAGAATAGATCTCAGAGAAGGACTCTTATCGTCGATATTTGGTGTCAGGTTCGGCTCTCCTCCGGTGTGAGCTAGTTGGGCGTCAAGACAAACATCGTAAAGACAACATTCCGAGCAGCGATGAGCACCAAATGGAGGAAGCTCTGCAACTGGGCAAAAGGGAGAAGAAAAATCAAGGCTACAGAGAATGAACGAGACCGTTGGGAGAGTGTAACACGGTCGCCATCGACGGTCAGTTTCCATGAACAGTACAGCTTGTCCATCGGCGGGATCCGGCGGCGCTGGAAGCGAGCGGAAAACAGGCGAGCATCCCTAATTGTCGTCTAAGCGGCGGAAGCGGAGACGTAAGGGTTATACAACCCGTTGTTTCTATCTTTTTCCGTTTGTATCCTAACACGTCTTCTCCTGCGAACGTCGACGGTGTCACCATCGCTCGTCCACAGCGCCGGCTGCCTCCTTGCATGTCGTCCCGAAGGAGAAGAAAACGCTTCGACAATCAGGCTCCCGTAGAGAGGCGGTTTCGGACGCGCTGACAAAAAGCTGACAAGTCCTTTTTGAGTCCATCTCGTTCAGACACTGTGCCAGTTGCTAGTTATGCTTGCTGGCAATGGTTCGAGCAACGGAATTCGCCAATGGAAACATCTGAACCTGAACGGATTCGCCTCTGGCCCATCTCTCGGCCAGCTTTCAGTGCAAGGCGGTCCCGAAGAAAATCGTTATGGCTGAGGAAACAAACAAGAAGAAAAAATCACTCGACGACCGACAGCAAACCACCGAGTGGAACAGCCCCACCAACTAAGCCGTCAGCATCTGCTAACAAAGCGAAGCCCAAGGCTTGTTCCTCGGCTGCTCCACAAAGCAGATCAGATAGTCAAGTTTGGATCTCAATGGCCAAGTATTTGGTACCTTTCACGGCCGAGCTCAACCAGTCCGAAAGACCGGTGTTCGATTCAGGCGCTACGGAGTGTCAGTTCACAGAGGGATCGTCGTGCTAGATTGAATCTATCCGTTAGTTGTTTTCAGCGCTTCTTTTGTTTTTCAGGATGGCGAGAGAGGCGGGCGCACGAAAAGGCTTATTTGTCCCCTGACACCGTTCGTTCTGGAATCTCGGATATTTGTCATCAGCGGGAGAAAGTTTTGAAATACGGCACAAATCGACACGGAGGGTCGATCCCGTTGACAATGGCACGCTCCACGGGAAGCGTCTGTGTCGTACGTTGATGTCCCCATAAAAACCGAAACGTACAGCGATGTCATTATTTAGGGTCGTGCAGATTAGGTTCGTGATGCTGCTCGCGACTAGTATCCTCGCGAAGGATAACTATTGGTATCGGCAAGAGGTCGGACATTACGCAGCCGCGTGGACAGGAAACGGCTAAACCTGGTGATTGTCGTCATCATGGTCTGTACTATCGAGCGAATTTGTCTCGCCTTAATGGAAGGAATTTGTTTACCAACATCACCGATCGAAAGTCATGAAGCATTCGGAGCGAAGCAGCTTCAAGGCGGCGTTTCCGATTGGAGCCGCGACGGGGACCAACGCGAAGTCCGGACTTTTTTGCGTTGCTCTACGCCGCACACGTGATTCCGACCGCTCCGGTCTCGTTCTAAATCAAATTTAGTAATATGGTCGTGATGTTACCCTCGGTTTCAATCTCGCCTCCAATGTCATCTTTCGTTACATGAAGCCGGCGGGAACATCCAATCTGCCCGTGCATCGGACATTTCCAGCAGCAGGCAGATCCAGCCCATGGATGCAGATCGTATGAAATATCATTTACACTTGGAGCCGCGTTGTTTCGACTCACTCTTCTCAATGGCTCGCGCCTTGTTCATTCTTCGACAATGGATTCCCGGTGAATCTCATGGATGGTCTTTGTTGAGCGCCTGTAGCAAGGAACGCTTGTAGCTTGGGCGAACCTTTCCACCGACGGCCCTCCAAACAATTGATTCATGGACTTATCCATTATTACAGGCATTCATCCATCCATGGACGTAATCTTCCCACCGGTAGCCGTTTAACTCTTCTCGGTTGCAGGGCACGACAATCAATTTATCAAGCGGCGAACAGCACCCTATTTTGACTTGATAATTAGGAGTGACAGTATCGTCGTGTACGAAGAGCCCGCTACAGAATCCCGATCGAAACACGGTGCTCGGATGGTCGGAACCCAACGCCGGGATGGCCGTATCGTCGGGACAACCTGTCTCTCTCGATGGCTCGCGCTTCCTTCACTCCATACGGACACTCCCACTGATCACGTTGGAAGCCATGTTACCGTTTGCAATAATAGAATCATATGCCCCGCGTAGATTAGACCGCCAGACGCGCCATGCGTCTGGTCTGCTGGTCAAGCTTCCGCCAATTCGTCGACTACTCCGAGTAGCGAAAGCGCATTTTGCGGAAGATTCGAATCTGGGTTGAATGTATTATGAATTCATGCAGAATACCGGGCGATAAAAACGAGAAAATTCTAGCAGGAGGTGATCAAAAAAACCAACAGACAGACATGGCATCGAGTCGTCGAACGGAAAACCCGGGCAACCTAGCAAGAAGATGGAAGCGAAATCGGTTTGTCGCATTCATTCGCCGGACTTGATTTTAGACGACGGAGCGATGAGCCGTCGGGCCTTGCTTCTTCCCGAGGCAACCGTTTGTAGGAATCTTGCAGTGGCGGCAGAAGAGTCGGAAAAATTTCATCGAAAATAGAAACAGTCGCGGCGAATCCACCTGAAGACCGCGTCTCGATACAGAACACCATTCGTTTGAATCGTCGACTGCCTGCATGGCTATCCGTCTACTTTCCAGTTACACGTTTCAGTCGAGAACTCTATGATTGATTCGGAGCGATTTTCGGACCGACTACCGGTTTGTCCATTCTGAGAATGTCGGGATGTGCCGGCGTTTTTCGGACAAGAACCGAGTACGATGAAATGAGCTCGGAAGGGGCTGAATCGGAAGTCGCCTCAGAACGGGATCCGGACGCTCGACGTTGCCGGAGACTCGTGACTCGAGCACCATATGACCCCGCGGATTCAGAATCTGATACAGTACAAAAGAGCCTGTACATCCCGAGCCGAGTACAGGGAGCGAGATCAGCTATCCAGGAGACAGCATTGTTCCGGCCAGTGCACAAACAGAGAGCTAGCAAGAAGCTGATGCCGGGCGGAAGCTATCGGCTGACTTTATGAAGGCGGTAGATCCACCGACGCAAGCGCACACTCACCGAGTTCCCCATCTTATTCATACGTAGGAAGGTAAACAGCAAAGCTCCGCCGAACGACTGGGTAAACTCTCCCAAGTTGGAGGAGCCTTCCACTCTTTAGCTATCTAGCCGAGCTCCCGAGTGAAAGAGATTTGAGAGCAAGGAAGGGAGACGGGAAGCAGAACAATACCCATCTATAACTAAAACCGCTAGCTGTTCACTATCTACGGTGCAGATGATGATGATGCAACGTTCCGGCGGCAAAAGGATACAAAATCACGACTAGAGCACGGCGGCCCGTTACATCTTGCCATCTCCGCTCTGCCGCTAATTTAGATTCGGCAACGAGCCGTGCCCGCCATTTTGATTCAATCGATGATCTTCTCGAATCGTACGATAGGTTGCGTAGCTCGAGACTGAGAGCCCACCGGAAGAGATCTTGTTCAACGTCTCGGAACCGACGTTATTGGATAACGAGGTCTCTTCCGGAACAGGTCGGAACCAAGATACCGCAGTTATGGGACGGAGTGACATCATGTAATTAGAAGAGAGGAAACGAGCTTTGGTGAGACGTGGGGGGAGAATCCACTAACCTGAGAGCCGTTCGGCTCCATGAAAATGTCGAAGATATTCGGTTCAGGAATGACATTCTCTGACCGATCTGAACGCGCCATGAATAATGTCCTATGTTTTTGCGGAAAACCGAGGCCTCTCGAGGGTTTTTGCTTTGATTCGCGCAACCGTGAAAATCAGCTCGTGAGCAGCAGCAGCAGCGATCATCCCGCAGGATCGATGGGTGTTGTGTTCACGGACGAATCTCTCCCGCCGACAGAGTGATTGCGATTTCGGAGTCGTGAACGACTTGGGGGAGGTGAATCAGTTTGCCATGGGCGTATATCGACACAGTCCCACGAAGTCAAGTCAAGTTGACGAGTTTCTAGAGCAAGGGAACAACGCTCTCTTACAACACTCTCAGGCGGCACCTAATACCACGACAAGCTGAAGAGCCACAGAGCTCTCAGCGACTTCGAACCCGCAATGAATGCCCCGGGTGCTCTCTACGTGTGTTCACCGGCTCGGCCCTCTCAGTAGGCCGGCTGGTGTTGGCTGTCCTTCAGACGTGCCACATTAAACAATGGCCCAAACGGCTCCGGAAGCCGACTTCATAATTAAGTGCACGTCGAGCTTACTTTGGAGTTTCTTTCGCCCTCTCGACTTCATTGAGTTCACTAGGGCCGGAGCCCGTTCATGAGGCCACTTTCGAATTGAGAACTTGGGCGCTCGAGCGTTCCCCGTCACGGTTTTCGTCGACTCCTTCCCGAATACGCTCAGCCCTCAGAGGAACGGGGGATCATTCGTCTCGGCGATTCGAGCTTCGCATGCCTCCGGCTCATGAAGTTGATTCGATGACCTGATCTTACTTGATTTCAAGCATTCCAACGGCGAGTGTCTTTCTGGAGAAACTCAAGGGAAGCCCTCAAATAGCTCCACGATCTCCGTCGATTTCACGGGCTCTCGCGGATCCGTTTGGAGATCGTCAATGAGCGCGAACGACAACGCCACCGAGCGCACGCACATTCTGTGTGGTAACTCCGAATATCCGCCTATGCACGAATCGATCAAACTCCCCGCCTTGACACTCACTCTCGTCTCACATAGGACTTTTCACGCATTCTCGCGGCCGTTGTTGCTGTGGCCGTCGGGGAAGAGTGGGCGGCTGGGCCGTCTTGCTGAGAAGTCGGCGGAGCAGGGTCCCTGTCACTCGCGGCTTTCTGCCCAGGCTCTGACTCTGTCCCGCGTGTTTGTCCCAGCAGACCGAGCGAGAAAGGGCCGCTTGGCTCCACGCGCTGAAAGAAGGCGCGCGGAAAGGAGTTCAACCATGAAAATGATAACGAAACTACGACTGAAGCCCAGAGGAAAACGCTGTCGCGTTCAAACTTGGTTTGCTCCCACACTTTCGGCGCATGTGAACTTTCGCTCCCTAGTAAGGTCTTCACGGAGAGCGTCCGAGTGGGAGCCCGATAAACAGCCGACAACGTGGCTCCAGAGTTTGCTGCCTTCACGGGGACTATATTTAGCGTGGTCGCCGTCTCCCGGGATAAGCATCCATATTTCCGGAGAATTCGAGAGCGGTTCGTGAGAAACGAGCTCAGGGGTAGTTCAGCTCTTTGGAGTGCATGATCTTCCTCGCGTTTTCTCGAGAGAATTCCATTCGAGCGGAGCTGAGTTTTTCGGAAATACTCTTCGAGGTTCACACGGAGGATCAACAGGGAAAATCGGAGCAACAAAGGGAACGAATTTCTCGCGCGGACTGTTACGGCAGAACGCTCCGCCTCTCCGCAATGTTCCTCACCATCTTCATTACCCGATCATTATCGACGCCAGTGGGGTGGCTCGCGAGGATGCTGTCGCTGGCAGCCTTTTCCCGAACTTGCCCAATCCGAAACTTTGGCAGCGGTGCGCTCGAGTGCGTTCGGATGACCGACAGGATGAAACAATCGAATATGATCGCTTTCCATGAATTCCCACTGAGTCGTTGTGCCATCTTCTCCGCTCCGTTCGAGCCCCTCCCCCCCCCTGTAACGTGTATGCGATTCCTGGGATCGCGTCCACCGGGTTATCTGGGTCTTGTGTCACAGCCAAGTCATTTCAGTGCTTCCGGCAACTTCCGCGAGCTATCTGCTGTGGCAGGGACACAAAAATGTGATCGGCTTGCTTTCTCTGCTTCACACGTCCCCCCGAACTTCTCACCACTGTAGCTGCCCTCCACTGTAATCGCATCCCCCCCCCCTAACCGCCCGAAGAGCTCCGATTCGGGCCCGATTCGAATAAACGACTTTGAAGCTTCGCGCCACTGTGATGAACTTTTTTCTCCTCTAGGAGCCATTGACGGTCAGCAAACTGGCCCGCAGACAGCGGCTCCATTTGACAAACCAAGAGAGGAATCTCCCAGGAGAGTCGGGAATAAAAATCAGATAATTACCCGAATTTCATTTGGGTTCCCTTCCTGGACCCAGTCGCCATAGCCGCCTCTCGCAAGATGGAGTCCGGGTGCTCCCTGGTCATTCAGAGATCGAATCGTCGATTTCCGAGCGGAAAGCTGTCGCCGAGCCGGCGGGCGAATCCACCCCTTCAGGGGGATGAACACACTCGTTTTAGTTTTATAATTATAACGAGAATGACGTGCGCGCTCGTCGTATTCTCCACATCGATTGTTCACAGCGATGTCGACCACGTTCACGAAAGCGTAGTCTCCCCAGGTTCACAATCGAGGCCAACCTCTCGACTCATGCTGCTCCCATGGAGTTATTTTTCTCCGGGATTGACCTTAGAGGGTTTCGGAGGCCGGTGCCAAATGTTGAATCTACCTTCCTGTCAAAATTGATTTAATCCTGCGGGCGGCAGGGCGCGCCGCTAGTGATGAGCTCGAGATGATTCAACGCATGTAGTTCGCACACCGTTATAAGCGCGCATCATCGCCCCTACGCGACTTCGCCACTATTCGCGCGAACAGAGTCATCTTGTGTAACATATGAATAAAATTATAGAGAAAAAAATTACATCGACATTTCTCCTCCGAGATAAATAACTTGCATCCTCTATCTTACAACCCAATCTCGTAGCCGGCCCGGTTCTCGTCCGATCTCGACGTACCAGAGAAGAACGCTGAGTTTCTCCCCAGACAGTTGCGCTGGATGCTCAAACAGAATGCAACGGATTGCGGAAGCTCACCTGGTGCTGGAGATGTTGTGGTCGCGCAATCTCAGCTGGGAAGTTTCATCAGGACCACGGCTGGGACACTTCACTCGCTTCGGTAATGAAGCTCACTTTTGGGAGTAAATCGATCCTGAATACTTCTACTGATGAGTCTTTCGAATGATGTGGAACGATCTTTCAGACACTCACACACACACACACACACACGATCATAGCCAACGTTCTCCGCTGCCAAAAGCCTTGTTGCTGGTCGCTCTCCGTCGGCATCAGCGGCTGTGGCGGCTGCGGGCGGCGGGTTGGCCCACTGCGGGTCTCAGACTCTAGTCTGCGAGTCGGGCAAACTAGCCGTGCGCCCGCTCGTCTGTCTGCCTGCCTCCGTCTCTCCAGGCCCATCGGCCGCGCCATGATATCTGAGCAGCGGCTTCAGAGCCACACACAGGCCAGCAAACCTGAGCGAGGCCATGCGTTGGCCTCTATTTGTCAAGCTGGCCTACTTGCCAGAGACTGCTCCCGAGAACAATCGGAAGGAAAGCGCCACACCGCAATCTGGGACCGGCTTCCACGATTCCGCAGAGTTCTCCACGTGTTCCTTCGAGCCGCAGGCAACCAAGTGGAATGACCCTGAATCCTTGCGAACGTCCGTTGACATCTCCGAGTGGGAAATCGATGAAATATGCGAACGCTTGCGACGAATTCTGAGAAATATCGAACCTCGGATAGCCGATCAGAATCTCCAATCGTCAAGTTTTCCGCGCGCAGCACAAACCTATAAACAAGCCCAAGACCGAATCGTAAGGGAGCGAGCGCCTGCCCCCCCCCCCCCCCCCCCCCCCCCCCCCCCCGCCCCTCTCCAGCCTGAACAATTAAGAAGAGCGGTGCTGGAGGTAAATCATGACCTGACCGCTTCGGGGTTCGGAGGTTGATTTTTGCTTCGGAACAAACTGGGATGCTACCGCCAGATTCGTGAAATTCGATACTCAGGTGAGCGTCAGAGTTCAGCCGCTCGTCATTTCCACGAACAGAAAAGCCAGTCGGCCCACTTTTGAGGTCTCTTGTAAAGCTAGGGTTACGAGGGCGTACGTGGGATGTACGAGGCGTGAGACGCTAAGGCAAAGCCCCGCGTGGAAAATCTCAGTGAATAGAGAGAACAACAACCGCGGCAGAGGAACTATCGACAGGCTGAATAAACTCATTTGTCGCCGTAAAACTAGTTCTCCAAGCTCGACGTCGTCGAATTCCGGCTTATACTCGAGATTCACTCGCATCCCAATCGATTTCGGACAAAGTTCAAACTCTGGGTTTCCAGGAGAGCACAGGAGAAGATATTCCTCAAAGTGATGCATTGAGATCGGGATTTTCAGCGAGGCTACCGCTGCTTGGCTTGGCTCCAGACAATTTGAGCTATCGAAAACGGGGACCCGGCTATCTGAGTCGCACAAGAAGCGATTATTAACTGAGGAGAGAAGGTCCGTCGCATCTGTTCTGAACGGGAGGGGCCTCGTGGTAGTTTCGTGGGCTGGGGTGGCGTTCGAAAGTGACCACTTGCCCGTTGCTTGTTCGATATGAGAATTCGGTTTTCATTGATCGGCCGCTGCTATGCTTTTCGCCCCGAAGAGAACGCTGTTCCCCCTCAATCCTCCTCGGAAGAACGTATGTTAGATGAGTTTCGGGACCTTGATGATTTCCTGCGTCGAGATTCATCTTGAAAGCGATTCGAGTTTTTAGCGAGATTCGAAGGCGCGGCGCTTCTCGATTAGGCGACATAACCGGTCCTCGACGAAGCAGGGATGAATGAACGTTTTTCTATGACTGAAGAGACTCCCCGAAGGAGCTCCGTTATCCTCAGACGATCCACTCAGATACCGCTCGTTCATACATGCATCTCCATTATTTCAGGACCGGTTCATCAATTGAAGCTGTGGAGTTTAATTCGTCCGCAGAGCCGGAGGGGCGCGGAATCGAATCGGCGCTCTCGTGTTTCGAGGTGTTCCGAAACGGAGAGGGGGAGATTTTCCTCCAGCCGGGGTCGTAAATATTTCTCTTCAGCAGCGTATTCGAGCAGGCTTGCGAGAGAAGACGGCGGTGCGTATATCCGGGACTTTCAAACTCTTTCTGAAGAAGCTCGCCGTACATTTTTTAGTACCCCCTTCTGGCCCGACCGCCGCACCGTACCAGCTGCGGCGGCGGCTGCTGCTGCTCCCACTGGCGGTCCCGCTACGATCTCGATCGTTTATTAGATTACTCAACAACTGATACAACCCCGACCGGCTTTATAAAACGATACAGCGTTGAGCACGCACAAATCGTGATCCTCTAGTCGCGGTGGAGTTCTCACTGCTTGTGGTGGGAACGCGGCAGGCTAGTGGGGAGTCGGAGGCGCGTTGTCCTGCGCTGGTCGGGCCAACTACCAAACCTCCCACAGTCGGATCGCGAGACCGAGCGAGCGCTCAACGTGGGACAAACCTTACCGCCGGCGGTACAGGCGACCCCCGACTCGGGTCGGGCCACCCCACCTCGAGGTGAGCCGACTCTCACTCCTACAGAGACGGAGAGAGAGAGTGCGCCCTTTCCGACTCGGAGTCCAGCGCGCATGCGCCATGGTCCGTTCTCCTTGTAGCGAACAGAATCCCCCAGTTGGATTGTTCGTTGTCCAGCAACGAAAGCGAGACAGACTTTCGATACTCAGCTCGGATAGGGGGAAGCCTCGCTCGAGACAGAACGCGGAAACCGCAGTCCTGATGTTTGCGTGACGATCATGGAGTGATGAGTGCTGACCTGATTGAAGTGATGAGCTAGCTCGGAGGTGTGTGAGTGTGTGTGCGCGGTTTGCCGCCGCCGCCGCTTGGGATCGCGTCAATGAGTCGGAGTGTGGTGTTCCTTCACTGAAAACACTGGCCGCAACTGAGGCAGTGAAACAGAAGTTCGTCGACAATGCCCCCGGCGCCGCTCGGAGAAGAATCCCATCAGACAGG
Organism: Phytoseiulus persimilis; assembly: GCA_037576195.1. Lineage (NCBI taxonomy): Eukaryota > Metazoa > Arthropoda > Arachnida > Mesostigmata > Phytoseiidae > Phytoseiulus > Phytoseiulus persimilis. The sequence continues at coordinate 30,502,256 of CM075102.1, read as the reverse complement.
CGAGGGCTCTCGTCGCAGAAGTGAGGAGTAATGCGGATTTTCAGCGATTCTTCGGTCCCCGAAGGGCCAACTGTGTTATACATTGCGCTAGTGACAGCTTTCGTCTGTTCGGCTAACGGTGAGTTCAACATTCCTCATTGGAGCATCAAGCGTTCACAGTGTGAAGACTACTGGGCGGCAGAACCGTGCGCGGAGGCTCCTGGCACCGATCTCCGGAAAGACACGCAGACGGCCACACATACACACACCACACATACCCAGACGGACAAACGGACCCGCGGACTCGGAAACAGATACAGGGCCTTAATGCCGATAGAGTCCAGTGGTGGAGATTCTACACGCGCTTTTCTCAGCTTTCCCCTGCCTACGTGGCGTGGCGTATTGCCGCGCTGTTCCTCCGAACACGATGCACAAGAGCTCATCTGTTCTGTAGCCATCACTCGGAAAATGACTTCCGGCAGAAGATCAACGGCTCAGAGCGTAGGCGGCGCGATGAGATCCGGAGGATTGGCAAAGGTCTTACCAAGCACTGCCGCCGCCGCGTGCTCCTCGCGCGCTCGAGTCTCGCCGTCAGAAGCCGAGAACGTCGTTCGGCAACGGACCCAGGCTTCGACGCGATCAGGCGCCCAGAAAGTGTAGACGAACTCTCTGCGGAGAGTAGAATGGAGAGCGGGGCCAGTTGCCCACTATTGACGCAGACCACGGCAATCAGTCAGCTGATTCATTCCACGAACTTGGTTTGACTCGAATCAGCTTGTCCCTGGAGATCTTCGAGTGCGCGCGAGGACCTCGATCCGATGACGCCCATGGTAGCCCTGTCGTTGAGTTTGTTGCGGTCGGGAAGCCGAGGATAAGTCCCATCTCCGAAACATTCTCAGCTTCGACGCTGAACTCCCCCTCATAAGCCGTTCGGTGTCCAGAACGGTCCTGATAAGGCAACTTCCGGTGATCTCGCCAACGATTACTTCTTCCGTGACCCTTCCGAGAGAAGCCGTTTGCATGCCACCGTCAGGGCCGCCAGCCTTTGTGCAGAGGACGAAGAGTCGGCTCCATTTCGAACGACTCGTTTCAACCTTTGTCGTCGTCGTTACGCGATCTGCGGCTCTGATCGGACCGGGCAGACACCCGAAGCTGAACGAGAGCTGCAGACCGCCGGAGCAGAAGGATTTTCTTGTCTCCAACGAGGGACGGATTCCAGACTCGGGCCGGATAAACATCAAGTTCTCTGTCTTTCGGCGTTGTCTGCTTACTTTGCCGTCCGTTCCGACATTCAGTGGCTGGGTGTTGGTTTTTCATCGAGAGACGCAACTTTACATCGGTTGTGCAACAACGGTGCGATCCTCTTGCTCTGCGGAACTTTTCCGTCTCGCAGGAGTTTGGGCGGCTGAACGCTAAGCAAGAGATTAGAAACGAGATTTGCCGGAGAAAAACTCCTGATTCCAGCCGTGGGTGCGGTATACCGCCTCCCACACCGCGTGGCATGATAGCGCAAGTTCCGGGAAAGGCGAAACAGAGCTCCCCGAGATGTTGCGGGATCAGGTCGAATAAGGAAAAAAGAGTACGAATGCCGTTGCCTTGAAACAGTGCTCCGACCGGGATCCAATATCACAAGCAGCCAATCACAGGCGGTTGTCGAGACGATCCACGTCGCCGTAGCTACGTAACAAGCCCTTCGTACGAGGGCAACTGGAACAGTCGAGCGAGCAAAGCGTCGGTGAACTTCGAGCATGATCAACCGCGCGCAGGCGATTACTGTAGATCACTGAGATAGAAATCGGGCGCCTGTAGACTGACGTCGAGCGTCAGCAATCGCCGTATAACCCTTACCTGTCAGTGACTATAAAAGCCGGAATAAAACTTCAGTGTGTTGGGGGAACCAAACATTCTGTCCACCAGAACTGTCGTTTTCATTCAGTAGCCGTCGTCTCTAGGCAAGTCTTGTACGCGCCACCGATCTTCGCCGCAAAGAAGCTAGAGCCAGGCCCTTAAAGGCTTATCAGGAAGACTATGATGCGATCACATGTTCCCCGGTGGATTCTCGAGAAGTTTCGAGCTACATGCATCGAACCAACGACGCGTCGATGACAACCGAAGCGGCGGTTTTGTCTGGTCGCTAATCCCGCAAGTCATTAATCAAGCATACATCGTGAAAATGCTCTCGAGGTTTTCGGAGAAATGGCCCCGGAGCTGCCGAACGGGCGGCTGGTCAAGATATTCCTCTAGAATTTATCGCCCGTTCGCCGCTCCACGGCTTGGGCCGGTTATCCAGGGAGCCGACCGGCACTCGTGTTTTTTCCTTCGTGTCCGGGTCTTCCTCTCATACTCTGTCCAGTGGCGGGCGCTCCGTCTCCCGCCGGTCTTCTCGTCCATGGAACGAGCGCCCACAGCCCTTCGAGTGAGGAACAGTGGAGGCACGGTGGCGGCAGAAACTGCACGAAGTCCGCCAGCATGAGCTGCGTCAACTTTTCAATATTCTGATGGATGACCTGCGGCTTTTTCCCGATGTGACGCCATGTTCACCGGGTGCGTCGGCGTCTCTCCGGGACAAGCTCGCGAGGGAGAAGGATACAGAGTTTTAGCAGCGCTGTCATATTCAGCGGCATGCAAGATCAGCAGGGACACTCTTCTCGTTCCCCTGTAGCCTTGGGGCGGTAACAATACTCTTCCAGAACTCGGTCAGCCTGGCGGATTTCGTAGTTTGCCCGGCTCCGCGGTCGATTGTGTGGACGTTGAAGCTTAACGTCGAGTGCCTTGGAGTCAGGAGGACGATCAGGAGGTCGAAGGGGGAACTCCCGGCAGGAACAGGATACTTTAGTGCACGCGTCCCCTCGAGCTTGTCTCTCCGCGCTCATCTATTCCGCCTGAGCATCAAGCAAACGTCCCCTCTCGCGTTCTACCGGCGCAGCCTTCAAGGAAGTCGCTTCCAGGAAGTGCTAAAACACAATTGCGAAGTATACAGCACGTTGTCATCATACATTTACGAGTGAGAATCTCCGTAACGAAGACCTCCTCTCAGATCATTGAGGATGACGAAGGCCAGGACGGAGCGAACGCGCGGAAGTTGGGTCGAGAGAATTTGTTCTCGGGGATGTGACGGGAACCAAACGTCTCACAGGCAGGAGCAGCCCTTCTCGACGCAGCGTTTCATCTCCGGTGCTCGGACCCCGGCTTTCATGCGAAACGTTCCACACCATCGGGTTCGTTTGGATCTCATTGATGCGGTGGCATTGCTTGCGGAACTCGCTCTCTGAAATTGCGTTTGCACTCTCTTTTTGCCCCTTCGATGCTCTCGCGTTTGCTGCTGGCGGCGAAGGAGGCTACGGCGGTGGGGGCGCCGTCATAGTTTCCGTTCTCGACAACAACAGAAGCGCGAAGCGGCGTACGTACGTACACATCCTATACATCCAAGGAGCCGAGCCAGCCGTACATTCTCTTTTTCCTCGATGCTGCTTTTTGTCGAGAATGATGATTGTTCCAAATACGACGTCGGTTTCCATTCACAAATCGATCATAACCCTCCGATGAACGACGATGACGACGATGCTCTCCAATCAAAAGCTTTTTATTCTCGGTGGAGAGCGTTACAGAGAGCAAGGCCAGAGAACGGAGAGAGGAAACGTTTGGGCCGCTTTGTTGGTGAAGCTCGAATTCGCCGCCATCCCCTGAGCAAACTCGCCCTTGAAGGCTGGGTCCAAGCGTCCTCGAGTCGGAGCTCAAACGGGACGGGTTTCGATTTCGAAACATTGCTCGAAATGTCGATCTTAGTTGCAGAGCGGTGGGATACCGACAGAAATCGGTTTTTTTCCCTTCCGAATAAATTGAGTTGCGGACGCGAGAAAACCGTCCTGAGAGTGGTTCGTCGATCGCAGCCCTGAAACGAGTGAAATTGATCACGTGTCATCCTTCGCGTGTGATAACTACAGTTCGGGCCATCGGTTCTTCCTCTCTTACCGCACAACTCCCTATCTCGTTCGCTTCTCGAATCGTCCTGTCGTGCTCGAGCTTCTCGCAGCCTCCGCTCTCGTCGTAGAGCACGTGGCCGTTTTGGCGTCATCGGGAATTTTCTCCTCATCTCGCATGTCTTCCCAAGGAGTCGGTATTTATTCCATCTCGTCCAACTTGTCATACCCAACTCGCTGAGGGCGGATGTTGACGAATAATAGGACGCTCGGCAGGAACACCCCGTAGGGTATCATAGTGCAAACATCTTTCCGGTGGAGGTTGAGCGTGCCAGGCGTGCCGCCGCGTCGGTTCGTGTCCCTCGCTCTTCGCGTTCTGCGGCCGCTGCCTCCCTGCCCAGAGAAGGCTCCGGTCTTCTCGAGTGAACGGAGAAGCCGAAGTTGCTTTCCGCTCTGTGGCTTAATGTGCGGCGAAGGAGCTTGTACACTTCCCGCTGGCGCTGTTGGTTCGTTTTCGTCGGAACATGTTTCGCCCCAATAAAGCCACACTCTCTGGACTCGATCTGCTGCGGAGCTTTTAAACTTATTGGAGCGCTCGAGGCCGCTCCACTATATATCTCGGTTCTGTTTGAGATTCCGTCAAGGATTATCGCATGGATTGATGAGCCGCGTCTGGCGCTCGAAGAGTTCGCCAGCTCGGAGTCCTAGCTCCGAGATGATCGCCAGCGGGGAGGCGGGAAAACCCGAAGGAGCCGGAGCTTAGCTAATCTCGACATCGAATACTCATGCCTTCCTTCTTTTGCCGTTGGTACGACGACGACGACGTGGTCTCGATCTTGGGAAATTTCGAACCCCTGGCGATAGAAAAGTCAACACACAGCGGGGAAACGCGTCTACATGTAGCCGAGAGAGGATGGCGCGCAAAGGGTTGTTCAATCCAGCGGGTCCTCTTTCCCTCTGAGGATTCTCCAAAAAGCGGAAATCCCCAACAAAGTTGCGTCGGTACTGAAAGCACTGGCGGCAGTCGTGCTGCTCGGCGCACCGCGAAGCATGTGATAGGGCCTGGGAAGCGAGTGGAAAAAGAAGAAAAGCGTGCGTTCTGCAAAGAAATGGAAAAAGCAGCTTGACGGCTCAGCGCTCGGATATACGATCATGGCGGGGATAGCTTTTGAATATCACAGAAGAAACTCAGAGCTCAAGAATGGTCTACTCGGACCGACCGAAACGGGTTACATTATGCAACAGGACAGATGAGCGAGATTCAGCGCAGGAGACGTTCCGTCCGGGGCCGTATTCTCCTCCGTGAGGCTGAGGTTCATTTTCCTGCCTGCGTTTCGAGCAGGATGATTCGGGTCACGGACACTCTCACGAACTCCGAGGAACGAGACCATCGGAGAACGCTGTCGGGAGACTGGAAAACTGGCGCGTTTTCCCGAGAAAGAACCATCTCTCCCTATAGGTGTTGTTTCGCTCCTCTCTCGTTCTAGCCCGACGCGGACAGGCACAACGGAGATCATTTTGCCGAAATGTGGGAGGGGAGGGGGGAGGGGGGTTTCTTCTGGATCAAGCGAGCTATCGGAGTGTGATACAGCGACCGGCGCATGGGGAACGAGCGCATAGTTGGAGCTCGCGGAATACGACCCGATTCTCTTGCGTCGTCCTTTCTCCTCCGTTCATGTATGCAGACAGTAACAAATCGTAGCGAACCGACTGTTGAACTCTCGAGAACGGGTGCCGAGCTTTCCATAGTCGTTTTCCTCCTCGACCCCGTGTTGACTCCACTCGCAGCTCGCCGGGTTGTTCCGCCGGAACAGCGAGTCAGTGTTACCGCCGGGTCGGAGTCTGGATTTCGTTCCACGTCGTCTGCTGGCGGATCCTTCGTGCCGACCCGCCAGGACGGGACTGCACAGCCCCGTAGCATTCCAGAGAGCGCGTGGCGCTCCTCTGGGTGCGCAACCGGCTCCAGTGCTCAATCGCGAGAGTAACAGAAGCTCGAACGAGAGCGGAGGTGATCCGAAGGGGAAAAGATAAAGCTGGTCGAGCACCTGTGGCCGATATACGGTGCGCTGGAACTTTTTCCCTGTGCGTGAAACCGGCGTACGTGACGAGAAAACGCCTCGCGGCCCAATAGAGGGAGCGCTAGTTGACCGAATCGAACAGGGCTCCCGCGGGCTATCCTCGAAAGCGTTGTTCTATCAGTTGCAGCGCGATGTCGCGGCACGTGATGCGTTTGGTGGGAACTCGGGTCGGGCCAGAAAATGAGCTCTTGGAGACCGCGCGGGTTTCTGCCTCTGATTGCTGGACACGTTTCCTCCCATCTTTCTGTGCCAACTGACATCGGATCGTCCAGCTGCCAGATCTTGGCAAGTGCGTACGGCTCCGACGGGAAGTTGTCGCAGCCGTCGACCCCGCAAGATATCTACAGAGTTGTTGGCGTATAATCGCTTTGTCGTTTTGACCAGTCATCATCTTCTCCTTTCTACTCATTATTCTTCAAATGGTAGCCTCCATGAATTATTCAGGAGGCGAGGAGCCAGGCGCACAGACAAGCGGGGAGGGAGTGATACCGGACCTAAAAGAGCCGCACCAGAATCCAGCTGGATTCGCGCCGACCGACCCAGTAGGATACTTCTCGAGCATGTTTACGAATCGAGATACGACGCGAGACCGTTTCCGACCGACGTTGTTTGAAATATTTCTCTGTCAGCGGCACAAGATGTTTTATTTTGGTTCCTTTTGTTCGGTTCCCTGATTCCTATATCCGGGCTGGGGAAAGTGATTCTTCATTTCGCTCAGAACGTACGGCGGCGGAGGGAGCCGATACAGATACATCAATACGACGAGCTGGAGGGCGAGAGCGGGGGGAGAGAAGCCGGCGAGAGGAAGCCAGTACGTGCGTGCTATAATCGACTGATCAGTCAGAAGGGAGCGGCCGCTGCGTCGTTGCAATCGGAATCGCGTTGCATGGAGTTGTGTCACGTCACGCGACTCCGGAGACCGGGAGTTCCTCTCCTCTCCATTGAAAGAGCGACAAAAATTTCCTCTGCGCTCGGGCGACCGTTGACACTCCGACCTCTGTGACTCAGACGTCTGCGCGGGCGGAGCGTCTGATTCCCTCGCTGAGTCCGCGCCTCGGACGAGACTTCAAGCCGGTTGGACTCCGAGACTTCCGCGGCATCGAGCGACGCGAACCTCCTTGGTTCGGCGGCGGCGGCGGCTGCAGAATCTCGAAGTGACACCTCGATGATGAAGACCTCATCGTTTTCCTGCGGCGTCTCGCGCGCGGTAGAATCCAGCAGGAGCACAGCATTCAGAAGTTGAGCCAGACTCACTCGAACAGAATTCCACCAATTCCTCGCCGCTCCGAAGTCGTTAAAGTCCGCCCAGCTTGGTCGCTCAGAACTCCGAGCAATTATAATTTAAGCTGCAAGCCGACTTCCTAATTAGAAGCCTGCATACTCGTTTCCGACGATAGAAAAATTGCGACTGCTGACATTGAGTTCATTCTTCTGCCTTCCGCGACTCGGGAGAAACATCGGGCGGGTTCTCAAGGGTCAAACGGCTTCGAGCGGTTGGAACACTTCCTCCACAGTGCTCGCTGACGACGGGTCCACGAAGTTTTTTGCTGATGACAGAATTCCAGTGCGGCTGGAAAACAGTTTTCTTGAGGCGTCGACTCCAGTTTCAATGAGCGTATATTATTCTTCCGTCAAGTTCTCTTTTCCTCCGGGCTCTGTTCCACGCGGTTTGTTATGTTGGCCAGACTCGTTCGCGCAGCCACACGGCGGAACATTTTACCTCAGGAGTCAGTGGCGAGTTCCGCAAGTGCGCTGCGGCCAAAAGGGTCGCCGCGACATCACCGCCAACCGCACAAACGAGCGCCACGACGCAAAGTAGAAAGTTTGCTTATTATGGCCAGCGCGTCTTCCGTCCGAGGGAGACATGCTCCACAAATAACCGCCTGTTCCGGAATATGGTCTGTTGATGCTCCCGCGTAACTGTATATGAATAAGTACACAACTACGCACGCACTGTCTGTTCGTCCGTCTTTGTTGCTAACTAGCTCACCGGTCGGCCGGCCGGCCAAGTGTACGCCCGAGAGAACGCAGACGGAGAAAGCTTAGCCAATATCCGCGAGTTGTCAAGAGCGGCTCCCCCTCTCTTTTTGCCTCCGGTTCCCTTTTGGTCGTGTAGGGTTTCTTTCTTCCGCTAAGCCCGGTGTGGCCGGCATTTTTTCCTTCTTCCTTCCTTTCTTTATTCTCCTACACAAAAATTCCTCTTCGCTTCCCTGCCGTGACATTATATTGCCAGAGGCTGCATCAGAAGCAGATGGAGCGGCGGAAAACCAGAGCAGGGAGCCCAGAGGACTCCTCAGGAGAGTCGGTGGCGGGAAAGGAGTCTCTGGAAGAGTTGGGAGGTAGCCGGATGAATCGATTGTTCGCCGGTGTCCGTTACGCAATTGAGCCAGACTCCTGTTGCCTCGTCCAGCTTGTCACGACTAAGCGGGGCAGTCATCACAACGATGCGATCAAGGGTTTTCTCCGATCGAAATGCGGCACGAGCCGTCATCCGTGCCGGGATCTGAAGCTTGGCTATCGTGTCTCGTTGCAATTCAGACGGCGTGGTGGCGGCGGCGGCGACACAATCTATTGCTGTTGTGTCTCCGTCAAGACTGTCAGCATTCGATCAATCACAAATAGGTAATTATCTCGGCAAACATCAGACGGAGCTGATTGGCGTCGCTATCCTCGTTGAATGTACTTTGGCTTGACGACTTTGGCGGTTCGCTCATTCCCTCCCCCTCTCCGTCGTTCCCCTCCGAACTCTCCCAACGTGAAGGAGCTCTTCCAATCACCCGAAGTGGGGAGGAAATGGGAGAGTTCGACTCTGTCCCAGGCACTCGGATCGACAGTCCGGGCTTCCGACAGACTGAGAAATACGACGTTTGGATGCGTGGCAAACGTGACGTAAAGTCATTGAGTCTATTCGCAGCAATCGCGTAGTCTGATTTTTTCTCCGAGCCATGCGGTGTTCCTATTGGCTGAGAATACCCTAAAAGAACGCCCTAGAGATTCACTCCGCCGGCGACTCATGCGCCGCACAACTTGATTCACCCAAGGGCATGCGTCGTGCGAAAACAAAAGAAGGAAGCACACGAGGTCTCCGAAAGAAGCCAAACGTCTCCGTCACGCCGAGCGTGTCGAGTGTTCACGCTCCATAACCGGAACAGGAATAGTGCGGAGCTATTGTGCCGATGGGAGCCCACCTCGAGCACACTGCCCGGGACGAATGATCAACAGCAGCGACGACCCGTCTTTGATAAGAAGAGTTAGTTCGCACGATCCGCGTGGATGCCGAAGCCCTGTTCGCCCCCAAAAAACAGTTGGCCGACGAGGGCAGAGGCGGAAACCACGAAATAATTAAAACGGTTGACAACGAGTTCGGATGACCCTAGTCTCCTTATCGCCTAACAGCGATGTTTTGGACGCGGCTTGAGCGTTCTCGCCTGATAAGTGGGTGCGGAGGCGAGCGATGAATGAATGCGAACCGAGAAACGAAGCGGCAATAGCTCCCGCCAGCAGCCCAAATTAGAAATGGCGTAATGGCATCAATAATTATCTCTCGTCCGCTTTGAAAGACACTAAGGCGCACGGCTTGATGGCTGCCCAGCCCGCGAACCGTCTACTGCGTCGGCCGGTCACAACCCTGCGCTCAATGAAAGCGAGCACAGGGACGATAAGCAGCTCCGACGCGGAGAGTCCACCATACTGTCCCGAGCGCAGTCATCTTCCAAGAGACGTAGGCCTTGGATGCAAACTCTTTTCGTCGTGGTGATCGCTTGGTGGCTTCAACTTGGAAGGTTGGCGGGTACATCGTCTGCTAGACTCGTGTGTGCAAGTAGCGGCGCGCGGCGTACTACCAACATACAGAGTGGGAGGCGAGCAGACGAGCGGACAGCTCGACAGGCCGGCCGGCACGCAGGCTGGCTTCGGGCGAGCGAGGGAGCGGGCGTTCTCTAATGACAACCAGCCCCCCCCCCCCCGCTCGAGTGTGGGCTCTCGGCTCTCCCGGCGGGCGGGTTGGCTGGCTGGTTGTCATCATGATGTTCGGAAAGGTTCTTCACGCCGCCCCCTCCATTACAGCCGACTCGTCCTCTGAGGACGAGGCAAACGGGTGACCAGCGGGTGAACGGGCGCTCATGAGAGGACTGGTTCTCGGAGGCATGTACGGAGGGCGAGCCGTTCCTCAACGACTGTCGGCGTATTGAACTACCTTCCGCGTACGGGCTCCATGAGGAGAGAAAAACTTATCAAAACGTAAATTCCAGTGCATTCAACCCATGCACCACATCAGGCCCACACTCTGTGATTTGTAGTCCATTTCCATTCATAGCATTCCCACGGATCGGAAGTTTCCGGAGTTTCTTCGCACAATTTGTGTGCACCCTGCTTTCCGGGTATCGAGTCCCCGGAGGGGGAGAAGAGTGAGGCTATGCGGGTTCGCCGCACAGAACCTAGTATTCAGGATAGCGGCCGTCCTCGAGTCCCGACGTGAAGACCACTCAGAGAACCGTGAACTCAGACACCACTCCATCGGTCACACGGCGAATGCAAACGTCCGATCTCCGTTCGGCTCAGGAAACGTGCACGCGTAACCTGCATGGATAGTGAATCGCAAGGAGTGGGGCTCAAGCCCACGAGGTCGGCGACAAAACGCTTCGCCCTGAGCCTGATGTCTCGAGCCGGCCGATCGCCCGAAACGTTTGAATGAGGGCGTCTGAAAATTGATGATGGCCGTTCAAACCCAAAAGGACTCAAGAGGAAGCGGTCTTCGGCGGACACCCATCGACCAGGCACGTGCACCGTCGCATGAGCATGCCCGTCAGTCGGAGGGGTTCCAGCGGTGTCCTGTTCCCTCCGAAAACGATGGCCGCCTCCCCGATTGAGAAAATGGCGGCTTCCGCGACCTCTGCCCTCGACATAACGGGTACTTGGTAGGATAGCGATACGATGACTAATCGAATCGCCGTGTTGGGAGTATGCGGGGAACACGACGCGAGACATCCAATCGGAGTCCTTTCTCCGATAGTTTACGGATCCTCCCGATCTCCTCGCTTGCACTCCCAGTCGTAAGAAGTGCACCGCGAAAGAGTCTTTCCGAGCCTACGAGCAACGGAGGTAGAGACGCAGCCAGACGATAGGGCACAAGAGAGTTGATAGCAACAGAGGGATGGTGGCGCAGACCAGCTTTGTAGTGGCTTGCTCGGATTGCGGGCACAGGCTCGCAAAAATAACAACCACAGAATGCAGCATGTGAAGCAGCGCACGAACAGAGGCGCGAAAAACAGCCGGGAAGAAGAAGAGAGGAATTCTACAACCAGGGAACGGCTTCGAACACGCTTTCCCAAAAGAAGGAAAATCCATCGTGAATAGCTGAGTCATTTCTGTCGCTCCCGTTCTTCCTCCCGCGAAGTCGTCTGCCTTCCCACTCCCCATACCTCGCCGGCGCGTGGAGTCCCGCTTCCTGACGGTGCCCGTAGCGCTCGACGCACAACGACATCATTAAGCCACGTAGGCACAAAAAATATTTTTCCCGCTTAAAAGAGGAGAGGAGGAACGAGACGCGATCATCTCACCCAGGCCCTCTTCCGCACTCGACTCAGGTCGTCGTCGTCGTTGTTGTTGCAGCAGCAGCAGCGGGGTGCAGGATATTCTCATCGTCATTGACTTGATCCGACACCGCTTTTTTCTTCTTTGTTCAGCCGCGCCACCGAACTCTCGGAGGAAGCGGGCCACTCATGGAATTTATGGCTTTCAACAGGGAGGGAAACAATGGCAGGAAACCACTTGGACGATTTGTTAACTTCATGATATACGAGGTCGAGCCGACAGAATGATGAGAACGGCATTGACATAACGAGGAGCTATGTCCACTCGTGCCGCCCGTTATGTGTGATCCTTTGTCGTGGTTACTGCCCATGGAACGATCGGATACAGCGTTCACGTCTTTTCACGGATGGCGAAGAGCTTTTTCCACAGCGATCTCAGCTCCGGTGATTTTCATTCAGAGAGGAAGCGCTCCTGACGAAGTCTCCCTCCACTCGACTCGCACAGAACAGCTTCCGCGGCTCTGCTGAACGCTCTGGATCTCAGTTCGAACCACGGGATCCGTTCGAGGGTATCCACTCGCGCGACACCTCAAAGGAAGCAACTCAAATCTCACTGCCCTTCGACCTTCTCTATTGCACCTCGGAGACAAGCGGAGAGCGCTTTTCAACATCCAGCGTCCGTTAAGGTTGCAACAGACAATCTACAATATGGCCAAGGCGAAGTCACCGCTCTAAACACTCGTTCGTTGATTTGCGTGAGTCCGCGACGTCCTTGGAGTACGGCTCATGGGCGCGGGGCTTGTCTATTCGTTGGATTTTCTGCGTCAGAAAATTTGATTTTCTAAAGCAGGTTCGGACGAACAGAGGAATATCGTCGATCGGGACGCAGTCGACAGCGGGGAGAAATATAGGAGCTTGTTTTTCTCGGGAGAGCCGGCTCTTCCTCGCTCCCTCCTTTCTTCCGTTTTCGAGAACAGCCTACCGCCGCACCCTCCGCGGCATCGCAGTCCCCCCCCGCCGAGTGATGATGGCTCGCTGCCTGCCTGCCTGACTCGCCTTAGTGTCGTCGACGAAGCAGAAATCGCGCCAAAGGTTTCTCGCGGGTTCTTTTGCGGCGGCGTCCTTTCCTCATCTGCCTTCGTCTAGGGTTAGTCTCGTTTCCGGTCGTCGATCTGCGTCAGAAACTCCTGCGACGATGAGGGAGAGCCCGGTGTTATTCCTCTCCCCGGCACTTGGTGAGATCGCACGAACATTCCGAAATGATCCCGTTAGCGGCTCGAAATCTTCGTCGCCCTGGTGGAGATGAGTAATTTCACGAATCTCATACCAGCGTGTTTTGTCGAAGCACCCACCCGCATCGAGACGAAAGACTTGAGAGCCTTGACCGACCAGAGGCTTGGAGACGGTCCCGGAAGGAGAACCAAAGCGTGAGCCTGTGGGGTGCGGAGTTGACGAAAAGCCCAATTCGAGCGGGTTCTTCGCTCTTCTTCGCCGAGCAGCCATCGTTTTGGCTGGTTCTGCCAACATCAATCTCTTTATCGACCTCCTTTCCAGTCGCTGTCGACGCTGTCGCAGTCGACTGTACTTGGAACAGGGGGATCGCGTGTGAGACGGAAGAGAACATCCAGCGGCAGAGACCATAGCAAAAGCATCGAGTGGGATGGGAATTCAGGGGAGAGTCGAGCGACGGAGAGTATGCATACATTCGATAAGTAGGCATCGGCCAGTGGTGAGAGCGGCGTGCCAGCCGTGCTCCGCCGCCGCCACTGCTCGGTCCGCCATGAAATATCGGAAGCCAATCGCCTAAGGCGCCCGGGGACAACATGGCTCCTCTTCTCCATACGATGGAGTGAATCGGGAAGATGGTGTGGCCGGATGATTGATGGTTGGATGACGGGCTAGCTCGCTCAACGGATTAATTCAGAGGCGGGATGAGCCACAAATGTCGAAGAGCGTTGCGCAATCTTCACGAACGCGCAAGCGAGGGAGAACGCGCTGGAAATCGTAGTAAATAATGTTCTCACAACGGGAAGCTGGGAAAGGTCACGTGACACAACTTGAATTTTTCTCCTCTCTCCCCTTTCAGGTGACGGAGAAGAGCTCCCTCAGAAATCGGCAACGCAAGGTGACAACGTCATCTTGGATTGCCCATTCGAATATCCAGACGGAACTCCGGTACCCTACTTGGTGCAATGGCACAAAAAAGATCACAAAATTCCTATCTACATATGGTGAGTACTTTTTTGGAGAACCTGTCCGATACGGTCTCGGTCATTGTCAAAGCAATGTCAACAGACACATCCCCCATCGCAGAAATCCAACTCATCTTTGCTTGCTGAAGGTCCTCGCTCCGGCTGCCCGGACAGCGAGGCCATGAGCCGAACGCAAATATGTGCACTGAGGCAGACAAATGGGATTGAACGGCATACGAACAGGCGCACATAAATAGAGGAACATGACCTACTGTTTAACCTATTCAGCGGCATGGGTCCACTAGAATGCCCTGAAGATGGCTGCCAACGATCAAGGAGGTACTTCCGAAAGCACTGGAAACAATTCCACCTTCGGATGTCTCGACGGTTGCTTATCCACGGCGAGCTCGGATCAAAATTTCCAACGTATCCTATCAGTTTCCGAACACGTTACGTAGCGATTCGCAACTGGACGCTGGAAAGTTTCAACCGGTGGAACGGCTGTTTACCACTTCGATGAGTGACTCGTTCCGTCGATGGACACGGGTTCAAATCCGGCGTGGGATTTCTCGAAAAGATGAATCCCCGGCAGAGCTCACTGACGGGACAGGGGAAATCATGATCTGCCAGCATTGTGCAGGGCTCGAGACGGTGTACATACAGATCGATTCAAAAACAAATCTTTCGCTTCGGCGATAGATCGGGGAGAGCACGGACGGACGTCAATAGTCCAAATATACTCCGGAGTCGGCGGTAAACAGGCCAATACCTACCTTCTCCTTGCCTCTGGAGAAATATATGCTCGAGAGTGGATGGCTCCAATCGAGGCCCCGAGTTTCCAGTTCTGAATCGATCCGTGGAGACGCTCCGGCAGTAATCGCGCCGAGAAATAACGTTGGGAGCGCCGCTCATCGACAGAGAGCATCTAGAACCAGCATCCTATAGGCGTTCCATCGAACTTCTCGGACGGCAACGGACGATCCGCGCCGAGAACTTCGCTCGCGTGTTATTCAAGTCGGCGGATAAAATTCCTGAAACGCCAAGAGGGTTCATTCGAGCGGGAAGCAACCGAATTCTCTCGGCACATCGATCCTGCTTCGCTTGGAGCCTCGCGGATGGAAGCGATCGCCCTCCAAGGCGGTGGGCTTCATCCTGCCGTGAGCTCAAATGGGTTGGGAGGAGAGAGCATCAGTCTGACCAAGTCTCAAAACAGACCGAGTCGTCGATCCTGCTCACCACACGGAACCTCCCGGCTGATATAGCCAGACTCGATAGAAGTGGTGTGAACATCAACACCACGGACACAGAAAATAGTTTCCTTGAACGCCGGGGAATCGACTAGTTGATCGAGCTCGTCTGTGGAAGAAAAATAGGGACATAGCCCAGCAGGCTGCGTTAGAGCTCTAGCTGCGGCAGCGTGTCTTCCTGTTTCCTTCGGTTGGGCTCTTCTTTTTTAAAGTCAACGTCGTTCCCGCCGTCGCGTCGTCGCCGTCGGCTGCGCTCCCTGGCGTGCATCCATTCGAAATTCAATCCAGGTCTCGAGAATGGAGTCTTCAGCGGGAAGAAGCACGGGGGAAAAACTACTGCAGTAAACTCTCGAATGGAGGAACGAGAGCGCCGAGCAACCAGTTGGATGGCTTCTGAGCGAGAAGCGAACTCGAGCTATTTTATCAACCGGCGCGTTGCGAATGCATTCGCGCTCCGTGAGAAACAGAGAACACACGCTACAAACATCACTGCAGAGCCCTCCGAAGTGGACTCTAGGGTGCAAGTGAGAATTATCCGACCTGGCGTGAGTTTGCGCTGAGACCGATACTTTGAAGTTTCACGTTAATTGAACGGCAGCGATCCCGACTCAGTTCTCAACTGTAAATAAATAAGCTACTTATATAATAATAACTTACTTATTCATTTATTTATTCATTCTCCATGTTACTCGAGCTGAGTGAAAATAAAAACACAAGTTCTCAACTGTAGGGTTTCGGTCCAAAATTTCCGGCGTGCGCACGCCAATTTCGTCCACAGGGGAACTTGAACTACATCGATGACCATCGGGAAGGGAAGAGCCTCGGCAACAGCTAATTGGGCGCCCGACTATTAAGCGAGCATACGCAAATGTCGACTCCGCCATAAACGGCTTTTTGAAATTCGGGTATCGCGATGTCGTGTTGAAACCAGATCTGGGAAATCCGGGTGGACGCAAAATGGTTGCCGTCGAATGCGATTCCCGAATAATGGGATCAGCCACTCATTCGGACCGAAACCCAGATACCCGAGGATTCCAATCGAGAGAACCTTGTTATCGGATCTCAACCTTTCTATATTCGTTGCGATGGCACTTCCAGACTCTGTCTCTCAACCGATCGAACTCGTTCTGATGTGATTCGATGTCGTGGACCTGGTAACACTTTCGTGAGATCGTCTACGCCTTGGGAGTTCGAAGGAAATCAGTTCAAACGACAAAACTGTTCAGAGGACGAGGCAGAAGTTTCCGAAGCCGTGAGAGTCCGCCGCGTTCCTGCTCGCAAGATGCCATGTCCTGAATGTTCGCTGAATGACAGCATCGACTTCATCCGCAGATTCTCGATGCAGGAGAAGCAACAAACTTCTATGTAAAGTTCCTTTCATTCCGAGCGAGGGCTCAGCGATGATGTTTGTACTGCTCTCGAAATAAAGCATTCGATTGGGAGCACGGAGGAAAGGCCCTCCTCGAGTGATTCCACTCTAAATCTCTGGCGGCACGGAATTGGGACAGTGCAACTGGCATCCCGGACGATGAACGGGA
The DNA here is from genome assembly GCA_037576195.1 of Phytoseiulus persimilis. Lineage (NCBI taxonomy): Eukaryota > Metazoa > Arthropoda > Arachnida > Mesostigmata > Phytoseiidae > Phytoseiulus > Phytoseiulus persimilis. The sequence continues at coordinate 30,485,771 of CM075102.1, read as the reverse complement.
AAGCCGTACAGTTTATCTTCCTCGCACGAGCTCCTCGAAACGCGATTTGAACCCGGTTGTGGTAACACGACGCACGTTCCCCGGGTCAGAGACCAACGCCCACGATCATCAGAAACTTGCCTCGTTCGAGCCCAAGGATCAGAAGCTCCGTTGGCGCATTTAGTGGGAGACATGTGCCTGATATCGCAAACCGAGCTCGAGGAAACTGCTGGAATTCAGCGCCCTGGAAGAATCTGATTCAGAGCGTCCGCCGATCTTTATCTAGAGAGTCGAAGTGATCTGAAAATTTATTGGGTTAAGCTGCGTCGATTCCGGCGGTGATCGACCTTGACGGCGGAGAAATGAGTTGAAAGCAACAAATCACCCTCTCACACGACAAAGTTCCCGAGCCTGCCCCAGAATCCTCTCGAGAGCTCTGCTTTTATCGAACTCGCTCGGTTTTTTCATGAAGGGAGCTTAGGAGCAACGAGAATGCCAACTGTAGCTTGGTTCTCTTCGACCGCGCACGCAAGAAGGAGCGAAAGCTCCCTTCCTCTCCGAAATCAGTTTTCGCCAGCTTTCCAGGTTCTTTTGGTTACCTAAATGATGTTCTTCCGACTTCCCCGTTGTTGTTCCATCAGACGGACTCCTCCGTCTTTCAAGTCGAGAATCACTGATTCGGTTCCGAGTCAGCGATTCGACTCGGAATTCGACTCGTTTCTAATTGAGAGTAGCGAAAGCTTGTGGAGCACTGAGTGAATTCACTGAAAGCGGTTCCGGAGTACCAGATGAGCTGAAGAGATTCGGGAATGAGACTATTGTGGAGGAGACCTTGAGAGAGAGAGAGAGACCAACGAGAGCTCCTGCGAGAATTGGTTGAGGCTGTTGCTCCATGCATTGAATGGTTCGGCTGCTTTCCTCACTTTCCTCCGGAGTCGCGCTGCGAGGCTCGCCCTGTCCTTTTCCCCGTCCTTATTTTTTTTCTCCTCACTTCCTTCGGTACACGCCGCGGGCGAACAAGGCGGTGCCGCACGGCGTATTCAATTGCGTGCTGACTTCGTTCGGGCCGCGCCGCCGCTGCCGCACTCACATCAGGGACCCACTCGCCTCTTCAGTCGCACGCAACACCATTGGTGGCTTCGACTGTCGTTGGTTTTGGTGAATTCATGGGCGCTGTTTTTCCAGAACATTGCGATAAAAACTTCGTTTCGACGACATTCAACCCGGACAAGGAGACAAAGCCGTTTCGGGGAACAAAGGGTCGTTTGTGCAGTTGAGCCGAGCCGCCGCGGCGTTCGCCGTTATCGGCAACTCGAGTCTAGGAAGGAGTCCAAACCCGGCGATATGCAGCGTCGTCAGGAGCTTTTCGAGGGAAATCCCGAATTCCGTTGCGTTCGCTGTAGGTACCGCTGGTGCTTCTGCTCCGGCATCTTTGAGCTGATGCAGGTGTTCCGTTCAGGAGGAAGAGGAGTCCCAGCGGGCGCGTCTGACACTTGGCAGACGGCGCCCCTCCTGTTTGCGCAAAAGGTGCTTTCATCTTCCGTCCGATATTTGAATTTAATTACTCGGATCGCAGGTTTCATCCCCCGTGGTTCCGCTGTGCTATCTCTCCAAGTTTGTGCAAATTACAACCGAAATCGCACGGTGGTTAATCTCACATTAAACATCGGCTTATCGGCCGTGTTCCGGGCGGTCGTCACCCATTAGGTGGGCGGTTGCTCGAATGTGATAGGAGAGGCCCTTCTCGCAGCCACCATCTGCGTCCATCCCCCACCGGCTGGAATCGTTGGCCGCCGACCTGGGAAAGCTCGAGATGCATCTAAGTAACTTGCGATGCTCCAGGACGCTCACCGGACTTGTCCTGAGGCTTTCGAACGCCTCTGGGGAGGAATTAGAAGCGCGGATCGTTCTTCGAATCAGCTTGAAATGTCATGAGCGCGGTCACAGCTCACGCGCGGGTCGGGTTGGGTTCAGAGGGATCCGAGCTTGGGCCCCGGCCGGAGAGCAGCCGGCTCTAGGAGGGGTCGTTGCCTCGAATACCGGCCGCGCGTTTCGGTCGTCCTCCGCGATCCCATGTGTCCGAGGTGATTAAAGCTATATACGGCTTTTCCTGCTCGCGTCCCCGCTCCAAACGCACGACGTAGTTCCCGCAGCGTCATTGTAAGCCCTGCCCGCGCAGCCGTGCTGCATTTCGCTTGCCACCTGGATCGCGGGAGCAATTGAACGAAACTCCAGCTTTTCGCCGGCGCGTTTAGACGACTCCTCGTTACACTGTTCGTGGCCTCTGCGCATGACTGGCCGTTGGAGGGACCTCGAATCGAAACATTCAATCACATATCCAACCGCTGGTCATATTATTTGGCCGGGCTCATATTGGGTTTCGAGTCGTGCAAAAACACATCTTCAGCCCGGAGCCGAGCGCCGCCTCGTTCCAATGGAAAAGGGGGAGAGGGTTTGCTCAAGCATCCGCATCGAGTGCCATACATGTGGAGATGAGGAAGAGTTCGCACCCACCGTGCATCCACTCCACTCGCATTCAACCTCCGTTTGTCATCTCCTGACGAACTCCGGATGGAAACTGTGCCAGCGTTTCGAGGGAATCCAAATAAGTGCGGCACGCTGCGTGGCTGTGACGCAGGATCGGGCGGCGAATCTCGTTTAGTCTCTTGAGAGACTTCTTCTTCCGGGGTATCTCTGCCGTGATTATGGCTTCCCGTTCTCATCCGCTGCTTTGAACTTCTGTCGTAGTTTTCCGTTCAGGGGGACGAGTCCTTGCGCCTCCAGTCACGGTCCTTTTCTGCCGGATCGTTTTTCTCCTCCTATAACCGAGTTCTCCGGCCTTTCATCCATCCATTCATCTCTCGATTTTAATTTCTCCGCTTTCCTGTCACGTTGAGTCGGCCGTGGAGTTCTGCTCCACTTCGTCCCGGACTGCTCCCCCATCGCACCTTTCGAAACTTTTGGCCTCGTCGGCTCCGTGGTTCACATTCGCTGTTTTCCGAAGTTTTTGACCGCCGCTCGCCGTCGTCCATGTTGGCGTTCCGTCGAGTATTCGATACAGCCCTACTTCTATCGACATTCGCCCTCGGTGGGCGAGGAGTCCCTTCTTCGAAGAATGTAACAGGATGCGAGATCGATAGCGAAATACTTCAAGTGCGGACATGTGTGATAGCGGCGGCGGGGATGGAGTTCAAAGTGTGACCTCAGAAGCTCCGATGTTGACCTTCACCAGGATTGTCACGAGCGTCGTCTGAGCAGCCGCGTCCCCACTCGCAGTGACCCAGGTGCATTAGGACGAAAGCTTCGGGAGGGGTTATCCGCTTTTCACCTGGAGCGTTTCATGTTCCGAAAATCTGTCCGCCTCGGCGCTTTCCATTTCCGTCAGCTTGCCTCGGGGGCGAGAATAATGCAACTTCAAAGGAGAGCAGACCCCCATTCAGATCACATGAGACTCCCTCGACAGCGCTCATGAACCGTCGAAGCCCTAACCCAAACCTGGTCCTCGAACGATCAGAGCCTCTTCGAAGAATAGCTGAGTGTGAAATATCCGCTGCGTTTCTCAGTATTTCCGAACAGCGCACGAGATTGGCTCGACTCCCCGACCCCCTGGAGCCGTCATGGGGGCAGGCGGGCTCTGGTTCGGGGGGCGACCGAAGGAATATACTGCTGGGAATCGAACAACTCGTCCCCAAAAGGAAACGTCCGATTGTGCAGGTCAGCCACAGCGCACGGAGCCGGCTCCATGGATGTGAGCCAACCTCTGCCTCTCCACCCCACCCTAGTCCATTAGTCTTTATCAGGAAGAATTCAGCCAGGTGGAACAAACGGTTGGCGGCCGGAAGAGATAAAGGCTAGCTGGGTTGGCAAGTCAGTAGCTCATTTCTCACACGACGTCTTGATATCGATGTCACGCACAACGACGCGTGTATTCCTGCCGAGGAGGGAACTAAGGGATCGGAGGAAGGAGGGAGCCGGTGCTGTCGTTGCAGCTTGACAACCCGCTAAACGTATGCGAGTTCACGTGATGTCGATATAATGGCAGGCCATGAAGAGCTGCGTGTTCAGAATCACGAAGCAACGGTGCACTTTATCAACAACTGATGCTATCATGGGAATCGTAGCCTCGAGAGAAGCGCACTTCACGGAGTTCTCCATCTAGACAACCGGTGTGCTCGGTCGAGAGGCTGTGTCCGAAACTGTGGTCTTTCACGTATCTCCTCCTGGTGGAGGTGTTCTCCATTTTGGCGCGATTTTGTAACAAGGTTGAGGTTGGAGATCCGCATGGTCATTGCGAGGTTCTCGCAGAGATTACTGGGAAGGAGCTGCCGCTCAGAATTCGTTTCTCTCTCACCCACAGGTACGACGGTTATCCACCACATGCATCTGACGACTACAAAGATAGGGTATCATTATCAGGGAAATCTTCTCTCAACCTGACCAGCGTGAGAGAGGCCGACAAAGGCTGGTACGAATGCAAGGTGAGTGAAACATCGCGAATAAATTTTGATTCACATCGTCGTGAACGTTTCCGTCGCCGTGATTGGAACGGCGCGCCGTTCCAATCACGCTGCCGAATGCTGCCTCGTTCGATCCCGGCAGACTACCGTTCACTATATCATCCAGAGCATGGCTCCATGAAACCGATTCTGCGGGACTTCTGCGGGGGAGGGGAGGGGGGGCCGAATGGAAAATAAGGAGCAACACTGCCCTGGACTTCCGACGTGACGGCCAGACCTCGCCCGTGAGCGCGCTACCTCCGTGGCACGGAGGACGTACCGCAGACATCTATGAGTTTGAGGGAGACGGGCGAAGCGAATTCTACACAATGCCCTTGACTACAACTCCGGCCATAAAATCCTGAACGACATTTATTGCGAATCGTAACAAAGACACGACGAACCGAGAGATGGATCACTCAGAGAATCTCGTTCTTGGATTGCCGCTCGTGCCGAGCGCCGTCGTCGTGCTCGGTGTTCACGGACACAACAGCATCGACTGATCATCAGCACTCCGTCGGTTTTTCCGGTTCCCGACGGTTCTGTGTAAGTGATGACGACACAGTTCTGCTCGATCAGGTCGGTACACGACAGCGATATTTCGACTCGAAACTCCTTTGTTCGATGCGACTTTTTGGCGTCCATCCGAGGTCGAAGTCATTGTTGGCAACGCTGAAACATTGCAGAAGAATAAAAGATTCCGACGCTCACCGACCGAGCAACGAACACGTGACATCTAATTCGCAGCCGAGTGTGTTCTGTGGACTCGTCGTGGACTACAGTTGGGCGGGCTGCTTCAAAAATTGCTCGGAGCTCGAGAGCATCCAAACAAAGGAGCGTCCTGCGGTGTTGCCAACATTCCCGTCGTCGTCCGCAGCGTGCTAATCGGGTTGTCAGACGTGGAATAGACGGAAAAGAGTAACGACGCATCCAACGTGTGTCTGGAGGAAATCTCTGCGTGAGCGTAACTGAGTGCGTACTCAACCGTCCGACTCGACGCATGCGGATGGCAAGACAATGTGGGAGAGTTACGGCTCCCGCGACAAAATCTCACGGAGTTAAACCACGTCCTGCTCAAGCTTCCTTGTATTTGGCTTGTCATTCCAAAGCCCTTGTCTCGTCTCTCACTCACAGCGGACGTGTCCAAAAGCCCGAGGTCTGGAGATAGAGCCAGAAGAGGATGCGGAAAGTGTGCGAAAAATCAGAGAGGAGTCTTCCGAGAGATTCTTCCCAGAGAACTGCGTCGGTGCCCTCCTTTGGCCCAGGACCCTTCCGGGTCGTCGTCGTCTGCGTTGTGAGACTCGGACAGTCGGCTCCCTCCGCCATGACAGCGGTGGTCCCGACATTGTTCTTCTCGGCGGTGTGCGGGCTCCGAATCTACCTTCTCTGCTCTTTCTCTACATGCCGATGTTTCATCCGAGCCTTTCCAGCCGGTTTGAGTGTCCGAGACAGCGCACCTCAGATCCATTTGCTGCCCCCTCCCCCTCCCCGTGGCAACTCAATGCCGAATCCCCCGGCCAACGCTCCGACACGGCGAAGAATCTCGGTCACGGATAACTCACTGCGGGGAGCGCAGTGGGCATCCGTTCATCCCGCGGCCGCTTCGCCTGCTTCTCGATTCCAGCGAGAAGCAATGATTTTTTCCTCCCGTTCGTCCGTGTGCTCGCTTGTTCCAACGGCGGACTTGTGCTTTTACGATTCTTCGCATCCCCCTCCCGCGAGTCGACGAAACTTCGCAACGCTTCTCGACCACACGATCAGCCCGCACGGAATCGCTGCTCCGAGCAGACCCAAACTACATAGATGCTGGACGGCCTGTATTCCTCGGCGCCGGCCTCGCTGCAGGCAGAAGCCTAATCACTATGATTAATCAACGCTGCAAGTGACGTAACCAGACAACCAGGACGAAGCTGTGAAGGAGGAATCAGATATGAGCGAGGTCGTCCGGTCATTGGAATGCGTCACAAGACGTCTCCTTTTTGGGAGAAAGACCTCCGTTCGCCATAGACAGCCTTAACGGTCCTGAGTTATTTCTAGCAGGAATCGCTGCCGGTGAGGATCGTCGGTCGGCTACTTTTCAGCTGCTGTGTGCTCTTCCTCGTGCGCGGGAGCGGGAAATCCACACATCATGGCGACACGTTTGCTCCCGCACGCCCGTAAACGCGTCCCGGGCTGACCGATGGCTGCCATTGGGACGACCTATAAATCAGCGAGTTGTGAGTGATGCTGCACACGGACCAGAGACGAACATGGAGGAATCTCCTCCGCAACCCGTCCTGATCAGCGGCGAGAACGCGAACAAAGCTCGGACAGTTCCGGGGACCCCGTTGTGAGAGGGAGGGAGCGAGAAACAGGAAGGTCATGAAAAACAAAAGATGCTACGAGATGTTGCCCACAACCGCAGTTCTGAAGACGACCTGTAGCGAGCGACTCGCTCCCGTAGTCCGTTCGTCTCTGGAGGCGTGAGCTGCAATCTGCTCGCTCGAGAGCGGCATTCTGTGTCTTCGTCCAGTGGTCGTACAAGGAGAAACTGGAAAAAGTCTTGGCTGGCCTGATTTAAGGCGGAAGGAGAGCGAAGCGAGGATGTTACCTGAGGGCGAGCAATGCTACGGTGACAGCGGTTTCGGCTCCAGGCTCTCATCCCGCTCCAGCGAGCCTTGGGCGGTTCTCGGAGATGTCCGTGGGGCTTACCTTTAGGAGAGAGAGGTCACCGAGCCGCTAGGATGGACGACTGTGGCGCAGACACACAGGGTAGATGTGTCGTGAGCTCAAGGAAACCCTGCCATCAAAGCAGCAGGCGGGTGAGCTGGCCGGAAGGCTGGCAGCTCCCAGGAGCAACCAGACAGCCATTCCGGCGGTGGCATTCTCTACTCACTTCGTAGTGTCTGGTGGGCAGTCGCAGTTGGCTGCACAGCCGTTAGAAGAGAATACTGAGGGAGCAGCTCTCCGAGAAGGGGCGAAACAGGAGCGCGCAAAGAAAGCTTCGACTTCATTGTACCGCAGCTCCGGCCCAGCCCCGCCCCCGCCGGGAAGGAAGCCATTGTCGACAATATTGGCAACTGTGGGGCCGCCGCCGCTGATGGAACAGACAAACTACGACGGTCAGACGGAGAAGATGGGCTGGGTGACGGACGAGTATCCTGAACGAAAAACATCGATCACCAGGCCGCTACGGTGAACGCGTGTTTCTCAACTCAGCTTTGTCGAACCGAGTCGGCGAATGTGACCTCAGTTGGTAAACCGCGCATCATTCCTGGTCTTGACGCGTGCCCGTCATCAACCGCCTTCAGCTTTGGGAGCTCGAAGTTGGAGATTCTGTTCTCCGCGGCCCTCCCATGCCTTACTCGGGCCCTTGCGGGAGTCTCCTCCGGGTGTCCTGAACCGCCCGCAGAGGCGAAACCAGGATATTTTCGGGGGGGGGGGGGGGGCATTTCCAGGGGGCCAACTCGATGATGGAACAAACAGAGGAAACGCTCTCCCCAACGAGGTTCATCGGTGAAGAGAGTACGCTGGTCAGAACAGGTCCCGCAGGCACGCACCCGTGTAGTAGATCTCGCCGTTTCGGAGCTCCCGATAGCTGGAGCTTGCTGATATGTATCAGGGGCGACTCTTCCTTGCTGCTGCTTCGCTTCAGAAACGACAACAACACTGCGACAGAAAATGATTTCCGGAAACTTCACGAGTTCTGTGAGGATTCACTCAATTGTTGATTGCAGGTGTTTTTCCTGAGCCGCGAGACCATGAAAAATGGCACCTGGATTTATCTCGACGTTTTGGCTCCGCCGCACTTTCGCTCAAAGCCACCTGAAATCCTCTATGTTAAGGTGGGCGAATCTCTCGTACTTCCCTGCAAAGCCGACGGTGAGTTCCATCAGCATGCCTTCACCCCCGTCAAAAGTAGCAGCTGGGAGTGCAGAGGACGTCGAACGTTAACGAGCGAACTGCGGACCAATCCGCTCATTCACCCGCTGCCTCGCTCACAGAGTCCGGAACTCTCTCTCTCCCCCACTCGTTGGTGGCTTGGTTGAGAAATGAAAGGCTAGAAAGGCAACGGAGGAAAAAGCAAACAAATAATTAACTACTTCACGCAATCACGCCCTTGTGGTTCGTGAGTGAGTGCAGCAGAAGTAGAAAGACTGACGACCGTCCGGCCTTCATTGGCGTGCTTTCAGCTTCTCTCAATTACGTGACACAGTTCTCTTGGCGGCATACTTTTCTTGTGAACACTCCGTTCCCTTCATCCGCTGTCGCGAGGCATGGGTCGTGCTTTCTTTTCTGGGTCGCCCTCGCTTTCTCCCTCATCTTTCCGCCTGTCTGGGGGCGGCTGGCGAGCGGGCGGTCAGGCCGGCGGGTCGGTCGGATAGATCGGTCGGTCGGTCGGTCGGTTGTTCGGAGCTTGACAAGCTCGCCTCGCAGCCTGTGTCTCCAATCGCTTCACACGAACTCGGACGGGCGACCGGCAAGAAGTGGCACCGCCGATCCCGGCTCCGCCAGCACGACCATAACTACTAAACGACCTCGCTCTCTTTTCTCCCGTATTTTTTCCGTTCCATTCTTATGCTCCCGTCCTCGCTCGATATCCATGTCTATGGTGACCGTCGTCCTCGCCATCGCTGTTGCCGTGACCCTGTTGAGGACGACGGTGAGGAACGCCGACTCGACTCCGTCCCCCATTTCCTGTCTCTGCGCACTGTTCTTCCTAATGTTCTTCTGCAATACGCTGTCAGCTTCCTGAGTTCTTCGTCCCACTGAGTGCGGGAGGAAGGAGGGAACTGAGCGCCGCGACTTTTCGTTGCCGTCCTTCCCGCGGCGTCATCTCCCCGCCGCTCCCGCTGTAGTTCGTTCGACTTTCGTTGTTTATCGAACTACCATCTCTCCATAACAACACTGTCCCCTCTAATGGGATCCTCTTGTCTGCTCACTCCACCGGAACGGGACATGATGGGGGGCCTCATGTTTTTTCCCTTCTCCTCCTCAATGGCTGCCAGTCCTCGAGCCGGCGAAAGTTATAATGTTTCCGATTCTGTTTCTAGGTACGCCCGCACCCCAACTCATCTGGGAGAAGGAAGGACAGCTGGTCGACGAAGGGATCGATAAGCACGTCGTCATTACGGAGACCGAACTCAAAATCGGCTCTCTGCGCCAAACAGATGTCGGCGAATACGTCTGCGTGGCTAAAAACTCACAAGGCTCAGTCAGCACCAGCTCGAAGGTGATCATCGCCGGGCCCGCTGTCATTACCTCGCCGCCGACCAACCTCACGAAGCTCGAAGGAAACCATGCCGAGTTCGTTTGTGAAGCGAAAGCGCTTCCCGCCAACATCACCCACCGGTAAGTTGTCTCCGGCCGCGTTTGTCAGACTATGATCACGACCGCGGCCCCAGCGCTTGAGGCTCTCCGTCCACGGGCTTGCTCAATGCCCAGTGCCAATTGTAGATCCAGGGCTTAACGGGAACCGATTGCCGCCGGTCCAACCGAACCAAGAGCCTGGACGTTGCCGGCTCGCCCCCTCCCCTATGCCGATGGTATCCTATTCGGTCTCTACGGCATTCAAGCACACACAGAAGAAGAAAAAGGAACGGCGGGGAACAGACAATTCGGTAGCGCGGCGAGCCTGTAGCCGACAACTCGAGCCCATAGGAACCGTTGATCGCAGTCGGCTACCATACGTACACTAGGCGTAATCTCAGCTTTACGAGGCCGTATATTCCGAGCAGTGTCGATACCAGCGCCTCGGACTACAGAGGCCGCTCTATCTTCGACACTCGCTCAAGACTCGATTCGCTCGCCATTGCTCCTGAACGGAGTCCTGACCCGGGAGCGTCAGGATCGACGTTCAGGTGGTTCAAAAGGACTGTCCAGCGCGTTCGTCGCGGATTCCAGACCTCAAGTAACCAGAACGCATCCCTTCCTGGCCTCGTTCCGCTTTCGACAGGTTGGACGGCAGGTTGGTCGGTTGGTTGGTCGAAGGGCCGAGCAGGCTCCCGCGCGGATCGTTCGGGATCGCGCCATGCTTGCGGGGCGGCCCGAGGAAACAGAGATTCGGATGCCGTTGGCGTTGCTCAAAGAGGAGGAAGAGGCTTTTTGCCTCGGCCCGGAGGAACAAATTGACTCAATGGAACGGAGCCGCCGTGACCCGTTACAGATGCTTAGCGCGGAAGAAGTCAATAAAAAAACACCCACTGCGAAACAGCTGCAGTGAAAGGAAAGAACACGAATGGGGAGAAAGAACTGATGTTGCTGTTGATGATGATGACGCCCATGTTATACGACTTGCAGGTGGCTCTATAACGGCGTCGACATCGCCAAAGTCAGCTGGCTCCACGCGCGGATACTCCTCCGACAGGATGGAACCCTGTTCATCTACCCAACTTCCGCCGAAGATTCCGGATGGTACACCTGCGAGATTTCGAATGGTTAGTAATCTTCTTCAGCGTCTAGCCAATATAGACGAGAGAAAGCGGACAGGCGGGCACGCACGCACAGGAGTCTGCGCACACGGACGGGAGCTCACAAAGAAAGTTTTTAAACAAGAGTTCCTCCACCAGCGCCCGGCTGTGATAGACGGCTCCTCGGTATTTATAATGCGGCCTGCCAACGAGTCTCCCTCCACGTTCGCCCTTTGTACTTGTCTTCGGCTTGGTGGGTTAGTGGTGATTATTCATGGCGGGCTACACTGCTCTCGTGGTCACTTTCCCCGCCGTTGTCGCTGCCGCATGACGACGGTCCTCCGCCGCGACGTACGTGTTCGTCTGTCGCGCGAAGCTCGAGTCCTTCCGTGGAAAGAATCCAAGTTCGTGCACGCATCCCCGCCGATTGTCTTTTGACTGCGATCAGGTCGATCAGTGGCGCGAATCATTCACGTAATTGCCCGGTAATAGTGCTGGGGCGGGGGACTGTACGGGCTTCGGGATGAATTTGGACGCAGCCCAATGTTCTCTTCTCTCATTCCGACCCTCATGCTTTACTACTCTGGAAGCGGGGTAAGCTCATTAAACGTGACACGCTTGTTACCCTGACAAAGGCTCAAACTACTGAATGCGCCCTCGCCGGCCAAAGAGTAGCGAGAGTTCCTCGAACGACCGTTCCCTCGGGCCGCCGCTGCGCTTTGCTTCCCTTTTCCTCGTTCCATTCTTTTTCGGCCGGTTGTCGTTGTTGGTGTCGTTGTCAGGCCCCGCGTTCCTCCCTGTCACTACCCGCTGCACGCCCCGCCCCGCTCCTCTCCTGGGGACCCCGTTCCCGGGGTGCTTGCGGCCCCACGGAGTGTACTAGCAGCTACCATAGCTGTAACTCAAAATAGAAAAGAGAGGACGAAACGTTGCTCGTCTCCAAAAGGCGGAGTGTCCTCATGGCGGCGAGTCCCATGAGAGCTCCGCCATATTCGTCCCTGCGGCCTCTTGTCTTCTGTTTCTCGCCGGTTCGTTCCTTCAGTCAGCCCTCCTGGTGACAACCATGAACAGCCGATGCCCTTCCGCGCCCAATCGACTATTTCGCGAAGCTGGGAAGGCGATGCAACGATCCAAAATATCGTAGCTCTGTGAGATTTCCAAAGTTAGCGTCGAAGTAATTTCGATTATTTCCAGGCATCGGCCAACCGGACACAGCAACAGCATACCTCAATGTGGAATACCCGGCGAGGGTCAATTTCACCCCCAACTTCCAATATATGCCATTGCATCTACCCGGAATGATCAGATGCTATATCCAGAGCAACCCGCCAATCCAGTTCGTTACCTGGTTCAAAGACCGGCGACCTTTCGATGCCAACACAATGAGCGATCTGGTTATGCTCAACAACGGGAGTTTATATTTCCAAAACGTCACTCATGAACACCAGGTGCGTTCGGTGTTCCCATGAATGGCGGATATTTCGAGTGGTGAATCACCACGCGTAGAATAGATCATCGTCCCCTCCCGGGTTTCTGAGAGGAATAACGATAGCTTGCTGTGAACGCTCCCAGCGTATGCGATTCAAACACCTTCTCCAATCCAGGGTCGGTACCTGTGTTCACCCTTCAACATCCACGGCACGGGGGGAGCGTCGAAAATCATGGAAGTGCTCGTGCGAGAACCTCCCATATTCAGTATGAAACCGAAAGAAATCTACCAGCAGCCTCGCAATACTGAGATATCTATGAGCTGCGAAGGGAGAGGACAACCGCAACCGACGGTGACGTGGCGAAGGGCCGACGGGAGGTCTCTGCCAAAACAACGGCACCTCATCAACAAAGGTGAGACACGCCTGCCTGGCCGCCCGCCGAATCGCGTCTCCATCTCGGCACACTCGGCATAGTCGGAATCCCGAACTCCACGATTCTACGAGATGCGTTTTCTGTTCGAAGGCAATCTGACTTTGAAGAGCATCCAAAAAGAAGACCACGGCCGTTATGAGTGCATCATTCAGAATGAAGTGGCCACGCTCGTCACGTCCAGTTTGCTGCTTGTGGAAAGCACCACTCCTCACGCACCCACAAACGTGTCGGTGAACACGTCGGCCTTCGCGGCCACTGTGTCCTGGCTGCCGGGCTACGACGGTGGACACAAGCAGGAGTACATCATTTGGTACCGGCTCGCCCACCAAGAAGATGTCGACTGGCGCACGATACGTGTCGTCCCTGAGAACGCGGTCTCTCTCACCATCCACAATCTCCAGCCAGAGTCGAGCTATGAGTTCCAAGTTCTTTCCCGGAACGCCTTCGGCGACGGGTACTTTAGTGAGAAGATCCTTGCCAACACCAGCAGTGAGTTCCTTTTTCATGACGCGTTAACTCACCGCACGATCTTACCAACGATGAATGAAACGAAGGAATGAAACTCCTCGATGTTGCGCCCCACTCAGCATGTGTTTTCAAGGGTTTCTCGTTCCTGGAATACCAGAAATGGCACTTTTATCACGAACAAAAACTTGTTCTCGCCCTCGCAGAGTGGAATTACATCGAAGGCGCGTACCCAACGGACGCATACGGAGCCACGTACATTCCAACAGTGAATCGGACGCCTTCTGGCCCGAAGCCACCTCAACCTCAGAGTGTGGTTGTCAAAGAGCCTCTCCCGAACCAAACGGGCATCCACGTCTCGTGGTCACCGCCAACACAACCGAAAAATTCCAGTGTGCCGATTGCGTACTACACCGTAGAGTACAAGCTGGAATCGAGCAATGCGTGGACACGCTCGAAGTCCAACATTGTTCCTGGGCCAAATCAGGCGACGCAGAGAATGCAGTACATTTGTGAGTTTCCTCTGCTCTCTTCACCTCGGAGAATTCATCTCGATTTGGATACATCTCATCCTCTCTGATGCGACAGGAAGGAGTCTGAAGTCGAGTCGAGTCTGAGTCTTGATCTGGAATCGATTCCATTTCCTTGCAGTAACCGACTATCCAACGCACGCTCACAAGCTTATCATCCGAGTCGTAGGCTACACGTTGATGGGGGCTTTCCAGCCGTCTCCAGAGATCAGTCTGCTTCTCGCGGAGAATGAGCGAAATACAAGGAAGAAACAACAAGCCATTTTATCAGGTGCGCTTGGCTCTTACCTCTGATCGTTCGCCCGCCGAGCTCGAAGATTCCGAGAGATACTGTGTTTCGCCCGGACATTACAAATTCCCTCCGCGATAAAACTCCCTCTCGTCTTTCCAGGCATCATCGGCGGGATTCTGTTCTTTTTGGTGGCTATAATAATGTCGCTGTGCGCCGTCAAAATCTGCAACAAGAAGAAACGTCGAAGAACGGAGAAAGCCTATATGATGGTCACGTGCGCGCAGGGCACACAGCCGGGACCGATTTCTACAGGAACACTAGCTGATGTGTGCTCACATACGCAGGGCAGCCCCATGTCCATCAAGAAATGAATTCATTTGAAAACTTAGTTAGTCTCTACGTAAGGTTAGGTAGTAGATGAGGATGATGTGAACAGCAACAACAATAACGACAACAACGCATTCCCTGGCTCCGAGGAATATTTTCCCGTAGCAGCAGCAGCAACCTCATGATGTGAATAATACTTGCTCATCGTCACCGAAAATTCTCAATAACCTGATCCCCGCTGAGCGTTCCCTCAAGACAGTTCACAAAAGGCAGACGAGCCAGGAAGTGGTCCTTAGGTGGATCAACGGACTGCGTGTTCTGAGGTCGTCGGGGAGTTTTTGAGATTTCATCCGATGTGAATATTTGATTGATCCTCGGCGTTCCCCGAGGAGAACTAGTCGTGTTCACACACCGAACGAAACTTAGTTCCACGCTCGACAGGGAAGAACTCTTCCGGCATCTTGCGGAGTGCCGTTGGCTCGAAGAATGCGATTGAGCGCCGGTGTCAGCCAAGTTGATGCCTGGTCGAGAAAGGAGGCAGACGCCGTAGGAGGAGAACATCCGAGTTTCTTTCTAGCGGGAGCACCTTCAGGCTGTTGGACATTGAGCGATCAGACGACGAGATGCAAACTGGACCATTAAGCAATGTTGCATTCGTTTATATATTATATATCTGTATGAATGTCGAGGACACGGTCGACATAACGACCTCAGATGTTTCTATTACGGACTGAATACGACGATGTCGGAGCTGCTTATTCGGATCCGTTTGAGATCATGGTTAGAAGCAGTTTGGAAGGAAAGACAGACCGAACATTTGTAAATAAACGGAGATGAGTCGAAGTTAGTTGTTGATAATTATAGTTTTTTCATTACTCCCCTACTTCAGCGTCGTCCGACTATTTGGTTGGTTTCCGAGTTCCCCCTCTCGGAACAGTTGCGAGGCGACTGACATTTGACCCTGAAGATCGAGCTCCGCCGGATTGACTTCAGTTCCGAGTGCAGTGGAGTCCGTTGTATAGTACATATAACCTCTTTTGTATCAACCTCAATCATATCAACTGCATAATGTCGATCTCCCATCATATCAACTTCCATTGCATCAACTCTCGATTAGATCATTTCGAGACTGTAACAACCTCGATCACATCAACCTGAAGGTCTCGGACTCGCTGAGTGCATCACGTATCAGGGAAGAAACCTGTTCCGATCCGGAGGAGAACAAATGAGAATTTACAAACACCATACAATGATTCGGCCGAGCCCCTTAAGGGAGGTGTAACGGGAAAATATGGGTCTGATTCCTCGGGCTATAAGTTCTGTCTGGGAGCAGCCAGAGATGAGTTGTAGTGACCGCTGAGTAGAGGAAGACTCAAGCTATTCCATGGGAAAAAATGGCGGCTCGACTTCGTTGTCTTCTCTTTCGAGGATATTTTCTCGACTTCACCATTTGTCCCCCATTGCTCCGCGCCGAGTACATCGATTTCAATTCTGTTTTTTTTCGATTTGTAGTTGAAGGAGTCTGCAAGCGAATGGACTAGATTGACTGCATTCGGAGCACACGTTTCTGATAGAGTCGTCGGGAACTGCGAGCGACGATTTTCATTTTTTTGAATTCGCATTCAAAACTCCCTGATGAGCCTGGATCTTCTTCAACCTAGTTCGTTCGGAAGATCTCTTCGTTATCTACATACCAGATGAAAAATCAAGACTCTGGCCCATGCTGGCGAGGAGAAATCAGGGACAAATGACAAAATCGAGGAGTTATCCTCGGAAGACAACGAAGTGAAGCCGCCATATTTCCCCGATGGATAGCTTGAGCCTTCCTCTATCTAGAGGTCACTTCATCTGATCTCTGGCTGCTCTCAGAGCGAAGTTGAAGCCCGAGAAATCAGACCCATATTTTCTCGTTACACCCCCCTTAATTCTGATGGTGTTCTTCACTCTATATTCTTAGATCATTCTGAATTGAGAATCGGAGTGCCCGAATCACTCGTTGCGCTTTTTCTGACGTTTGCGTTCATCCCTACGGCAATTTCCACCGATGATCCCTCGAGTCCTCCGCGCGGCCGGTGAAAACTCCAAAGCTGGCCGGCAAACATTCAAAACGCTTTCCTCCAGTCTAGGAGGAAAGCGTTTTCCGGACCGGTCTAGGACATTTTGGCGCAGACATTTTGGCGCTGGAAATTTTGACGCAACGGACATTTAGGCGCAGGATATTTCGGCGCAGATTCAGACGAAGCAGTCAGGACTCACCAAAACAGTATTGTTCAGTGGCTATCGATGCTTTCATGTGACGAATATGACCACCGGAGCTTTCATCAATCCTCGGTTGAATAACGCATGTCAGCATGGGCTTCCGATCGGAATTTCGACGTACGCTGGAAGAACACGCAGTGGGACTCGGTCGGAACGTATTTCAAGAGGTCCACAACTATCACTTGTCTATCTAGGCGACGGACTCGTGGTCCCACAGCCCACTTCCATTGGTGATCGCCCGAAAGCTGTCCTCATCTTATTGACCCCTCATGAAAAGTACTGACATCGCTGTCTCTCAAAGTGGTTCGATATCTTCTATGAATAGTTTCAACCGCGAGCAGAAATTGTGGAGCACAATTCAACGACCTTAGACTCCGGTAGATGAAATCATGAATCATCAAACATATTTATTAGCTGAGCGTTATTGAATCTGTAGAAATGAGGATGGATGTACATCAGGACGCGGACTGAGCTCACGTCATCAGAAAACTATGGGCGACGCTTCTAAGAAAAGTCTACGAGGGCCTACGAGACCATCTTCGAGAGTCCACAAGACCGTTTACGATGGAGTATAGATGAAAACTCTGATGATCTTATACATCGCAAAAAAGCATCGATAGCCACAGAACAATACTGTCGCGATTGATTGAACAACCCATGGGAGCTCCACCTGAATCTGGACCCAGAGTTCCTGCGCCAAGACGTCTTGCTCCAAAATGTCCTGCGCCAAAATGTCCGTTGCGCCAAAATGTCTTGCGCCAAAATGTCCTGGTCTTGTTCCGGACGGCTCCTCTGGCAACTCGGGATCACAAAACAAAAGCTCGAGCTTCCGTCCGAAAAGCTCGGATCCCCGTTCTCCAATGGATAATGGTGCCAGACCAATACAGCCATGTAACACCACCTTCAACTAAGCGACAAACACGTCGCAAACCGCCTCCATCGACATCGCATCAACCGAAGCTACTCGCAAGACGATGGGGGGTTCGCTCTGCTTTTTGATATCGTCGGAAGAGCCCACTCCCCCTCTAGAAATGGTCAACGGCTATGGATGTCGTCGCGGAGCGCGAACACCTTGAGCCTAAAGTGCTCACAACCCTCAAATAGCATGCGCTGTTTCCACGCACGAGGCACTTGAACGTTGCCCCGGGATTTTCCTCCATTTTTCTTTGCGCCGCACGAGATGTGAGAGTTTTTCTCGCCCCCACGCATTTAAGCTCAGGCTTCTCAAGCATTATTCATCCAATGACGTTTTTCTCAAACACCGCCCGGAGCTACTCAGATGAAGATTTCTTGTGCTTTGTAGGCGGAACTATCTCTTCAATGCACTCGTGGCCTCTGAATATGATTATGAATTCATTCCTGTAACGCGATACCGCGAGACTGAATGATTACATCCCTCAGTGGATTTCTTCATGGAAGAGGAGGTAAGAGGGGTTGCCCCCGGGTTCGAAACGCGGGTAACAACAGTCCGTGGCACTTACAAGGGAACTATACGAAGTGTAACACCCATATTTGAATGAGAGGCTGCCCGTTCGGTAGTCTATGCTGAGCCATGTTCGGGCCCGCAGTTGATCGTCTTGAATGGGTCCCTGGTTTTTCTCTCGAGGAGCCCGAAATTCGGGAAAAAGACGTTTTCCGGCCTTCCAGAGCCGATTGACTCCCCTATTCCTGATTAGTGACTAGAGTTCGACTCTGAATCAGTGACTGGACTTGGTAAAACACAGAGAGATCGAGTGAATCTTATTTCACCTAACTCAGAGCGGAAAATCCTGGGTGACCTATGAGGCATAGTCGTCAACAGGTGTTTAGCCCATTTCATACCATGCCGCTCACATACGCAAAGTTTTTCTTGGTGTCATCAACAAAACTTGGGAGAGAAATGCTACAGAATATGTTTGCTTCTAATTGATGGGTTTTGCGTCGTTTATCTTGATAGGAGTTGCTTCCGTCGTCCTCAGGACGTCTGAACCCATACTCATGAGACGTTCTTCGAACAAGACTAGTATCCTGTCTGGCCTTATAGTAGACCCCTCAATTCGTAGCTAAATTCAAATCTCTAGAAGTCTAATCCGGGAACAAAGTTATGATTGTCTTTTATACTGAAGCAAGTTGACGCACGCGCGGTGGATGTTGTGCAATTCTATCACCAGGGAGGATTGAGGAGCTAGTCCACGATCATGACCGCAAGGAGGTGTCATTTCGTGCTGCCGCTCGGTCGCAAACGATCCAGGGGGAAGAAGTGAGTGCCCAGTCCGTCTCAATGCGTATTCCCCACATCAGTCTCTGATTCGGGGTCGAAAACTCGAGTCACCAATCAAGAACAGGGGGCTCAATCCGCGCTGGAAAGCAGGAGAACCTCTTTTTTTCGGAATTTCGGGCCTCCCTAGAAAAAAACCACGGGCCCATTCAAGACGATCAACTGCGGGCCTGATCATGACCCACCATGGACTACCAAATGGGCACCTTCTCATTCAAATCTGGGTGTTACACTTCGTATAGTTCCCTTGTTGGATGATGAATTGAGAATGCGGATTTCAGAGCACCTGAAAGAAAGTCAGTTCCAAAGAATACGCAATATATGCCCACTCACGAAGGCGGACATCAACTATCTGCGTACTCCAGAATAGACGGGAAGGATGACTCTGTCGATTAGTGAACTGATTTCGTAGTCGCAATTCGCAACCATTCTGTATGACCCTCCCTCAAGCGAACACGGCATCTTCGGGGCCGATTATCGGTGCAAGGACAGAGTCAGCTGATGAGCCGCTGATGGCGACACCGAACGATTTTCGTCCTCGAGAACTAGGAGACATGCCTGAGTCACCGTCTTGTAACTGCGATTGAATCACTCAGAAAAGTATCCTCTCTCGGGGAAATGCGATGTAGCAAAAATCAATGGATCAGCCCGCCGAGGCTGCTGATCTATTCGCATCTTCTCAAAGCCCTGGATTTTTCCCCAGTCCGGACTCGGTCTGACAGGGCTTCCTCACGCGTGCCCTCCTATGCTAACTTCAACGACACTACGATATGATTAAAACCGGTGGTACTTTTCTCGATCTGACCGCCAAACGAAAGCAGTTGAGAAGTCTTTGTCGAGCGCTATTGCGGTATGCGTTTTCGCATTTTTTTTTCTCTATTCCGTTCTCCGTATCCCACTAGAACTTTCGAGCAATCGCATTCCCGACCAAAGTAGGGGAACGGGAGCGCTGACGGAACTGATTGCTTTGCGATGAGATAGTCGTATCTTGGTTACTTCCATTGCGACGTTTCGCATCATGCTCAGCGCTCCGTGGAGCTCACTGCAGCTCTCATTAGCAGCCATGAGCGACCTTGTGAGGTTCAGGTCTTGCGGGATTTAGGATATTTCTCCCGTCCTCCTGTACCTGCAAGAGAGCTCCCGCGAACGCCTGGAGGATGATCTGGAAGATAATCGCCGTCTGTGGAATGTCCCGAACGATTCTAAAGAATACTGGAATGACTTTTCGGTGTCCGCGTTTTGTGTTCGGTCCGATAAACACACCTGTTCCGAAGGTGTCTACAGTCCTTTCTTTGCTGGTTTCGTAGGAATCTTCGGGTGCAATGACCATCTTAAGCTCCTTCTCGCCAACAACGATCTCGTGCGATGACCACCAAGTTTGATGTACGCCCGTTTTCTCTCCGATGACCTCATATCCGCTTTTTGCCGACATGAGGTTCTGCGAGTTCCATTTCTGCCGGGGAAGAGAGGAGGAGGCTTCAATGGTGTTGTCGCTGATCATGATGATGACGATGTTAAATGCGGCTTTGCAACAACACCCCGAAATTCGCCGGCCAGCACTTTGCATTCATTGTGCCGAATTGATGCTACCGCCGCCGAGGTGGTGGCTGCCTGGCTGATTCGTCCGTTCGTTGGTCCATCCGTTCGTTTCAGAGGTCGATGTCTTCTACTCGGAGCTCTTCCCGTTGAGCTTTTGCTTTCTGTTTTCCCTCTTCATCTTCCGTCCCACTTCCTGGTGCAGAGCGTTCACCTCTAGCCAAGCAACCAAGAAAGCAAGCAAGCTGGCGAACGAGCGAGAGAGAGATAGAGCGAGGTGTCCTTCTTCGACCGTTGCCTCTTCTGGATCGTCGACTTCTGGGATGAAGCCAACGACCGGCAAGTGTAACAACGCCGGCGTTCGTTGATCCCTCCAGACGACGACGCGACGCCGGCTTTGCTCTCTGTTAATAGCGAGCGAAGCACAGACTACGGAAGAAGTCGAGGAAAATGAAAGGAAGGTCAGCGAGCTTACAACGATTGACACCGGACTCCGGAGAGCGAGAGGCGTTATTCGTCAGGAATCGCCGTCGGCTCGGAGAATGAGCTAGGGAGCTGAGGTGCGCCTTACAATTAACGCGACGCGATCCGGGAATTCAGAGCATCTTTCCAGGAACTCAGAGCCATCAAGAGCTCATGGAAAACCGTTCGAAACGCATGATTCTACCGGAAGTTCTTAACCCGCTGAAGCATTGCCGAAGTTCTTCCAAATCCAACCGCTCTCAAGTCTCTGAATTCACTAGTGATTCATGTCCGTCACTGGAATTCTCGAGAATCAGTTCTGTCGATTGGAGCACGAAATCGCGGATCTCTTGGCATCGTCAATCACGGAACTCCTTCAGATCTCGCCTCCTCTAAGCTTCATGCGAGCCGTATGGAGAGAATAGTGAAAAAAAAAGATTGATCATCAGAGTTCGGAAGTTCAGGCACTCATCATTTTGTACCTTCCTTCCATCCTTACACGGAGATGGATAGAGGAGTCTCTGATCGCTTAGTCCATCAGTTCTCATGTCAACGAGGCATAATTCATCAATCTGTCCATTCATCCATCCACCCAAAGATCTATGGATTGATTGATGGTGATTAATGAATGATGCCTGAACTTCCAAGCTCTAGTTATCACCAATCGAGCTCTGCGTCAGATTAGAATTACCATCGCTGGTGAAAAATCTTCGAGGCGAGCGGTAAGTGAGGGATCTGAGCTCGTACACATTGAAGCATCAGACGTCCGCGTGGGGCTGGAATGTTCGAGGGGCTGGCCGGGCCGGCGTCTGCTCACCGAGTCGGTTCCAAATGTACCGTCGCCCAGCGGTGCTCGGAAGTTTTCGCCGACAATGTTGGACAACATTGCGCCTGGAACGTTCATTGTCCGCTCTGCGACTTGAGCACTGAACTGGACAGAGCGGAAGAGAGAACAACTTGGAGACCCTACGAAGTGAGCTTCAAAGACGAGGCGGGGTTGAAGACCTTGCGGCCCCATCTTTGGTCTCCCGTGAAATGACCGCCGGTCGCTCCAGATAAGCAAGTCTAGTCCAATGCCGAGCGGCCAGCCCATATGCTAATAGGATAAGCCTACTGAGACGTTTGCATGAATCGGTTCGAGTGACAGGCGGAGATTCGGAGACGCGACAGGGATCGAAGCCCGGGTATTCGGGGATGATTCCCGTCGGCGTGATGATCCGGATCTCCGAAGGCATCTGCGACCGTTTGTGATCCGCTACGCTTCTGGATCGTCTCCTGGATTTTTCTTGGTAGAGGAACAGAACCGTTGGATCTGGATTGAGATGAACCGAGTCTCGAATTGGATTGACGGGCAGTCGCAATATGTCCGGGCTTCTGCAATCGCAAACAAGGACAATGGCTTCGCACCAAACGAACACCTCGGCTCATTAGGCGCTTTTGTCGTTCGATGACTCGAGTAGCGAGGTCATTCCGTCCCTCAGTCAACCGGTTGCAATTACAGGAACCTAACACCGCGTCGATGGCTTCGACGGTGCACAGACTCGCAACATTTCAGTCCTGCTCTCATCTGAGAGAGACTCGTCATTCTGGTACCTTTCAAGGAGTACCGTCGGTTATCGGCGGGAGTCTCAAACGTGGGCGACTCAGAAGAATTCCGGAACGGCAGCTCGGCGAGCGGGGATCTTCCCGAATCCGGAACACAGCAATTTCGGAATCAACAACAGAGAAATAGACAGGCCGTTGAACCCGCGATGCGGGACGCGGCCGCCGACCCCAGAAGATCAAGACGCGCGGGTTGGCGGAGACGCTGGCACCCTGCAACAACAATGGAAGCTCCCTCAAGAGATAAGAACCTTTTCTTCGGCCCGCAACACTCGTTCAGTGTGTCCGCGAAAGAGCTCTCTCGGTATTGAGCTGCTGCGGTTTTCTTTCGCAATTGTTGATCATCTTCGATAGCTCCTCCGAAAGACCTGTACTTCAAGTTGCGCGAAGCTCTCCTCTGGTCGCCTCAAGAATCGAATGGCAGTCGTTTGGACTCCGGTCGGTCGTCTCTTCGCTGACCTTCCCCGGACTCCTCTCGAACAGAGGAGGGCTGATGGAAAGCTCACGCGGACTTGGTATGCCTCCATCGAGTCCCTCCCCAGCGCTCGCGCTTTGAGCTCAATCAATATTTGCGAGCGTGTCCACAAGTGAGTCTGAAGGATGATTATCGCTGGAGAATCGGTTATGGAGGTTTATTCGAGCTCGAGTTTTCACCGTGCGAAGGTCCAAACTTGCACGCACGCACACAAGCTCAGGGAAACGTTCCAGTTCTGGCAGACGACCGACGGGAGCTCTGATGGCCGTTGGCACGCACGCGAAAAGTCTCGCGAGAGTTTCGTGCGGTCGAAAATACGATCATGCTTATTAATTCGTCATTACCGGAATTACGTTCGTTCAGGAGGGATACATCAGACGCGCGTTCGGATAACACACACGAAAGTATGTCGCCAAACCGCTCCGAGTTTTCCCGAAATGACTCTCCGATCCATGAACGCCCCAAGGACCCTTCTGAAGCTAAAGGGTCGATGTTTCTTCTGAAAGCCCACATTTGACGATGATTCGAACAGGTTCCAATTTTTGACTCCGACGATGGCCGAACGTTTCAGGTTCCTACAGGCACCGCATGGGGGTCTGGAATAAACACTGAATCCATCAGAACTCGCGCGGACTTCCACGCAAGTGGCTCGAGAGCGAATTTATTCGCTTCTGTGCAGAAGTTCGCCAAGCTGTTGATTCGAGCAGACAAGTATCGACGAGGTTCGATTCAGTGTTTGTGCCGGATGGTGGGTGTGTTGATTCATATGAAAAATGTAGAAATCGTGATTTTCTTTCTGTTGCAAGAAGTTCGACGACTGGACCGTTCACCTCTGGGATGTTCCGCGCGCTGTGCGCAAGAGGGCGGCGTGAGTTTCCATATTGAGCTAACGTGCGCCGAGCCACTCTTTCAGCAAGCGATCGAAATCGAGCTGCCGACTCCACTCCCGGGAGCTGTGTCAAGGAGCGGTAGAGTCCGAATCCCCACGAAAGTCCATCGCTGCCCTCCTGGACGTCTCCTCCGCCGCCCAGAGCGCCTCTCTTTTCCAGGCACCGGACTCACGAAAGAGCTCTCGGTGGAGAGTCGACCGCGCGTCGTCAAAACTGACGCTCAACGAAGAATTTTCCACGGCGCGACTCGCTGCACCCGCTCCCGAGCCTCTGTGTCCACTTTTCTCCACGGGCTGGCAAATGTGTGTCAGTAAACATCGGCTGCGTGCGATCTTTTTTCTTCTGGCAGCTCTGCCCACCTCTTGTGGTTTCGTGCTGAACTGAAAATCACACAACTGGAAACTCTGGCTGGCCATGAAATCTGGGCTCAGAGCGAACATTGTCAATTTAGTTCCAGACCAATTTGGGATTGAATCCTTTCATGCGGCGACTCGAACCTGGCAACGAAGCGGAGGACTCCTTTCTTACGCGACAGACACGGAAACCGGGATTCCAGGCTCCGTGCCTGCTTGTAATCTCCGGGAAGGTTATCGAAAGAGAAGAAATTACTCTATAGCGAGTTCGCTCACTCGCTCGAAAAGCTCATCGAGCTGCGAGACCTCCGGGGCGGCAACGACGCATTCTATCGCATCAGGATTCAGAATGATTTCTTTCAAAGTAGAAGTCGCGATGGAAACTCCATCTGGAGTGGTTATCGATTCAACGACCCCAAGTCCGCCCAGCTCAGGAGCCGGTTCCCGTGACGGATTCTTCCCGGAAAAGACTCCAATCTGGACAGCTCAAGTTACGCAGACGCTCTAGCCTCGAGAATGTCAGATCGGAAGAAAAACTGTACGAGTAATCTGCCGTGAGCTCGCTCGGCTAACTTGTGATCTCTGTGACTTCATTCACAGGTGAAGCATCGGGTCCAGCAGGCCGACGAGCGAGCTGCATAATTCATCCCTTTTGCTTTTTTCTCTTTTCCCTCCGCCGTTAGTGAGTTGAGCGACTTTCCCTGCTTCGTGTTTTCCGCCGGCGGTCATCGACTCCGAGCGAAGTCTTCTGGTCGCCGTCATCACCAAGGGTTCGTCGACCGCCGTTTCTGGGTTGCGACTCCGGTGCAGCGGATGAAGCTTCTGAGCATCGCCGATGATGATGGTGGTGGTGGTGGCGGCGGCGGTGAAAGTTGGCACTTTTTCTCTGCAGCACCAGCATCGTGTATCTGCCGTTCCGAACGGAAGCAGCTGTTTGCGAGCTTCCTCAAGCTTCCTTCTCGGCGTCTCTTCTCGGCGCGTCAGGTGACAGACTTTTGACAGAGAGCCGCTCCGAAGCTTCTCGCCTGAAACCTAAGACTCGGATCGAGCAACGCGAGAGAGTTCTGAACAAAAAAGCTTCTGCTCAGAACTCACGGCTCCCAAACGTACAATCAATCCGAGGGTTCCGCCGAGGCTTTCAGAGCTGTATTTCGTTCTCATCTCGGATAACCGAGAGAAAGAATTCCCAACAATGTCAGCACCAACCAAGGGAGAAACTTGGGAAGAAAATTTGAAGAAGATTCTGATAGTCCCCCGGATGAAGTCGCCGAACGCCAAACTCGATCCAGCCCCGTAATCATTGGCTACTTCCTCGGTGTTCCGCTCATCGGGATTCTTCCTTGTGGCCAGTTTCATTGCGGCTTCGAATCAGCTCGCGGACATAACTCGGGCAGATTCCGAGGATGACTTCACTGGCGAACCGACCGAGAAAAACTTCTCAAATATCAGATCTGTTCGGTCGAATGCAGAAACCTCCCCGCGAACAGTCCGCTCTTCTTTTCATCTGAAGCTTGAACTCGCACGAAGTTTTCGAGTGACGTCATGGCGCGTCAGTTTTCTCCTCGAGCAGCTGATCGGCTGGTCGGCTGTCTACCTGGCCGGCCGGCCGGCCGACCGACCGACCGGCTGTGAAGCTTCCATCCAGCGCCAGTCAACCCACAAGCCTTCCCGGTTGCTCCCATCCGGATCCTCCGGGTCAAAGCCCTGGATGGGTCGATGATCCACGAGTAGCAGTTCTGGGTTACTCCTGCGATGATGCTCTGGCCACAATCCACAACACTGGACATAGGAATGGACAATCCGGCCATTTTGCCGACAGACCGGGGAGGGTCCGCAGAACCTCCGACCAGCCAGCAAGCGAGCTACAGCAGAAGCCAGCCTACGAGTGACAACAAAATTTCTTCCAGACGCGCGCGCGCGCGCACACTCACAGATAGAAGGCAAACGAACGGACCGATAGAACAGGAGAGGACAATGGCACACTTGCGGCATTGAGGCCGCCGAGCGACGTCTTCCAGAATGTAGCAGGGTGCATACCGCCGATCCACAATGGTGACGCACGTCACTGTTGACGCCTGAGCAGCGTCACCTGTGTGTCAATAACGCACAAACACACACACACACACACACACACACAAACGTACGGGGCGACAAAACGTCTCGAGTCGTTAGCTCATTTGCATGCTCTGCCCAAGGATGCGATCAGACGTAGACGACACAAAGCGTACTCGACGTGAACAGCATCCATGCAGCCAATGGTATCCACTGACATTTCGGCAGAGTGGCTATTCATGAGATCTGGGGAACAAACCCCACTCGACGACTGAACCACTCGACTCCCATCTCGGCACCTAACGCTCGAAGACCCCACATCCGACAGCCATGGAGATATTGCCCTGCCTTATCCACTTGAGATAACATCTGGGATCTCGGCTCGGAAAACTGAGCGGTTCCATCGAAAGGAACTTACGGAGATCGCTCCACTCGCTTTGTTTCGGAAGAAACTCCAACTTTTCATCCTCTTTCATCTTTAGTGGGTCAGGGGGTCTTGTTCCGGTTGGCGCACGCCGTAATCGAAAGTACTCTGTGCTCTCGTGAGTGAGGTGCTTCAACGCTTCCCGTAGCGTTTGCGGCCAGCCGGCGAATCTTCTGGTTACGTCCGAAGTCGTCGACCCCGCGGGGTTAGCGACCGACCGAATTTCTGATGCAGCGCTTGTTGTTCCAGTGTTCTACTCGTTCCAAACAGGAACTGCTGGCACGAACCTCGATCGAGCAAGATGGCCGTGGATTACTGATTTGAGTTTGTCGGAAACAGCGCCAGAACTCGGCGTATCTTGCCGACTTGATATTTGCGGAAATTCCTCCTCGACTCACTCGCGGCCACGATGGGAGTTTCCGACTTTCTCCCCGAGGGGACGAATGGGCGGGAGTAGGAGGGGGCCGGGGGAAATGGGACCGGTCGGTCCGGCTCGAATGAGAGAGCAACGCCTGAGACTAGGAAGCTGGGACTCTTTGTATTCCCAGAACCCGAAGTGAGAACAACAAGCAAATAGCGTAAGAGGCAAGGAAAACTTTATTAGAAAAACACGTATGAACGTGACCGGCTGGTAACGGGTTCAACTCCTGCGTAACGGCTCATTCTCGATAATCTCGTAACCATAACTGAGTTGTTGCCAGTTGAACTTCCATCGTGCAATCTGACGTTCGAACTTGTCCCGGTCGTAAACTCCAAGACTCTTGACGTCCAACGCTGCTACATAGTTTTCGACGTTCTCCACAACCGTCAGTAGTTTAGCGCAACTCAACGGTTCAGTTGGGAGTTTCGTAACGCAAAGTTTCTGCAGCAGGCAGATAGACTGGATCATCGGATGTGCGGGGATCCACGCCACGTACAGACCTGCAACGACGATTCCGAAGAATGGTCGAAAACGGTAAGACGCTCATTACTAGAGCCTGGAAGCTCAGGCAATGTTTCGAAATTATCCCCTCATCGCAATGAATCAATCCCGTGCGATTGATGGAATAATTTCGAAAAATGCCTGAACTCCCAGGCTCTGCTCATTGCAAATGCCCAGCGACAATCGTGCTCGTGGACGCACACCTGCTCGCATACGTCGTGATTCAAGGACATTCCTATTCGTCAGTGCCACTTACCCTCAGGAAACCTTCTGGTGGAGCTGAATAGAGTTCCTACGGGTATCCTTATCTGTTCCACGGCTGAACTGATAGCTGACCGAACGTTTTCGTCCAGCTGCGCGACAACTTTCTTACGCGTGAGGGTCATCATTTCGATAACACTTTGTATGCTCACAAAACTCAAACTACTCAACTTTGTCCAAGTGAGCGGGTTATCCATAGCTTCCGGCACGAGTTGAGACAGCAACGAATTCGACGACGGCACAAAAACTTGCAATTGTAAGTGATTGAAAACTTCGGTAACTTCTTGAACAGACATCATTGATTCCGCTCGGACAGGCTGGAAAGGTGGAGGATAAAATTCAACGCCTGCCCTAAGGTATATTCACAGGGGGTCCCGACGAGAGACTGACACAACAAGTATCGAGATGTGGCGTCTCCGAAGTGGTTGGGATGTGCTGCGGTTCCACGTCTCGAAACAAAAACAACTCCCAGGCAGCAGAGACTTATACGTGGAGTGTCAGGTCGCCGAATGAGAAATCAAGGACGATGGGCCTTCTCCGTATCGAACGCAATGGACTGTACTCTCGACGGACTCGAGGTATCCAGATTCGTGGTTGAAATCGCTCTCAAGAAATGCCGCAGCTAGAATGGTCGCTTCAATCTCGAGGGAAGATGGATTTCGGACCTGGATGAGCTGGCAAGATCCGCGAACTCCGTCTCTCCTTTCGGAGCCATTGGAACGCGTCGGGACTCATTGAGTCCTCCGATTTCGTCTCATTCCGAGATGCCAGCTGGGAATAAAACCGAGGAGTCCGGAGTTACGTACGTTTTCCCGCATGGAGAGCTGCGTTCACTTCTTTGAACTGCTTCCAAAAGGCTTCCGATCAACGGAAACAGAACTTCTTTCTTCTCGGAAGTTTGGCGCTTGCTCGAGGATTTTGATTCCACAGTTCCTACCCGTCAAGATCGTACCCTTACCCGTTAGTCGGTTGCTGATACTGGAATCAGAGCTCTCTAATTGAAACTCAGCGATCAGATCTCGTAATTGTCGGAGCGCAGAATACGCGCCCTCTGTGAAACGAGTCAACGGTCGACTCTCTGGCGGCCATGATGTTCAGCTTTCAAAATTCAAATCGTCGCCGAAGGCTCTGTCGGAAGCAACGGATGTTCGGCATAGTGGAAAGGAATGGATGGTGGAGCGTTGAGGAAGAAGAAAAATGACAGAGGAAGCGGTTCCTCTGGGTAGATTGCGACGGGTGGGTATCTTTCCAGCCGTCTATGGCTTGCGGAAAAAAGAGCCCGAACTGAATGATTCTCATAGGTTCAGAAACGCCGTCGGTCCCTCCTCCTGCGGAATTCTGATCGGACTACCGTATGAGCGTGATCACCCTCGTCGGAAATTCGGCGACGTAGGAGAACAGTGTCGGAGGCGAGAGGGATTCTACTCTATGAGCCAATGAGCAGAAGAAGCTCATTGGATGCGTTCGCTGATTGCAACTCTACCAGAGCACCAAATGGATACATCCGATTATGGATATCACAGAATTAATGTCTGAACCGTCTGAAGGCTTGATTGAGATAAGGTCCCGAACTGAACTCTCGGCACGGAGACACGCTGGTTATGCAAGAAAATCGTTCCGAATTCCCACGCTCTCGAAGAGTCATCAGGTTGTCATCGGTCTTCAACGCCTCGTTGAAAACACCCAACTGTCTTCGCTGACTCCTTGGCAAGGAGGCTGGTGGTTCGCTGGATGTACGAGAGGCCAACGGTACGACCGGTTTGCTGGCCGGAAAGTTGGCCTTGATTTGTCCTCCAGCGAATCGGAGAAGAAGAAGAGCAGCAGCGCGCCTCCGCCGCGCCGAACTATCAGCTCCCACACTTTGACCACAATAATCTGAAGAAGTCATTTTGATACCCCTTGTCCGGCTAGTTGACTGTCTGCTTGACAGCTGAATGCCTTGCTGGCTGGCCCGTCCGTCGGTCGTCTCCCACTCGACCTCGTGTTTTCCCAATGCGGCCATTGTCCCCGAGGAGTCAGAGCCAAAGTCCCCTGGTCCCCTTTCTGCATCGGTCGGAAGGGAGCTACGCGGGAGAGGGACTTCTGCTGGTTCTGCTTCTGGCGGAGCTGTCTAGCGTCTGCCTGCTTGCCCAAGTGACTGGCTGGCTGACTGACTGACTGACGGCTGATCGCTAACGGTATTTCGAACGTCTGCGTGTTGCCGGACGGTTGTGCAACGGCCGGCCTTGTTCCTCTGGTCGAGACCGCAAAACTCTTAGACGAACTCATGTGCTAGTAGTTCACGAGGACTTAGGATTTACTCCTAACCTCGACCACCAACATCCCAAACTCCTCCAACACCATCTCTACCACCTGTTCTGATCGTCGTGGTTCTTCGCCTTCTATCTGTGGACTAACTGTGTAGTTGTTGTTGCGTCGATCCCATCAGCACTGGATAAACTCATCGAATTCGACAAACGGTTCCGACGATTCTCAACCATGGCTGTGCAGGATTATTCCGCTGCCACCCTGAATAAGGAGAAAGCGCCGCGTCCAGAGTCTCCGATCGGGAGTCGATCACCGACTCCCGATTCCTCGTCGGAGGGAGCGCGCTCCCTCGACCGATGGTCGCCCAACTCCCCGAAATCTAACGACGATCATCATGTGCCCATTCGTGAGTATCCGTGTAATTTCCCGCAGTCCTTGCCGAGCTTTCGCAGAAGTCTCGGTCAGTCCGATCGTTGGCTACCTATCCTTGTCTCTGGAGGTGGTTGAAGAGGTCTCAACTCCGAGTTCTCTTTGTGAAATATTCGAACAAGTCAACGCCGAAACCAGGGAGCCTTGGACGCTGTGAATCTGGAAGCGAGCATTGTGCAACCAGCTTCTGCTACGGAAAGCTGTTCTGAGATTTTCTGGCCGGGCCACCGAAAGTCGGTCAGTAACCGCTGATGAGGGTTCAAAGCCGCGCTCCTTCTGGTAATTTCCTGAAGCATCAAAACAGACCACACGGTTTCTTACTGTCGACGCTCCGAGAGCTGTACAATATACATACATCGGCTTTGAAATGTCTTTGTTCGAAAATATACTGAGCACCCGCACAATGATGAGCGGTGCGGATCTGAAGCGAGAGTAGCTGTGGTTCGACTCGACGTCTTCGAGAACTGACTTGCGTTTGCTGGATCCCCATCAAAACGCGAATCATCTCAGAACTCAATTGTATCTTTCCCTCGAGCGGAGTGCTCCTTGACTGCTCAGGTGTCTAAGGTACGGTGTCTCGATGAGCCGCCCGGAAACCATCCGTGGATCTATGATAATCTTGAGCCGGATCTTTTCGAACAAATTGAACCTTTGACATCGATCTGGTGAGAATCTACGACGGCGTTTCAGAATCCGGAAACTCTCAATTCCTCAGTCAATCGTCAATGAGGCATATCTATCAGATTGTTCGAGGAAGGTCAAACGTGGAGCAGACCCGGTCCGTACTGTACCGCGCGGAGTATATTTCCCTCGGTGGAATCGCTTCGATTGGACGGGAAAATGCGACGAGAATCTGCTCGACACTGCGGCGATCATTTTATGTGCTGGTTGTACGTCGACATTGTTTGCACACACTCTAAACCACTCGAAAACTGAGCATTGATGATTTGCGATATGGTTTAACGGCTATCGTCCCCCTCCCTCGATCGCATGTCTTCCAGCGGGGGCATTGACCGGGAATTCGAAAAAATCGAGCGAATCGACGAAGATAGTGAGAAACATTGCGAGGGCCAGGTTCCATGAAATCCTAGTTGCGATCTGAAGGTGACTTTCGAGGGAAAGCGCTTCGGGAATCTCTGGGGATTTCGGAGAGATGAGGAGGGGAAAGCCTTCGACAGGATCAGGAGTTGTCTGCGGGCCCTTTCTGGACCTCGTTCGGTACTGAATTCCGTTCACTCAAAAAGTCTCTGAGACGTTTTAGCGCCAATAGTTGGCATTTATGCCTGAGCAATTTCCGGATCTCGAATCAGTGCCTTACACTTGCATATCATGAGCACTACCGCAAGTGTTCTAGCTCACTCTCCGCAAACGGAGCAACGGCCGTCGTGGAATCCAGTATCAGAGAGCAGAGCTACCAGCAGAAAGGTGGAGCGTTCCGCAATCAGAGATTCTGATGAGCGAATGTCATTGTTCAGCTTCTTTGTTTTCCGGCTGAACCTATCAGCCAGCCCTCAGAAGTGTCCTGGGATCACCTTTCGGTATTGCTTCAGTAACACTCCCTATCGCCTCGCGAATCCCATTGCGGGCGGTGGGCTTGGGTCTTAAGATGGTTCAGATTTAATTCTGATACAAATTAAATCCTCTTTTTACCACATAAGAAATTTTTGTTGTCTTTGTTGAGCTCGAAAATCTTTTCCGCGAGGCTTCCGATTCGGAAAAACCTCCCACAGCCGGTCTGTCCTAACCCAGAACCGTTTCCCGCTCGGCCCGGCAAGTTGACAGTGCTTGACAGTGAGGTATTTGTATTTCTGACTGGGTTCTGAGGTCTCAAGTGGCAGCCCCGGTCGGGCGGTCGGTCCAGTTCTTGAACCAGTACATTCTCTGCCGCCCCAAGGGTGGCAGAATTTGTTCGTGTTGTTGTTTTTGCGGCCGCCGGTACCGCTTCGTAATCCAGGAGGCCGCCACGGACCGCGGCGGCAATTTTCTTCCCGCTCGGCGTTGGGGGTATTGAGCTACCGAAGGTCCTTACTCAGAATGCAGGTCAGCTGTTATGCGGTGAGTACCTGACCTCGCGCGCGTCGGTGTTCTGTCAGTCGTTCGTTCGCTTGCCGACTTTCTGGATGTCTGATTTCAGAAGCCGCCGTGTTATATAACGGCACGTTCCGTGAAAACCGCTTCAAAGTCGTCGATATTACGACGGTTATTTTGCCCCATCAGGATGAATCCCTGATCTTTGGGCCGGCATTCCGCTGTCGCCGTACCCGCTCGAAGCCTGCCCGGCGTCACAGTGAAGTTGTTGGTGTAACGATGATGAGACGAGGAAAACGACGAACCACGGCTGAGGCTCTTGCGTAACGCTAACAGGGTAGCCTGATAGCCGAATCCCGCCGAATCCCGCCGCATCTCCTAGAAGATCATAGAAGGTCGTACCGGCTTCTGAGTTGGTCATGGACAGAAGTGGCAGGATGAGACAGACGTGATCGTCTTGCCAAAATGCTTATCGCGTGTCAATTGAGACGAACGACAAGTAGTCACCGATCAGAGATAGCAAGAGCTGCTAGCGAACCTTTGGAACGAGCGAGTTCCAGCTCAGATCAGCTCCGTTGGGCGGCTGACGATTCCCTCTTTGTTGATATCCCAACGTTGGGGGTGCATCACTCGCAACGACGGTTGCATAACCAAACTTGGAAAACTCGGGAAGGAGTCATTGAAAGGGGAGCTTGCCTCGGGCCTGCGACATGGAGGAACTGTGGCTGGTCTAGCGACGGCTCTAGTCCGCGTCCGAACAGCCATCGAGCTGGAAGACATTCACTTGACAGAGGCGGTCTGCGGATGTTCAGATCGCGGATTCGAGTTGGGACCGCGGAAATGAAGTTCAACGAAGCAGGGTTCAGACCTGGGACGTTGGAACTGGTTTCGGCCAGTTTCCTTGAACGGGTGAAAAGTCTTTCCTTGACGAACCGTCGAGTGGATTTCCTCATTCGACCGTGCCAAAGCACTTGACCCTTCTCTAGCAGAACAATACGAGATCGCTATAATTACCCAAACAGTAAAAACATCCTGCACTTTACGACGGGCTGTTATCATCCGGTCAGAAACCCGATGAACTCGTTCAACTCGCTGTTTCTCAGCTCCTGCTTTGGAGCGCGTCCTCGATTGCGAGGAACGGCGCTCGAGCGAAGACGTTCCGATTCGAGAATACTGTTAGGTATCTGAAAACAGAGAGCGCCAGCCGGGGGTCTCCCGTGGCGACCACCTAAAGTCAGCTCGGCAGTTGAGCGAATCGATTTGGGGTCGTTCCATTTGTTGCTAATCCCCGGCCTCTGCTTGTCATTATGAGTTCTTGTGTTTGGTTCGTGTGTATCTGGCTGTCGGTGCGCGCTCCTTGGTCGGTCGGTTCGTTCTTCTCGATAAGAAAAAGCGGGCCAGGGCCGGTTATCTAACGGAGGACTTCAAGGCGATTCCACGCCAACACAGAAGCGGCCTTCACAGAAACGACGCATCCATCCAAGCAGTCAGCTCGCTAGCCTGCCTGCCTGCCTGCGAGTCAGCCGGCACCTTGTGACCACTGATTCGACCGTAGCGTTCACTGAAGGCGAACAATTAGTGTCGGAATGACGTCCGTTTGTCTACGTTCCGGTATGCAAATCAACGATAAATTGCGTCTGTTGGGTAATCGTTGTGATAGGCGGTCCGTCACATCGGAAAGATCCATGACAGGTGCGCCCATCGTGGGCGAAATTAATCCGAGAGAGCTCGGGGAGCGACGAGAGAGCTCAAAGAGCTGGCGTCCAAACTCTCTGGAGGCTCCGCGTGCAGGAGCTGCGCGCTCTGTAAGCGGCTCGGGTTCTGTTGAGCTGGCGAGCATTGGATCCGGATTGAATTCCGCTCCGAGATTGAGGTTTGTGCAAGTCACGGTTCTAGTGTCGCCCGGGTCCAGCAAGCTCGCTGCAATTGGTCTGCGGACTGGAGGCGGCCGCGCTGGCAGAACGGGGATCGCGGCGGAATCGATGGCGACTCCACCGGCGATGGATGTGGTAGCCCCGCTCTTGAAGAGGCCGAACCGGAAACTCTTTGACGCTGCGCGGGTTGTCTTGTCTTCTTTGGGCGCCTCTTTTGCGCTTCTACTGACGCGACGGTCGCTCCAATCGAAGCCAATTGGTATTTCCTGTGACCAGAGGAACGAGTGGTGTGTTTATTTGAAAAGAGCGAACACGCTGATGTCTCTGCTTCTCGTACATACAAGATACATGGGACGAGACAGCGCTCCGAGGGGCGCCCGTGGAAATCTCAATGAACTGCGATTCCCGGAGGCGCCGAGAAGGAACAGGCAACCTGTCGCCCGCCCTTCCTCCCTCCCGATCGGTCGGTTGGTCGGCGGCGTCGGAGTTGTTGGCAGCGGGAAGTTGTGATTCCGAACGAAGTAGGGAAGGTTATCGAACTCGTCAGTCGACCGGAGAAAAAGTCCACCGGACGAGAAAGCGAGAGTTTTTGTTCCGTTATCCGACAGATTCATAGGAACTGGACTTCAGGACGAACTTCGTGGCTTCCTGAGGACATTGATCCAGCCGACAGGAAGCTTGGCCTCAGTGTGGGAAGCGCACACCGGCAGTGCCTCCACAGGCACGCCTGTGGGCTCTTCAGCAGGAAATTGAGTCGATCCGAGCTAATTTCTTCATTAGGATCGTCACGAATCGATCTTCCCGAATCGATCCCTCCCTCTGTTCTCCTTCGGAGCGTCTTCGGAGGCTTTCCGCGCATGTCGGATGCTTCCGGAGAAAAAAATCAGCGATTTCTGACATCGCAGATGACGGCGATGGTGATTATGGCGGCGGCGGCGGCGGACGATCTCTGGAAACATCCTGTGGTCCCGGAGTGAAAGCAGGATCGGGTTCACCCCGTTTTCGGTCAACCACCCGACCGACCCAGCAGACCCAATAGCCGAATGCCAGTCAGCCAGCCAGCCAGCCGACCAACCGAACAGCCAGCTATCCAGGGAAGCTCCCTCCTCTCTTCTGTGGCCGACACTTCTGTAGATGTCATCAACCCTTCTGAAACGGCAATCGGCCTCATCTCGACCGCGGCTACTTCAGCTATAACAATAACGCCGAAGTAGCCGCCTGCAGCTCGTACTCGCTGCCGCGCTGTCAATGGAGTTTCCTCTTTTCTCTCGCGGATCCCGTTCGCGCCGCCGACCCTGGGCATCGGGCTCGAACGCAGCGTACAGAGCTATGACGCAACGCGCTTGGTCGGGCTTCCACCGTGACCTTGGTCGTCAGCACGCGTTGCGCAGCAGAAAATTATCTGGCGGAGCGGTGCGTCGAATGTCGCTCCTCAGGAGCCGCGACATGTTCTACCCCGACAGGATGTGTTCGCCTGCTCTACTCTTTCGGAAACCCCGGATTCGGGCTGACATACACCGGCTGTGCACGGGGCCGAGTTGGATCGGCCATCTGAACTGCGTGCACTCGGTCGGCCTGGCGCAGCACCGGGCTCGCTCGGTGGCGGAGTCCGCCGACGAAGCATCTGCTCGAACTTCGATCTATAACAACAGGTTTCCGGTCAGGTTGCGTTTCTCGGTGCATGGAGTTCAGGGCTACAGCTCGGGCGCAGGAGTCTGCGATTGACGGCGGCAGTGCCAGCAGCAAGACGACATGAGCAGAACAAGAGCAGCGCGTGACCCACATTCCGACTCGAGGTTCGAAAGGAAGTCCGAGAGGGATCAAACTCGAGCGGCGGGTCGATCAGGGATTTCGAGTCATGTGAAAGCGTTGAACTTCTGCAAAACCAGCTTGTCTTCATCTGTTCGTTCCCCCGCACACGCCGACACATATTTCGAATCGGGCTAGAGGAGCCTTCCGCTCCTCGAGAGACGGGCCGGCGAGCATTCGGCTTTCAGGAAGCGTTCGACCGCACAACGTCTCGGCACGTTTCGGGGTAGAGTTCTCGCATCGGATTGAACCGGTCCACCGAAACACTCGATCGATGCGCGGAAATTTCGTCCTTGTGCCAGAATCGCAACAGACCGGCGGAATCCCGAGCCAGTTCTCTTCGTAGATGCTCGATGCTTCGGAAATCAACGATACACTTTGAACAAACGAACAGGCGGACGGTCGGACGGACGAGTCGGGCACCTGTGGGGCAATCGGCAGTTCTGCATGAGCGGTCGGATACCCGTCGAGGAGCTCCGATGCCCAGAAACGCGAGGAATTCTCCGCGCACGGAAGGGCTGCTCGGAAACGCGCCGACTTCTGGTGCACCGGTTACGTAGTTCACCCCTTATTCACTCATCGGATATCTTAACGGGAAGTGCTGGAGAAGTGCCAGCGACTCTTTATAAATTCGGTCCGGGCTGCGAGTAATCACCTGTTCGTTCGATTTCAGGACAACCAGTAATCGAGTTCCACGGAAAGAATTCGGACAGCGACAGAGCGTCGTCGCCGGAGTCGGAGCCGCGAAAATGTCCCTCACCGATCCCGGTGGCGACGACGCCCCCGCCCCCCGCCCGTGTTTCGGTGATCACCGGAGGTCCTCTGCACCGAAACGCTTCTCCCAAACGGATGCGGAGCCCGTCTCCCGAGATGAACCCCCTCACGGAGCGCCGGAACACGGGCGACTCTGTCGGATCATCGTCGTCATCAACGACTTCGTCGTCGTCATCATCTTCATACGCAGGTGAGACTTCGGAGCTCTTTCCAGCTCACCAGCAGGTTGTTGAGTTTCCCCAGATGCATCCCCAAATGGAGAGCGGGCGATAACATTATGGAAGGAGAGAGACGGGGAAACTTTCGGCTCCCGCAGACGAGCGAACTCTCGGATTCTCAGTCAGACATTCTAGTGTCTCGAGGTCCGTGACAGTATCATGACAAGAGTCTTCTTTAGAAACCCTGCCGCGCTTCTGGCTCTCCGGGGTTCGGGGAATGAAAATAACTCCTCCGTTTTGTTTGGTTGATGTCAGGCGGGGGCGAAACACGCGGAAGGCTGTTCTGAATCCAGGTTCTTTAACTCCGAGAGATCCGCCTCGGCTTGATGGAGCGAAGGATTCCCACGTTCCCAGAGCGCGTCCGCTCCCAAATGCGTCCGCTGTCCGCGGGATCGTGCGGTAGGGGCATTTGAAGGAATATCGCGGAAATTAGGCGCACGACCCCACATCAAAGAACCTCGAAGCCGGAGTTGTTCTCGAACATTAAACGTGGCACTTCGAGGGGCCTACCGAGGGTTCGAAATGTGAAATATTCAGCACCCCGAAGCAACAATCAGGCCAATAGCCAAAAGACGAGCGGCTGCGATGGTGGCGGAGGAGGTCACTGATGAAAGGAGCGAATCGAGCTCAATTTCAACAAAAGAAATCAACTCGAAGGACACGGCTATGATTCGGTTCTCTCCGGGCACCCCGCGAAGGAATTCGTTGGAGTTTCTTCTCGCAGAGAGTTTTCTTTTCCGCTCAATATGCAGAAACATTCCGCCTTGCCGCCGCGCTTCCTTTCGCGAGGCAACGAGCTTTTCCGTGGATTTGTAAACAGTCTCCTCTTTCTCCTGTCCGGGCAGTACGACCTGTTATCGCATGCTCGGTCACGTCGGCTCTGGAAAACTGGCGCTCATGAATAGTGTTCTGAGTTCCAAGTCGTCTGTAGGGAGGATGGATCACGAGTACCGTTCAGAAAGCGAGAGAGAGAGAGAGAGAGAGTTGCCTGTCGGATGGATGTTTCATGTTCGTGCTATTTCACCACCAGCTGGTTGCCTCTCAGGTGCACTCTCGGTTCGAGGCCTTTTTTTATAGAGTCTTTAGGATCGGCTGGAGCGAGCTCTTTCACCCGCAGCGGTGGTGGCAGCGAGAGCAACCAGACGCCTCTTTTCTTGTCAGGCTTTGTCAGACACTCCGAGTCTACCCCCACCACTCATACGTAACTCTCGAAGATTTTTATCGTGGAAACAATACAACGAAATGAGAGAGAGTCCTCCGGCAGCCCCAGCCAGCGATAGTGGAAATGAAGGACGACACCGGCAGCTTTCGTTCCGAAATGTATCTGCTCGACATTTCAGCTCGAGATAGTCTTGGAAGATTGTTGCAGAAAGGTGTGTTTCTGATTCTGGATCACTCTCCGCAGACCGCTGAGAGCTACGTATCATCAGTTGACTCCCAGATAGCTCTCCGGCTGACAATGGGTAATTCGGGCACAATAACGAGTCCCGCCGGCCGCAACATCGTCAACGAAAGCATTCTGCCTCTGGCTTCGAATGGCGCTCCCACGTGACTAGACGTTGCATAAGGGTCCTTGGGTTCCTGCTCGTCTTGAACGGTTTCTTGTTAGCCGAATCTATGCTGAGCAAAGTTAGTTGTTCCACCAAGGACCAACGCCAAAGCCGAGAAGAGCGGCGAGGGCGGCATTGTCCACTGAAGTTCAAGCCCGAGCCCGATCCGTCTCTGCGTCGAGTGTCCGTCGGAGCGCCCATTCGGCATTCAGACGCGAGTCGTCAGACGCTGGATGTCTCTTTTCTCTCTTCTCCACGATGCGATGTTGCGTAATTTTCGAGCATCAGCTTCAACCGCTCTCCTCACAGAGCGTTGAAAGCCAGACCCCTGTCTTAGAAAGCGCGCTCTCTCTCTCTGCTTGGAATCTTCATACGGCGCGATGAGCTGCGGAACACCAGGAACGCGCGTAGCAGAGAATCTCCCGTGATGAAATGGAGTTCCGAGTTCCCGGGTGTCCGGACGCATGAATTTGAATCATGTGCGCTGCCCGGTTGGCTGATGATTTCGGTGGAGCCATTCGGAAGCAAGATGTGCTTCGTCCGAATACGCACAGATCGATTTGGCGCCATTGCACGCACGCATGATCGCACGACTTTGGCCGAACTGTGATGACTCTACCGTAGAGGACCCATGCGTGGGCGAACACCTGGAGACTGCTTTAAGGACGTCACGTCCTACGCTTGAGGGGTTCCAGCTCTGTGAGTGAGCTTTGATTGTTCCTCAAAAGCCAAACTTCTGGCCGAGTCAAGCTCATCGGACTCGAGACTAGATCCG
Source organism: Phytoseiulus persimilis (assembly GCA_037576195.1). Lineage (NCBI taxonomy): Eukaryota > Metazoa > Arthropoda > Arachnida > Mesostigmata > Phytoseiidae > Phytoseiulus > Phytoseiulus persimilis. The sequence continues at coordinate 30,446,293 of CM075102.1, read as the reverse complement.
GTTCGACGCTGCCGTGAGGCTTAGGCAACGAAAGATGGATGGACCGATAGAGAAAAATGGAAACTCCGACGGCGACAATCGTCGTGCCCGGTTGTGCCGTGCCCGCGCGCATCCGAACGGAACGGCCCGCGCGGTGCCCCGCGCGGACCAGTCGGTGTGGAGTGCCGATGAAAGTTCGCGATTTCCAATTTTCATGGATCATGACATTTTGTTGAGGCGGTCGCGAAATCCATCACTCCGTTCATAATTCGTCGGTGGACGAGCCGCCCCAAGTACCTGTTCCGATCGTAACGGTCGGCAACGGTGAGCACCCGGTGCGACGATGGTTCATCTCCTCGTCCGTTCTACGGATAATTTTTTCTTGCGTCTCCGCTGAGGCACCACCAAGGCACCCCTCACGAAGAAAGAGCATCGCGGCACCCCCTAAGTGCTTGCTTGCCTGCCGTACTTTACCCCTCGATCGACTGTCATTCAGCAGTCGGATAAGGAGCGAAAAACGTGTCGTCAGCTTTCGTCGATCCGCCAGACAAGCGATTTCGGTTCTTCGCCACGCAGTGCACGAGTCGCTCGGTCGGAGTCTTTCTAGAACGTGATGATACGGTGTTCTGAGCGTTTCCCAGGCCGAAGGCTCCGAGAGTCACACGGCCGGAGGGGCCGACAGGCGAGCAGAAAATGCAGGACGGCACTGAAGATCACGTCTGTTTGCAGCGAACTCCGGGAGAATGCGCAAATATTCGCAGTTCGTGAAGAGGCCTCGCTCCCGCATCTCTCGCGCCTCATTGCCGAACGCCTTTGTCTCGGCTCTCCAGTACACGGCGGCCACTAAGCTCTCTGACAACAACATGCAGCAGTCGCAGACATTCCTCTTCTGTTCCACATACTGAATATGAAGATAACGAGATCTGAATACTTCTCTGGGACGAACTCGGCTAATTCGAAGCTCAAATCCTTCAAAGCATTTGAGGTTCAGCCGCCGTCGAGCACGTTGGCGATTAAACGATCGTAGTTTATCTCTGATCGGTTTCTCTCGCGCGGCTCCAACTGATAGTTCGATGCACAGAACTGCGGAAAAAACTGCGTGGAGGTGTTTTTTTTTCCTTTCTACATGTCCAGAATCGCCGCAATGTTTTTTCGGTGAACCGCGCAAAAAAGCTTGTGTCATTTTTCCTTCCCAAAAGCGCGGCCGAGTCAAACGCTCGAGCCGAAGAATCAGAAAACGCGGCGGTGGCAGCGCAGTTCATCTGTGTGCCGGGAGGTCAGCTCAGATCCAGTGGTGGCGGCGTTCTGTTGACTGGTATTATGTAAGACAACCTTGCGCGAAGGACAGCATCCTTCCGCGTATAACGAGCGAGCGAGCCAGCGGACAAGCAGTCCGGGCCCCGACGCGCGGGCCAAGGCTCAGCTTTGTTCAGCCCCGGCAGCGGTGTCGATTGTGACCCCGAGCTTCGTTGCCCGTTCATTGATGTCAGCCAGCCAGCCCGCCGGTCGTCGGCTGGCCGCCCCGCCGGCAGCCCGTCCGGCGGATCGGCTGACACCCTCTGGGCTCGCTTTTGTGGTGGTCGACGACTTCAATTGTCCCGTTGAGAAGGAATCGTCCAAAGACAACAATTTTTCCTTTCACGACTGTTGCGTAGGGCGATTTCTCACTCAAGGCGAAGTCCGCCCCACTCGACATGGATGTACGCAACACTCTTCCCGAGATTAGAGTACCTAGATGAACACATCCGCGATTTCTGACACATTCATCCGGGGAAAACCGAGAAGGTTCCCGGGGGAAATCAGAGATCGCAGTGCCCTCAACGCTTTTCCCACAGAAGTCCACCTCGAAAGCGGAGTTTCCATTCGAAACTTCGCCGGCCGAGGAAAATCCAGTCGATTCCATCGGACCGAAAGTTCGGACCAGGAGGATCGTAGGCTACGCGATTTCATTCACCGCAAGCGCCGTTGGCAGATTTGCAAGTTTCGGAATCCGCTTCCGCGTCCCCTGAGTTCCTGTCGGACGCGGAAGGATTTCTTGGCACGTTGGGAAAGTCAGTACATATGGATCGACGGAACAGAAACGGTGGTGTTGGGACGCCTTCTATTGGACACCGTTTCTGGCACCGCGCCGCACGTCCGTTGTGTTACCAAGAGCGTTCTTGGCCCGTCCATCCACTCGGATGCTCATCGTTGAATGGCATGCGCGCACGCCCGCCCGCTGTTTCCATTGCACCGGAAACATACAGTGTGCCAAGTTGCAAAACCAGATTCCACTCGGGATAGATTACGAAAGGCCAACGTCGCCCGTGGGGCTTTGAGCCGAGTGTGAAGAAGTCAGATCGTGAATGCCCGCGGACGCGCCGAGAAAGTGCTCAGTGGTTCCACGTCAAACAGAGATGGAGGCGGCACGGCAGCCGCAGAAGCAGCCTCAAGACCGGCCCAACTTCTGAAGGTCTCCATCGCACTCAGACGCCAGCGCACCAACAACAATAACAGCAGCAGCGACGACGTTCAACTTTCCTGTTTGACCTCGTTCCCGTTGCACAACCGGAGTCTTGACCCGCCGCCATCGGCCCGTATCCCAGAAAACTGCGGGAAACGGGATTCGGCAGCTCCGGCATCGACAATCTGTCCTGTATCAGTGATTCTGCTCGCTCTCAGGTTCATATGCTGTTTCGTTTCTCTGTTTGTTCGTGTGTTCGTTCTGGCGATCCGATTCGTTATCCCGGTCGAACAGAACGCCACGCTAATTTACACAGACACGCTCGAGCGTTGAAACAGATTCACAAACGCGGTGAATGACATAATCGCCGAACGTCCTTTACGGCTGGAAACCAGAAATTTCCGACCGCCGGATTCGGTTCGGTGAACTTTTCTCGGATCGAGAACAGCCGCGGTGACAACAGGCCACCGCGCTAAGATGGCGTTCGAGTTAGAAGTAGGAGAAGTCGACGTAGCGCTCGTATATCTTCGTTCCCGGACCGAGATTCGCTGGAGAAGGACTTCTCGCCTGGCGTTCGAGAAGCTCCTACGAGCTCGTGTCGGAATGATTTCCTGCTCGCCGCGTCGTGATAATCGAGCCCCTTCGATCCAACGGTACTCCCTCCTCGTCACGGAGTTCCTCAAACGGTTTGCTCGGCGAACGACTGTTTGGATCGACGGAAGTCCTTGCTCCCCGACGACGCGGCTTCGTCCGTCTTCGAACAGGTTGCATAACGCTGACCGATGTTTTCTGCATCGGCAGTCTTGGATCGAGAAGTGGGACGAACAGAAGGTCGCGCAGTTCACTTCTATGTGTGTTTCAGTCCATATTCCCACTGTCGACTCTTCGCCATCGGGGGCTATCATGCGCGACGCTGTCGCCGCCGAATCCGTCGCCGAGGTGTAACAGTCAGACCAGGGATGGTCGTCAGGTGGATCCCGGGTTTCGATATCCTGGGATGAGGATTCCCTGAGTGCGCAGGATCGACGGCGAGTTGGGGGCGAAACCATGAAGAGACTTCTAGAGCAGCAGAAGTGTTCTCCGAAGCGGGGAATGAACGACGGAGGCAGAGATTAGAACTACTTCCTGGTAGTTCCCGATGACGAATGTTGCCAGCCGAGTGATTCGGTGTAGTACTTGCCACTAATAGTCGAATGTCGAATCGCCGCCCAGCCGTACAAGGAAAATGCAACTGGCTCGTCGCCAGTTGGCGCTCGCTCGCCCGCCCGACATTTACGTGTGTGTATAGAGTTGGAGCCCGCGTAGCCGTCGTAATCCGTACGAATCCAAAGACCCGCCCCTGTTCTGAACGGCGGGAGTTCTGCCGCGTAGCGATCTGGCCAACAACTCATGGAAATCGCCAGAACCGTCGGAGCTTCACTTCGTCCTCTCCACGAGTGCGAGATCCGAAAAAACCCTTCGCGGAATTCCGGCTTGTACTTTCGCCGCGGCGTCTGGAAGTAAGGCAGACAGTCGTGTCCGAGATAACTTACAAACACCTGTTCCATACGAAGTTCCTGCGGATCCGGCTACGCGGAACACAGGGAGGCTTTAGAGTTTCCCGACTGCGGAAACGCAAGGCTCCTCCAACATAGTTTCCAATGGGAGAACATTCGTCGGGCCCGCCATATTTTCGCAAGCAATCTCATTCGTAGAATCATCATGCCCCTCTACAAGTTGTATGCTGCATCGATGGGGTTACGACCCCTCGTTTCAGCAGAGTAGTTGATGAGATTCCGACGAGTGGATGATCAGCAGACGGAATCGAACGAAACTATATCCATTCACTCTTCAGTCAATACATCTATCATCGAATTGAATGGTATAATGTATCGCCACAATAACTCGTGGCAGACCGAACTGACCGGTAAACCTTGGCGATATCCGGTGAGCCTGACTGATATCGTCATCGTACTTGGCGACCGGTGAGTGGTGATGACGCTGCTCTCCACTGGGCTTCACCACGTCCAGTCAAGCTTCTGGTTTCCTTCTTCCCGCTGCCACAGGTGCTCCTTGTGGCCTATCGGTTCCTGCTCTCCATCAGGACCAAAATCGCACGGCATCGCTGGGCAGACCTTCGGTACTGTTTCGGGATTTCCGTGCGTGGTTCGCGATACTCCAGACGGAGGCGGATCGAGCTCGAAATAACGGGATCGATAGCCTTGCTCAAGGGAACGTCGTTACACATTTCCAACGACAAGTCTCTCGGATTTGGTTCCTTCGATCTCACAGCGACAGAACTCCTGTACTCCTGATCTTCGAAACGTTTGCGATGATGGACAAGTCGGTTGAGAACATCACGTGGTGCGACTTAAGCCAGCGAGCATGCCGCGGTCATCCAAGCATACCCTGACGGGGAGCTGGCCGTGATGCGGTCTGGAATCCCCGATGAACGTCCGTGATAGACAGTGTCAATCTGATAGCATGCTTTCCTGAATATATACAGCCAAGGGAGTCCAAATTGACACTTAGTCCACTTAGGAGTTCCGTCCAGCTCACAATCATGGTTCCCGTCACCCATGGATCACCCCTTAGATCGAGGAGGCATCCCCTGTTTCTGTGAACGATCGCGGAAGATCTAATCAACAGAAATTCAGAAATCCCAGAAAGGCACTACCGACACTCTTTCGGAGTGTAATCTTCCGAAAAAAACGAGATTTTCGAAAGAAGAAAACCGTATGCTGGGCGCGCTGGTCCTGTCGGATTCCCTGATTCACAGAATGCTCGGGGTCGACGGGAACCGTCGCGGGGCTCCTATCTCACAGTTTCATTAACGGATGCCGCAGAAATAGTATCTGCTCCGGCTCACAATTGCGATGATCTCTGATCCATCGACTCGGAATTCATGAGATATAGAAGAATTTGAGTTATATCTGCGTGTGATATTGTTCATTTCCGTCTGTCTCCAATCCCCGACCCTCCGACAGTGAGATACTTATTTTCTGTGACCCTTGTGATTAATCAATGGTTTCTGTTTCTTTAACAGGTGAGTGTCTTTCTTTCGTCGGATCCATTTCCCCGTTTTCATCGCGACTGGAGCGGTCTCATCTCTTCTCTGCTGTCTTCTCATGGCGGCCAGCTGCAGATGTGATAACGTCTATTCGACGAGGACATGCGAACTCTCCCGATGACGGAGTGAAGGTCGACAGACGAATAGGAGCACGAAAAAACAAGCGAACGGTCTACACGCGGTCCAATAACTGATATGCGATCCGCACACTCTGTCGCATCCATTATTATTTGTTGACGTATTCGTCGATGAGAACTCGGAGCTCCGATCAGTACCGAAGACGGTAGATGAAGTGAGGAGAATTCCGAGAATCAGAACACGCTATTACTGGACATTAGCTTTCCTGTTCCACGACTACGAGCTCAGTGAAATTTTCGATCTCGTGTGAAAAGTTGACGCTGCACCATGTCACACGCTCAGCCAGCAGGATATTTCAGGGACGATCGAGGAACGATCCCGAAAAATATTCGTGCATGGCTCCCCAAAGTGGGCCCTCGACAGTCTTCTGTGATGAAAAGAGAGGGAGATTGTGACACATCATTTTGTGCGCTGTTACGTCGCATCGTTCCGTCGTCGCCCTTACTGAGCCGACGACATCGGTGGCCATATTCAGATGTGGCAACGTCTTCTGTTCAACCCGTTCGCCGGCCGATTCAGGAAACCATCCTGTGGCCTTCACAGAGTGGCCTTCGGGATCACAATACGATTACATAACAGTCCGCGGGGCAATGCCTCGTCGCCGTGCACTCTCTCGCCGCCTCGTGCCGCGCGATACGCGTGCAAGCTGACCGTTCGTTGAGTGATGAAATCAAGGAGCGAGTTTTGATGAGACTCCTCTGAGAAACACACACAGGGTCGACTCGAGCAGCGTCGAAATTCTTTGGTCAATTGATCGGATCTGTTCTTCCCGAACGAACACGAAACGGAACCATCATCATCACACTTGACGTCAGCCATCATGCGATATGTTGATACCGCGTTCGAGTTCGCGACTCGTTTTGCGTATCGATGAGGTTATCGTTCAATTCATGTGAGCAATGATGTCGCGTCCGAGTGTCGACGCGCAAGATAGCTCGAGAAAAACTGCTAACATGCTGTGAAATCAGCAGAATCGCAAACGAGGGCGCTTTTCCGGCCAACCGTTCGGTCGTCCGTTATTCCCCTCTTCTACTGGGGGCCTGGTTCAAGTTCTGCTCTCCCCGGTTTAACTGTTACTCGGGTCTGTCTATCCGTGTGTGTATCTATGAGTTCGTCGGATGGCTCTTAGATGTCTCAGGCGCCCCCAGAGCCAAGGATTAAGTTTTGATGCCTCGGAACGAAATCGGGGGGCTCAGTCTGAGCCACTACCTCACGCCTAATTATCAAAAGCTGCATCCACCGTTCCGAGGCTCTGCCTGCGTCGTCTTTTCTCTTAGCAGGGTCTGACTCTCCTCAGACGAGCGCACGTACGGGCTAGCGGATCCACTGCATGCTTAACCTTCTAGCTCACTAAGGACAGGCATGTTGAGCAGCCAGCCGCTAACACCGCCACCTCGGCCGCCGCGTAGACCAGCAGAAGCGGCGAACATGTTGTCTGACCGCTCAGCATTCGTATTAAGGCATTAACTTCCCTGATGTCGGCCGTCCCCATCTGAGTCTGTCAGGTGTCCTCGTTTCTCCGGTTTCTCACCTAACTGGACGGGATCGTCGCCTGACAGAGGGAAGACAGAAATCGAGTCTTCCTCCCGGAATGAAACCTCTCCCTGACCTCGGGCGACCGCCCGGCGATCAGATCATGAAAATGGTACATTCTGAACGACACTGAGGAAGCAGTAACATCAGTCCTCCACGGACTTCAGACTGTGCGGACCGGCCGCCTTCGAGGTTTCTGAATGAGCCAAGTCGCGAGCCGGCGACCTACTGACGCTCCTGGATCAGCGGAGCGGTTGGAAAACTCTCGGAGGTTTATCGTATTAGGGATGGAATTTACGAAAGCCCGTGGGCGTAGCATCGCGCGGACAAAAACGACATTCGAGTCGATATTCGGGCCGCGAAGATTCCGTCATCACGAGCAGCAGGTGCAAGGCGAGCGTCGTCGGTGTTGTGCGATGATTCAAGGTGGCATTGTCGTACCATGCTGCTCAGGACTCCGTTCGCCTGCCCTAACACCCGTTTCCTGTGACGAGCGGCGGGCATAGGCAGGCAGGCAGGCAGTCGAGTTATACCATCCGTGCATGCAGCCTCTTCTTTGTTGGAGTGGATGTAGCCCACAGGTGTCCGCGCATCCGCCGCTTCGTCTGAAGGTCCACCTGTACGACCCTCAGAGCATCTGTAGACGGGAACGCTTCATTGGCTCGGAGAGGCGACAGCGGTGATGCTCGGTTTCCACTGAGACTCGTTCGTCAGAACTGGGGACGGCTGCGGAATCATGTCGTATCGTGGAGAGATTGCTGCCTGTATGTGCGTTTCGAAGGATTTTCATGTTTCCGTCTTGCTGGTTGTTCCGTTTTACCGAGAAGCCGTCGTCGGGCGGTCTCCGCGAGTTCCGTGTTTGACTCTTCGCGGTTTGAGTTATCGAGGCACTGTCAGCCAGCCAGCCAGCCAGACTGACTAACTAACTAACTGTCTGACAGGCAGGCAGGCGGTGCAGCAGACGGACAGCCGTCGGACACGCAGACAAACGGATAGGCGGAATCTCCGCAAAACTTTGTGGTCTCCCGCGGTCCGACCGCATGGCGAACGTTCCTCTGGATGAGAACTCGCAGATTTCGAAAACAACTGCGCAAGGAAACCGAGGAAAGAGCTAGCCGGCGGACGTGGTGATTCTGTCAAATGACGGTTCTGTTTCGTGGGCGAGATTTGTACGAGTGACAACCGTACGGACGGACGGAGGAATGGCCGTCGAATACGACTTTGACAGTCAACCATTGAGCGAGCGCCTCCGATGGCGGGGTCCTCCGACTGCCGAAGTCTCATCTGGCGTGCCGTTGTCTCGTTCGAGCTGCCTCAGTGACTGGCCGGGAGACCGACGGCCAGAGAGTCGGACGGATCAAGCGACCGACCGACCGACTGTTTGGAGCGGTCGCCGTCGTCGTTACATTGGGACATCCGGTACGCGCTGTTGCTGTACACCGGCCGCCGCGGCAAGAGCGGCGAGCCAGTCAGCGGCAACACCACCCGCTTCTAAATGTCTCCTCGATTTCGACGATGTCTCTCCATAACTCGCCGCAGCTAGAGCGGCGGCGGCAAGAGCTCCTCCCTACGATCGCCGGCGTCATCGCTGTCGTAGCCGTAGCCAACAACAAGCGCGGCGATTCGAGCGCCATCTACTAGGATCGAGATTTACCATTGAGCGCCAAGTGTGCGAGCAGCACATGACAGCGAGTCGAGTCGAGCAGAGGAGAGCTCCTCCGTGCTTCAAGCAGCAAGAGGCTATCTAGTCCACACGTTCGTCCGTCCGCCAGTCCGTCCATCGGTGTGAAATCTGAACTCGGTGCAAAGGATTTCCGCCCAAACCCCCACAAGGACTACAGTTCGATCAGTGCCGTCGTTCCCCAGCGGAGGGGTGTCCGTTCAAAGTTGTTGTCCCGCAAGTCCCCGTGGTGCGCGAATGTTGCAGATCCCTTCCTGACGGCTCCCTAGAGAGTCGTTGACGGTTGCCCGGTGTTCTGTAGCGCTATCTTGTCCCGCAGCCCGCAATCTCCGAAGTTCACGCAGCCAGAGGAAGCCGACCTCGGACAGGGAAAAGTCATCGTCATGGAGTTGGAGTGGAGCAGAGTTCCCGCAGTTGGCGAAGGCCTCATGCCCGCTCACCTCGCGCACCTCCCCATGCAGGACGAACCCATGGACCTGCAGAGTCCGCGGAGTCGGAACGCGCCCGTTTCTCTTGGGTCGTCCACTCCTAAACGTGTGGGGATTCCTCCCCCCGTATCTTCAGGGGTACCCACGTCTAGTTCATCCACCACGGTCACTTATAGCGGCCAACATGCGCAGCTTCAACATCAGCAGCAGCAACAGAACTCTCAAGAGAAAGTGAACTTTTCCCCCGCCTCGAATGGAACGCCTCTGTCAAAAGATCCGCCAAAGGTCATGAAAAGGCCTGTGCCTCCACCTCTGAAGTTCATACCGGTCTCCGAAGAAGATGAGGACATGGCCAAGAGCGATCCCGACGGAAACGCTCAGAACAATGCTGCAGGTGAGTTGGATCGCGTTGTCAACGATCACCAAGCTCCGAGTGAAGACCCGGATGATCCTGTCGGGGATCCTGTCGGGTGATCCTGCCGAGGTGCGACTGGGAACGCACTCGCTCGCAACTGGGGAGGCTCGATACTAACACCTCAGAGCGACGCCCTCACAAGATCAGAGATCGGGTCGGCGGTGGCCGACATGCTCGATCGAGAGAGTCTAATTGCCCGCGTATCCATGACTAAAAGTCTGCCGGAGCCGCGAAGAGTTCATCAGGGTGGACCAACGCTTTCCGAGTAATCCTTGCGGACTCTCACGTCTCGCCAGCCCGTACCCATGCCATTCACCGGTGAGGGGGAGTGCTGTATTCTTCTCTAGAGGGGAAACTTCTGGAGAGTTTTCGAAATCTTGAATCTTCAGCCTGGATGCTGGACTTTGACCGCCAGTCCCTCGAGCTCGTGATTCCACAAATCTTCTCTGATCCGAGTTTTGTGGGAGAGGAGGTCTGCCGACCGTAGGTTCATGCATGGCCTACAAAAGATGCGACCACTTTCCAACCTTTCCGACTGACGCCGCAGTGGACTGTCCGTTGCTTCTCAGACGAACAGAGCTCAGCTGGTCTGGAGAGATCTGCGTCGCATTTGGGATAACGCAGAATAAAAGATATACGATCCAATCGGAAACGGTCGTAGTCGTGTCGGCGTGTCGATCTACGTACGGTTCCCTCCGTGCCGTCGCTGAGTTATCCGCTTCATCTTCGGAAGCAAGCTGGCAGAGTTGTCATGCCTCCTTCATGGATTATCGCTGGGACAGGCTGCTATGCTCATTTCCGTCGGCCTGTCCTTGCGTTTGTTTATCTCTCCTTGACAATCGAGCTGGGGATCACTGATCGTTCTTATGTCATCTCATGTCACTCGGTCATCTCGTCCAGATTCACTCTCCGAGGATTCAGTGAGGGTCTCAGGATCCGATGAGTCGAAGCCTGATGGAAGCACGTGATTGATCTAGCCATGGGAAAAAGCTCTTGAGAAAACACAATTTGAGTATTTCGTTGAGTACTGTGGCAAGGGAGCGAACAACGAAGACGCTTGCCTACATAGCGAAGGGAACCAGCTTCCGTCTCAAAAATCTTCCTCACCAGGACATGGCGGTGGAAATTTTTTGAATTTCGAAAGACACGACGACAGATCTCACGACTGGCGAGTCATTCATTTGGACGCAGGGGAAAGCGCCCGCGGACAAGGAAACTCCTTTTAGCGTTAATCGATGGCAACGACTTCTCGATAGAGGAAGTTGTACTCTCGCTCAGTGGCCACCATCGCTCGCCTGCAAAACAGCCAACCGATGCGCATCCAGCGCTACCAAGTTGTTTGATTGCCGATCTCGAGTCGTGGGTTAGGATACGATCGTTTCTCTTTTTCATTATTGTCCTTGATTGCTCGCTCGATGTAGAACCAACCGGTCGGCCGTTCTGCGGTTCGGTTCGATGCGACGATCTTCTAGTCCGCTGAGCCCGCTGCGATCGATTGTCATTGTCCTGGGTTCATTTTCGGTTGTTCGATGCAGGCCACGACGATCTATGTCCGCCCGACTCCCACACCTTCTGCTCGCATTCCACAGAGGTCGTGAGAACCTCCAACCAGACGATCCACTCTGCGTGCGTGCATGCATGCATGCTGCCCGTCTGACTGTTTGCCAACCAATATGTTCGGCTGTTCCGTCACAGACTGAGCATCGTTTCTTGCCCGTCTGCAACGTTCGCCCCCACACCATCTAATGAGTGAGCGAGTCGAACTCGCGGTCGTCGCACCTTGGTTACCGAGCGCCGTTCACACCGTTGCGCCTGTTCTCAGCGAACCGAGGAAGGGGCGGTGGAAATCCGCCGCAGCCTCGCGTCAAACGACCGGGGGTGGTCTTGTCATCTCAGAGGGACGTCGAAGCGTTCCGTGCCTCACCCGTTCTGGCATTGGTCCTCCGAAGAACGGCCGAAGCTTCACTCGTTGTCGTAGAAGTTGTTCCGTTTCTCTCATGACGCACAACCCAAGACAACGGCGATGGTGGAGAAGAGAAAGAGAGAGTCTAGTTGAAATAACTCTATTTATTTATTTTTTTCCTCCTGCTGCGGCCAACGCCAATGTTTACCAGCAGAGCCGTTTCTGTTGCTCCGAGGTAGACACGTAGCCCGCAGAAGTCAGAAGCCGACGGGATGGTCAGCGTAGGATTTTCGTACCTTCTTTCTGAATGCTCAGGGCGGACTGAGAGAGCTCTGTATGCTATGGCCCCAGACTTGCTAGCAAACTGCTAAAAAATCCCCCGGAGAAGAAGCGGAAATGAATTCTTCACTCGTTTTCTCTCTTCTGCTCCCGCCGAAGCTGTACCGCCCCCTTCGGCATCGTCGACCGTACTTCATACAACTTCTACTCTAGGGTTCGGTGACAGATACCGACGAGAAAAAAAGTGAAGCAAAAAAAAAACACCAGTGAAAATGAGACGCTGAGCAAAAATAGGACCACGATAGAGAGGAACCCCCTTTCAGCCTCACCTGCGTACACTGTGGTCGTAACGTTGTCTTTGAGTCCGATCGAACGCGACTTCTCGAACGCCGCTCGAAGCGAACGACAAAAATCGCATTCACAGCCACCGAGCGGGCTTTGTGTGCCGCACGAGAAGGAAGAAATAAGGAGAGAGAGAGAGAGAGGAAAACGCTTGAAGAGGTGCTCATGCCGCGGGCAAAGGAGTGCTTTTTCCCGTGCTCTCAGCTGACTTGCCTAGCCAGCTGCGAGCTCGCCTGCCGTAGTCCGCGTTGGAATCGGTCCTTGGACTTTGGAGGCAGGAAACCACTCCTTTTTAGCGGAGAAAATTCGATTCGACAGCGTTAAGGATTCATACATTCGGAGGCTTAGGAGATTCCAAGCGACTTCTGTGTCGGCTCCCGTGCGGATTCAAGATGTCGGATTTTTTTCCTCAAAAACCCGCGGCATTTATGAATGATGAACGCGCTCCCTTCCTGTTCGGGTTCTTCTTATTCAGCTACTCACACTTAGCGGGTGTGTCAACAACATTCCTCGCAGTCATTCAACCCGCTCTTCGGAGATTGAGAAGTTATAGCGCGTTTTCAACGTTCCTCAAAGCCGGAACGCAAATCTCCGAGAGCGGGGCGGAACGCCAGACGACCGGGGCGATAGAACCGACAGACGAAGAGGAAGGGGCAGATAGATTACTGTGCCATGTATGTGTGTGTGTGTGTGTGTGCATGCATGCACGTAAATTGACGTCCTATCTTCTGGGAAGAACGCACAGGTGGCGCGCCAAGATTCTGCAACCAACCAGCATCATCTTGGTGGACACGAAGTAAGCGAGCGAAAGAGAGCCAAGCAACGAACACAGCCAGCTAGCCGCGCAGGCTACTAGAAGAAGGCCAACGGTCACTCACGAGAAACCAGGTGCGACTGTGAGGGGGTGCCGCCTTCGTCGGTCCGTTCGTTTCTTTGGCTCGCTGATCCGTTTGCCTGTTTGATCATCTCGAGATTTTGTGCGCGCATTCTGGAGCTTCTCCCTGTTTCGCTCGAGATCGCTTTCTACGCCCCAAGTGCCTAGCTCACTTCAATGCAAAGAAGCTCTCCGTGGCATTCGATGATTACGCTGAAGGGAACTCTGGCATCATGTCATTTTGCGTAGTAACTTTCCTGAGCGAGGGAGCGTCGAAGACAGATCCTGCAACAGAATCTGACGTCCCGGGACAGCCTTCCGCGGCGAATTATCCTTCCGGAGCTGAACTGAAAAAGCGTCGACGTCAGGACAGGAATACCTGTCCTTACTTCCGCCCATTTGTCATTTCCCTGAGCTGATTCTATGGACCCATGATTCGTCTCGATCAATCTGTCCTCTGGGAACAGCTGTAGTTGTTGTCCGACAATGTTGTGATGCGGTGGTCGGAACGGACGACACGAGACAAGGCCACCACGGTCATCGTCTACGACGACGGTCATATGTTGGGCCGGCGTTGACAAAGGGCCTGTTTGACCAGACAACGTTTCAGATCGGGCCCAGCATCCATGGCTTCAGCAACTCTCGCGCGTCGAATATTATTTTTGTCGCATCCAGATGCGACGCTCCGATTTTCGACGGGTCCTGTCTAGATTTCGGCCTTATTACAGGCCGGTGGATGCTTCAGTGAGAAGGTCGAGAGAGTTTGAGAAGAATCCGCGCCACCCCCTCTCAGCGGACGCGCCTTGGACTCTCTACTTACGCTCACACACACACACACCATATGAACTTTCTTAGCGTGGGAACGAATGCTTCTAACTGGTCTCCAAGTGCCGGCTGCTGCCATGGTAGCTGTAGCGAGATGGAGGCTGGCGAGCAGGCAGGCGAAAGAAAGAACAAACGATGGAGGTGGATAGGATGCGGCTTGGGAGGGAAACTGGGGTTGGTTCACTGACTGGTTCCTTGGTTGAATGTCTGTCCGTCGTTCGGTTCGACTATCTGCTCTTCTGTCTGTGCTCTTTTCTAGCGGATGGTTAGCGAACTAGGCGGCGGCCGCCGAGCCTGCTTTCCTTGTCTTAAGCAGGTGGTGCTGACGACAACGAACGGACTATCCTCTCAAAAGATTGCCGGCCCCCCATACACCGGCTCGAAGGAATCAACAAATCTGCTCCAGTCTGTGATCCAGCTTTGTTTTTTACTGCCTCCAGTGGCTCCGAGATCGGTTGTACTGTGAGGAGCATTCAGGGACAGCGAACTGGTACGGGGAGGCATACGTACAGACATACAAATAAACCAGTTAACAAACATACCCAACCGAAAATCACAGAGAGTCAGTATTACGCTCCGAGGGGGTTATGAAAAGCACAGGCCGGAGGACGAACGCAGACAGTTAGATGAATCCCGGAGTGAACTCCGAGAGCAGGGAGTTAGTACAGCGCCGCCTCTCAGGAAACTCGGCGTTTTTAGTCTCTTGCCTTCAACTTGTGAACCTCTCGTCTGCCGAGTTCACTTCCTGTCGGATCACCTGCTCCCCTGAAACCGTCGCAAAAACTTCTGAAATCTGTTACGAACACTGAGCTCGTTTTGTGAGAATTGCTCAATATGGTCCGGCGACTTGATGAATGGATTGGGGATGGATGGATGAATGAATCGATCGAGGCTGCTGCACTTGTCTGGTTGGGTCGCCCGGGTTTTCCCAGCGTCGATTCCACTTGTTGGGCCGCTCTAGTTCCTCTTTGCTCGCCGGCGATCCCATGTGTTGAGCATCGCGATCCTCCTCGGAGGTTCTGCTGTGCGGCTATGGAGCGATGCGTGGAAACTCCTTTAGGCCTCGAGAGTTATTCCGATACTGATGATCGATGCCGTTATCAATAACTCCCTTGATAACTGCTGAGCGCTGGAAACTGTGCCACCGAGCCTGTTTGCCGGCGAAATCTGCGACAGCTTTTGTATAGTTAAAAATAGTTCTGCGGTTTTAACGTGTTTACGTGCCACTACCATGATGTCATGGTGGCTCACTCGAACGCTAGCGACACCGCCAAGATGTGCCGCGGATACTCGCAACAGCAACAACGTCAGACTCCTGAATCGGACGATCTGTGGTTGAATTCGAGCAAAAAATCGAGACGACGAGGTCGTTAAGAATACGACGACCTCAGCGTGAAACTGTCGAGCCAGCTAACCAAGCAGCAGACCGGTCGAGCAACAAACATTCTCGTGTTGTGGGGGGTTCTTGTGAACTGTCCCAGCATGAAATCGTCACACCTTCGGCGAACTATTGCTGCTGCTGCCGCCACCGCCAGCGAAAAGATTCCACCGAAAAGAAGCAGAAGAAGGACGATGAGAGAAGAGGAGAAAAAATCGAAAGAATACACGACACGAGAAGACAACATCCGAGCGCGAACAGCATGATGCAGCAGTCGTGGTATCATCGTGTTCCGTGCCTGACATCGTACAAGACGACCGCGGCGAACTGCTCCGTCTCGACCTTCTTCTTCTGCTTTTCACGGTGACTTCATGGTCACGTCAGCTCTAACGTGACTAAATCCGCTAAGCCCTGTCCCTCCAAGTCGGCGAGACGATCTCACGAAGTCGGCTGGGACCAGGTAGATTTTAAACGACCGATTCTGCGACGGCTCCCGCAGGAGACCGGCTTCGGTTACGACTGAGCTTTTAGGAACCAGTGGGAAACTCTCAGATGGATTGAGAACTTTAACGAAGTTATTTTGATTCCGAGTTCCTCCGCGGGTCAAAGTTTGAAGTCGAAAGAAAGCGAGCGGATTGCTTCGGTGGTTAGAGGACCTTCCGGCATTGACCTCTGTCGAGACGCAGCCGAGTCGCCGCCGCCGCCGCAGCAGCAGCTGTCCTCTGTCTGAACCACTTCCGAGTGAAAGCTTAGTCCGGCACTGCTGCAGAAGACCAGCAGAACTAGCAGCAACACCGCCGCCGATTCTCGAATGCGAGTCAGCAAGCCACTAGAATGGGCTCGTTTGAGCTCGGTGACATTGAACGCGGCAGCGGAAGATTTGAGAGTCGAGCGCTTGTCGATCAAGAGATCCCGACCAAGGTTGGCGCCTCTCTCGTATTCATGCAGTCTCATTCCGAGTCGATCTGTTTAAGCGACCGCGATCTGTGTAGATGAAAAGACGTAAAGATCAAAAGCTGGAAGAAAGGGGCTGCGACGAGCTCAACAAAACAAAAGCGGAATGGAACGAAGACAGGCAGCCGAGCGAGCAGAAAACAAGGAACTCGCATCTTTTATCTACAACTGTAAACAATAATGCGTCGGCCACATGATCAGGCGTTGTTTACATCTGGCTTCGTTCGGCGCCGCACCATCTTGCTCAAGTTGTTCCCTGATCCGTTCGTCCGTCACTCAGTCAGTCCGACTTTACATCTATAAAGGATAGCGTTGCTCTCATGTCAGATTGGATCAGCATAGCTCTGCGGTTCGCTCGATGGCAGCTGATCATATGCTTCCACTGAGCGATCGACAGAGCCCATCGGAATCAATTTCACGAGAACGGGGAGTCGCCTCTCCCGAGACGATCTTTTTGAGCCACCTTGGTATTTCCAAAACAGAGCCGGGAGTCGTCATTTCTGGAGTTTCATTTCTCGTCGGTCGGACGGTTGCTTGCTCGCCCGTTTCGTTTGTCGGGTCGAGCGGGCGGACGGGCGGGCGGGCGACCGGCCGGATGGGCGGCCAAGGGTCATCTACGCTCGACTGCATGCCGTAGAACGATCCAACGGCAGCGGTGCCGGAGAAAACGCTTCGTGCAGCTTCTTCATCGTGGGAAGTTAAATGTCTCATCCCAGAACAAAGGTTGAGGGGGGCAGGGGGCATTCAGGTGCACATCCAGCCGTTGGACAGAAGGACAGAGCGAGTTTAAATACTTCCATGCATCGCTGACTCCAACGGTCGTTTTCGGCTGCCGTGCACGACGGAGTACGTCCGCTTAGCGTGTTTTCGGCGGTTACCGCCGACGCTGGCCCGGTCGGCGTCACCCTCGGCGAGTCGACCGCCTTCGAAATGACTTCGTCACTCTTCGGCGGAGACATATGTAACGTTCGTTGAGAGAACAGATTCTCCAAGGATTCCATGAATGAAGTTGCTCTCACTACGGTGAACACTATCGCTCGGTCCACTTTTGTTGGAGCTTCCGCTCAAGTGATCGGGAAGCGGAAAAGGTCGGCGTCAATAGCGTCGTGCAAAGCGAGCACACTTCACCGATCGCGGTCGCTCTGTTCACGAGGCGCAGGCTGTATCGTCAGGAGGAGACACGGTAGCCGAAGACGCGCTCAAAGGAAGAAGAACACAACACCAACAACAACGAAAACTCAGATCGGATTTATGTTCCGACTTCCTTTCGGTCGGCGGCCCCTTCTGCGGCTTTGAATACGACGTGTCGGTGCCCCTCGATCGTGAGCCGGACCTGTGGGGGTAGGTAGATAGCCAGCCAGCCAGCTAGCCAGCCAGCCAGCCAGCCATCGAGCGAGCTCAACCGTCTAGGGCAGAAAAGAAGGAAAACATAGGTCGCCCGATCCGCCTTAGACCTCGACGTCGTGCCCGACCGGGGCCAGTTTCAAGAGCGGCCGGACAAGAGCGGCAACCGGAAGAGAACGTCGATCTCTTTCGAAAACAAGGCGAGCGAGGGAGGAAACGGTTTTCCGCATCCTATTTCATTGTGGTTTCGAAACTGAGCCGGAATCACAAGGTCTCAGTTCGTTTCGAGCGACATGGTTTCTCGGTCGTTCTGTCACATGATGCTAGAGATGATTCCGCGAATAACGATCGCTACGGCGAGGTTTGTCGCCCTCAGCAGCGGGGTAATACGTTATCGAGTATTGAGCAAGACGCTATCGTCGACCAGTAAATTCACAGCGAGAGCAGCGACCTCGTATCGGTTCGGGTATCGGGAGAGGAATTCTTCATCGAATATCGGTTCCTCGGGCGGGTTCGTCGGCTGGTTCGGGGTTAGAGGTGACAGTGATTCTATCGACGTCGATGGCCTTGTCGTGAACTCAGCGAGCGATGGCTTGCGACGGCCCCTCTTCTCCCTTGCTGACAAAAGCCGCGGCATCATCCAATGGAGATGGATGATTTGCCTCTGAAAACGAGCCGCAAATGCGGTTGGCCGCCCGCCCGCCTCGAAGTCGTACATTGACTGACGAGCTCCCGTTGTCTGTCTCGGGTCCTCGCGTGAGTCTGCGTTGCCATTCAATTGGAGGTTTCCTGTGCTAGCGGTACTCGTCAGTTTGTCACTGGGTTCGGTTTCGTTCGTCATAATGGAAAGCCAGTCGGCTGGTTGGAAGTTCCCTCCGTTGTGGCTATCTGCCTCCGTCAGCCTGTCCTTTCTGCGCAAGTGCTCATGTCACCGGCGCCAGGAAGACTCTGGCAAGCCACCGGTTCCTCTCCATGGAGCACGAATCTGCGTGCCGCTCGGTAAACAATCTCTCAGAATGTCTGACCTCCCAGAATCTCCGAGGTCAGCTTTCGTCTGGCTCTCTCGACGTACGTCACTTTTATCCCGTTCGTCCGTTTGTCTGCCCGTCTGTCCGACCGGCGGTAATTCGAGCTGAGCTCGATCCGAGATCCGTCGGCGAGGCTCCCGTGTTGCTTGCCATCGACGAAGAGCGAGGGATTCTAGAGACCACGAACTCGCTTCTTCGCTTGCAACTGGTGTCGAAAGTTCGTTTGTTAGTGAACGCGGCTCGAACGGAGCACCTCGTCCCTCCCCCGTCGGGACTCGAATACTCCAAGACTTCTCCAGCTTATAGAGATTCAAACAGTGTTGGAGGAGAGCAGCGATCCTATCTCTCATTGGGCCACGGGGTCCCCTTTGCTCGTCCGATGGCCGCTTGGCGCGCGTTCGTTCAATGCTGTCCATCCAGCTAGCCGAGCTCCGCCGAGTCGAGCAATCGCCGTCATGACGCTCGAACGGTGTCACGTTCTTCCGGAAATGCTGACTGACTCTGGCCTCCTCTGTCTTGAGATGGAAAAAGATAACGCGCAAGTGA
Source organism: Phytoseiulus persimilis (assembly GCA_037576195.1). NCBI lineage: Eukaryota > Metazoa > Arthropoda > Arachnida > Mesostigmata > Phytoseiidae > Phytoseiulus > Phytoseiulus persimilis. The sequence continues at coordinate 30,427,154 of CM075102.1, read as the reverse complement.
CCGCGGCAGGGGCGAGATCCTCGCGCCCTCTCGTTTACTGTTTCCGGTACGGTAACAGCAGCCTCGTTCTTTGCGAGCGAACAGGGCACTTACATTTATCTCCCGTTACCTGAGGAAACTCTTCTTCGCTTCGACAAGGGGAAATTTCCAGGGCCTTCCGATCCTCATCACAGTTCATCATCGATCCGTTAAGACCCTAGATTTCCACTGTTCCTCACTGGTCGCTCGAGTCGACCTCGATTCTGCATCCGATCGAGAAGAATATGGAAAAGTACTCACGTGAAACGTCCCAAAGACGGTGGTCCGGAATCGTTCAGTTCTTTCGAACGGAAATCGCCGTTGCGCAGGCGCGAATCTTCTCTTGCTGTCATTTGATCATTAACGTTATCCGTCCGTCCGCTGGTCCATCCATCCGTCCGGTAGCAACACGGTCAATTGGTTGCCGGAAGACGGCATGTTCACGAAACGGGATATGTTCACAGTTTACGCAGCCGCAGCGATCTCCATGGCAATCATGAGCAGCGACGATATGGAATGTATCTCTGAGAAGCCGAGATTCTTACGGCTGGGAAGACCTTGTTTGTTTTGCGGCGACATTGCGGCTTGATACGCTGCTCAACAGGCTTGCTCGGCTGACGGTTGTCGAGCACTTGCGCGGAGACGATCGACGCCCGGAGAATCCGGAAGCGATTCCACGACGACCCGTAGAAAAATCAGCAATCAGAGCTTCGTTCGCATTCGTGTTCGGTAATCAGCGATGGAGTTGCCCTCGTTGTCAGATCCCACGTCATAATCTCTGGCTCACATCCACCGCAGCACTTCCGCCGGTGGAATGGAGAGCCCCGTGATCGTTTTTGTTGTTGCTCGCTCATAAACATCGATAGTTTCGCACGCTTGTTTGGCCGCTTTCTTCGCCGCCAGTAACATCCATTCGCTTTTATCCCTCTTGCAGGCATGGAAACGACCATCACCCTGTGGCAGTTTCTCCTCGAGTTGCTCGTCTCGAATCAATACCGACACATCATTTCATGGACAAATAACGTTGAGGGAGAATTCAAACTCATCAACGCCGAAGAAGTCGCCCGACTCTGGGGCCTACGGAAAAACAAGCACAACATGAACTACGATAAACTCTCCAGAGCTCTCCGGTGAGTATCCCTCCCCCGGTTCCTCCCTGTGAATTCTCGAGCCCCCCAATCCCGGACTGGCTTGCTCATGACCCGCTTCCCACGTCGGAACCGCCGAAGAGGAAGAGCTCGAGCGCTCCAGCGATTGATTTGCTCGTTTGTCCTTCCAGATATTACTACGACAAGAACATCATCAAAAAAGTCTTGGGACAGAAGTTCGTTTATCGCTTCGTCACCCTCCCGGAGATGGTGAAGACCGAGAGCAAGATGCCCTTCCACGTCAAGATGGATCCGATGTCGGCTCAGCTCTCGCCCCCTTACAGCTCCGGGTCGTGGTCCCCCGGTGGCTACTCCCCTCAAAGAATGGGATCCTACACCTACCCGAACATTGCTCAGCCCAGCAGTCCCACACCGGCTCAAGCCGCCGCAGTGCAAGCCGCAATGAACTTGCAGCACGCGAACTTCAATTTGGCGAAACTCGGCGAACTAGAACAACTCCGGAGGGTTTATCAGCAACAGCAGCTCGAACAAATGCAGCGACGAAGCCTGGAAGACGCCAGCCCCCCTCCAGCGCCGCTGCCGTCCCAGGTTCCCCAGACGATCAAGACCGAACCGGTTTCTGACGATGCCGAAGATCTCAGCATGAAGCCCAGAAGCCGTTCTGAGTCAGAAAGCTCAAATAACGGCGCGTGGAACCTGAGCGCTCGGAAACGATCGACCGAAGACAAGTCCGGTCAAGAGCAAACTGGCCATCCGTCGCCTGCTCAAGCTCAGCATCACCAATCTCTCCATCACCCAACCTCCCCGGGACCCATTCACAAGAAAATCAAGCAGGCAATGATTGCTCAAATGCAGGCAAGTCAACAGCAGGAATCCGATACGGACAGTTGTTCAAGCCCGAAATCGTCCAACTCTGCCACGGTTCCTGTGTCTGTGATCAAATCGAAACCCAAGCCCCCTCCGATCCCGGTACCCCCGTCACCTCTGAACGGCAAAATGCCGTCACTGCAAACGCCCGTGATGACCTTCACGAGTCCCTTCCTCCCGAATCAGCAGACTGTGCCGAAAGGTCCCGCTTCGAGTCAAGCCTCGAGTGCGGCGCTCGTGCCGGGAGTGAACTTCTACCCATCGATGTCTCCCTTGCCTTTCCCATCGCCACGATACTCGTCCAGCAGTTCGTCGCCGACGCATTTCCAGTTCCCAACCGCGGGCCTCCCCTTCGCCGGCTTCCCTCCGCTCAGCCCGTTCCTGAACGCGAACCCGTATTCACCCTTTGAACCTCAAGTGATTTTTTCACCGACGAAAACCATACCGGTGCTTCAATAGATTGGGCTCGCATTAGGTACAGCTGTTAGAACAGTCCCAATCAAAATGACGCTTGGAAGCTCCGAGCTTCGAGGACATCAGTCGATCATCACTCAACCAACCAATCACTCGATCAAACGACCGGAAACAAAGATCATTCATCAAATCAGAATGTAAAGTACCATCGGAGCCACGCCTCCGACGATGCTAGAGATGATCTCAAAATTTGTCCGTTGTTCCGATTCTGTTCATATACTTGTTCGGGTTATGGCGTCGCTCGAGAGCCGACTCGTGGGCTTCCGTTCCATCGAAAACGGCTGCCTGGTTGAGGAAGGTCGGATACGAGACCATGAATGGATCATCCGAACAACCAATTTACAGACCGACCAACGCGTAGATCTGGAAAACGAAACACGCAACCTGTGATGGCCTTGCTCCCAGTACTGACGGTACCGAAGATGATCGAGAACAGTCTGAAGACATCAGTGTCGATCCGAGAGATCGTACGGGTGAGCATGTAGAAAGAACCCTCCTTCCACGGCACCTGATCGTTCTGCGGAGGCTTCTCTCTCGGCAGTGTTTGCCGAAAGTCTGGCTGAAAATGCAGGAAACTCGGATGGCACTTCCCGAAGACAGCCAGAGGAACTGTTTCTGTGGCCTGTGCACTTTTAAGAGGAGTTCGCCAAGTTGTACATAGAGAATGCGGGGGACGCAGCGAACAACCGCAGGCAGACTCTTCGAGCCGGAACACATGGTAACCAGAGGCGTTTGAAACCCGTCTACCATTTTGTTTAAATGTCTCTCCATGTTAGAAGACCTCTTTGTACATAGATATCAATCAATCAATCAATCGTCCATTCGAACGATCAATCAGACCATCGATCATTGAACTCCTTATCGCCTGGAGCCGAAAGTTCTCTGACTTCGACGAAAGACTCGGCGCGGATTTTGTGGATTCATCGACTGTTCGAATGAGACGAATCCAAGATTGAGTATCGTTCAAGAATGCTTCATAAGTCAGCAGAAAGATTGTGTAGAAGAAGTGTAAGATTGAGTAAGACAGAGGAATGCTGCTCCCAAAAAACCAACTGCATAAAGCTGATCGCTTCATGAGTTTTCATGAAGATGAAGTACACATCTGAACACACAAACACCCACACAGACACGGAGATTACATTTTTTTATAAGTATCAATTGAACACATGAACAAACATTTTACGACAAGTTGCTCACTCTTCCCGGGAGGAGCCTCTTAGATGGAGAAGGAGTTTCGCCTCTTCGTTACTTTTCCGAAACACCCTCACCCAAATTTGACTGCTTGCTCTTATGCTGGAAACTTGCGCGAGTCAATACCCTGGAAATGACATCGACTCATGTTTGTCCTCTGTTGTTTCTCCCCTTTCCTCCACATCTCTCGCCTGGGCTCGGTCCCTGATCTCCTACACGAGGATGCGCTCAATTCTTGTTTCTCCAAATCTGAACTATCCCAAACTCGGTCGGAGACAGCCTCTTTCCGAATTGAAGAAAGATGAATCGGTCTACAGAGAACCGCTCCGCTCATTTCTTGAGAAGAAACTCGCGATTCCTTGGAAAATCAGATGTCAGTCGTAGGAGCTCGAGAATTCGAGAGACTATCCCGAGGGACTTTCCCCGGCGAGCGATTCATCTTTCACATTCAGATCGTCACCACATGCTGTATTAGAACAGAGGGCAAACAGAAAAACTCTGACAAGAATATTTTTACGAGAATTGGACTTCTTCAACGATTGATCACGACACTATCTTCTGAACATTTTTTCTTCAGATTTGAGCGAAAGAGTTGTCATGGTGTACCATAAGTTCTTAGGCCGATTGTGGCTAGGATTGTTCTGTACAGTTAGCGAAACGTTTCGCTCGGATCGTGCGAAAGTTAGCCGTTGTATATACTTGAGATTTCATGAAAATTCTATGAGAAAAGAACGATGTTGAGCAGTGTATGCCGTGTGCGCGAAACGTATGTACCAATAAAGGTCTATTTTACCAAAACTTGAGAAAGTCTCCTCACATGCTCTCATCAAGCAGCTCAGTACGACGCACGACTGCATGGATTTCGCAGTTGTGTCTTCCTTTGGAGGAGAGGAGCTCCGAGAAGCAATCTCTGTTCAATCAAGGTTCATCGATCAGAAGGCTGATTGATGATGCAGGATTTGATCTGACTGCGCTAAATCTCTGGCAAGCTTGTTTGCGCGTTTTCGTTTCTTATCGTTCTGGGTGCTTACTCGTTGATCGCTGACCATCAGTTCTGGAAATCAGTGCTCCCCGACGTGTTATCGTTTGGATAATTCAGAAAAGTAAAGGATTGAGAGCCTGTCAAATCTACAGTCTCGTAGAACGGCACGTGTAGGTCTAATCACGCGTTCTGCGCGGAGCCTGTATGGCTCCACGACTTGGAGTCGCAGGCCCTTAATGCTTCGCTAAAGGATCCCGGCGTGGTAAATGCGGTGTTATTGTTCTCTATAGGCGTAGTGAGAGGTCGGGATTCGACCTTGTTTACCGAAACTTGGGAAGAGGTTCATCTGGTGCGGCTCACTCCCAGACTTGAAACAGGAAGTAGTCCATGGCATTAGGATTGGTAATCAGTAGAGCCGGGAAGTTTAGCTGATTTTTCGAAATTATCTCCTCAATGCAATGCATCAATCCCGGGCGATTGATGGAATAATTTCGAAAACCTAAACTTCTGGGCTCCAGCAATCAGCACTCGCCGTCGCGGTATCAGATCAATCGTTCGAGGAAAGAACGGAATTAAATGCCAGCCAAACCAGAATTCGTTGAGCGGCACGTGTGGTTCAAACGGAACGCCAGGCTTTGAGTTCGTCAGGTCGGATGATTCGATTCTCATCCAAGGCTCGCGGCACTTGTGAGGACAGTGAACTATTAGCCGTTGCCAGCATTGCGCTAGCTTGGCGGCGATTGACCTTGTCTATCGAGCCTAGCGGAAGTAGGGTCCACTTGGTTCAGCTCATCCCCGTAATGTAGGCGGCAACCGTGGAGCCGTTCTCGTTAGGTTCCGTGAGAGGAGTGTCTTTCGGATCGGAACAGACGATTCGGGAAACGTCGCGAGGTAATAAAATGCTGGGCATTTCCATCCGGATCGAGCGCGGAGCGTTGAGGAAATGTCATCAGTCTGACTGGGGGTGTCCTCAAAACAAATACCTACATACACAGCACTCCTCGGAAGCGATAGCTGAGCCGTCCTGCGCATTCCTACCGAAAGAGGGGAGATGGTGCTGAAATTCAAGCGATTCAAAATGTGAAGATATCACTCTCTGTCTTGAACAACCACGGCACTGAATATGTGATTGATCAAGGGGGGTGTGGTCGAGGTTCGGATCCATAGGACCTCGTGAAATTGCTTCGAATGGAGGCTGCCCAGCTAAGGTTTTCTGTTCCCGGAAAAAAGATGGGATCTCGATTCCAAAAAGACGTGTGGGAGAGATGGAGCTGAGATGTTTTTGCTCCTGTCATAGAGCCCCACTTGCACAGTGTATATTATTCGGTTTACGCTCAACCAGCTCTGAAGCGTTTCATTTCGTGACTTAGCAGACAAACGGACGCCAATTCTCAGCCTCGATCCATGTGAGTCGACTCGGTGCTGACGGAGTCCGCGGATAGCCAGCTCAAAGTCGGAATGAGGCCATTTCAGAGTTCGATAGTGGTACTGAGCGGAGCGCGCGCCCGAGATCCACAAGATCCCGCGAAAATATCGGAACAGGGAAGATGGGATTCATATCATTTTACCTCCACGCCTCTCAGAACATGGGGTGTAAATTTCTTCGCTACCATGCTTTTTGATCGCCTCCAAAAACCAAGACCGTTTTGATGAGCAAAAAAATCAAGAGCCGAGTGATCGTCGTCGCAGTCAGTCACACTTACTATCGCCAGGATATGACGTCATCGCGGGGATATTCCATGAGGGTATGTTGCATGGAGAAAGCAGCGACAACGGCAACCAACGGCCTTCTTCACTTTTGAGCATCATTATCAGATCAATATGAGTTGGTCAAAAACATATCAAGGCGATATCTTTTGAGCATCTTCGAACCAGAGTCAGCGGCAACAGGTCCAACCGGAACGTCAAGTGCTTTCCATGAATCAGTGCATGCCATCTCCTCGCGATACGACGAGATCCCCGAAGGTTGCAAATCAACACTGCTCTTTAGCGGAAGCGGGAGAGTTGCATTGGAGTCGAGTCATACGCTAGGTATTCCCGCACCTAACCTCAGTTGGGGCGTTCGGCTACCCTCTCGATTCACAGGACTGCTCACTGCGGACGAGCGAAGCTCTGAGCTCTCTTGGGCTGATCTTGCTGTCGATTGTTGATATCGCTGTTTCCAACTGGACGCCGCTTCCTCAGTTCGTTAATCCTGGAGTGAGGTATCCGGCACGTACGCCGTTCTCCGCGAAGCTACGGTGCTAGCGGACTTCGATACAATTCAAAGTCATGGACGTTTCTCTCTTTCGTAGCAATGAGATCGGGGAATTCGATTCTCGTTCTCGGGGGGCGAATCGGGGGGCCATTATTTCCCCGTCCGCTTCCAACTCAAGGGTCGTGATTCTCCAGCGCCGAGGTCTGCAGCGATGAGACACCGATGGAAATCCATTCGCCATGGAATTCCAGACCGATTCAAGAATTACGACGCCGAATAATGAGTTGGGTAGAAGCGGGAGTAGATATCCTGGGATCCCCTAACTGTTAAACTCGACAGGGTTCTCGGCTGCAAGACGAGAGGACGCAGTCGCGTGGGGGTAGTCCGGAATTGCTTTCCTCAATAACGGATACCCTAAGGCGATAGCGCACAGACCTTAGAAGATGCCCGGGGCGGATCCTCGATCTGACGCCCCAAGCGGGCTCGCGCGGAACGTGGATTCCAGATGATGTGACAACTGATACCAATGTATCTCATCTTCATGTCAATGAATGTGATGAAGACACAATACGCAAGGGAGACCTCGAAATCTGATTATTCTTCAACTCATGAATCGACTTCAATATTGAGAGATCGTAATTGGTTGTTGCGATCATATGCGCGGGAGATTCATCAGAAGTTCTCTGGGAATCGCGCCAGAGAAGTGAATGAGGGATTCGATCGTGAAAGCTCCCACGCTCTAGGCTATGAATCCATGAGAGCTTCTTATGACATCCGTTGTTTCGGATTCCTGTAGCTGCTCGAAACGACCAGGTTAACTGTTCAACCCAGTTGATTCTGACGGAACTTAGGGCGAGGCTGTGATGGATTTGAAGCACAACTTTCCAGAGGATTTAGTGTTGAGAAAAGTTTTCAAGTCGCTTTCAATGTAGCGTTCAGGAGGTCGTGACTCGGTGCGCCCTGATATTCCTGGACGACAGATGTGCCGAAAAAAATAAATGGATCTCGAGCTTTCCCTTCCAGACTTATCAGGAGACCATCGAAGTTATTTGACAGCGCGGATGCCATTCCGAACGCTCATTCTCGACAACTCATTATCTGAGACGGATTATCTCACAGACTGTGCGAGCGCGTTTCTCGCACAGTCAGCCTTGCTCCCCGTAGCCTTGATGCCCGAGGCGGGCCGCTCCTGGATCCCCTCGCCTCATCGCCAGGAGCCGGACCTCAAATTCCAGCGCGAATCGAGTATGTCAGGAGTTGACCTTTTGCTACACATATTCTCGTCGAACAGAACCGCAGTTGCAGTTATTCAAAAAGTCATCGATGAGGAGTCGGAATGGTTCTCAGCAACTGGGCGCCGATGACGTGAGATCAACACAAAAGTCGTAGATGGAAGACTGAGGTAGACGCTTCGGTATCAAACACTGGTTTGGCATTCACGGCCGCGAATCTTGATTGTTCTTAGCTGATCTGAACCTGCTCTACCGTGAGCCGGGCGTGTACACCCGTCCAGGTGTATACCGAAACTCTGCGTGGCAGGGCTCTTCAACGTGCTTCCAGCCACCCTCCCTATTTTGAAATCATTATTTTCCTATAATCTACCAGCTTCCTCAAGAACGGGTGAATGAACATTTTGGGTCGGAAACCTGTTGCACGTTACCCATGAATCCTGAATGATCAACTGTAATTCAAGAATGACAGTGTGGTTCCCGTTCCGTTATATTCCGGACGAGATAGAACCTCCTTTTCTTCCTAGTTGAGAACCACGAGTCGGTGTTCCGCCTCGGGGGCTCGGAAGCTCGAGATCGCCGTAACGCTGTCACCAGCAGCCGCTGCAGAAAAAAATCTTCATCCCCTGACACTTTCACGTTGCATTTCTCAATCCATTTCATTTCGATGCTCCGTTTTTCAAGTGTGTTGTAAGTTTTGTCCGAGAAATTGATTTATCCGAGCAAGAAGAAATCAATCAGTATATGGGGGATCCGTAGCGCGAGTTCCCTCGTTCTATAAGGTCTCCGAAGCTCCGACCATCATCCTACGGTGTAGGATGTGTCCCAATGTTCCTTGCATGAGCAAGACCCAGGGATGTCGCAGCTGAGAATGATAGGAACCAATGGATAAGACGACGCTCATGAACGCCCAAATAACTGTTAGAATAACTTGAATCGTAGAACCTGGGAATCGAACCGAAGAGGGATAAACATCTTGATGTTCCTCTCGTACCTTTCGAGAAAGCCATCTGTGCGACGATAGGCAGATTAGAAAGTGCACTTGATCCCAATGAATATCGAGCTCCGACATCAGACGTCCTGAAACTGGACTCTTCTTCCGGAATACCTGAGAGTCGGGAATTTCCCTCGGAGTTTCGGTATCCGGACATTTCCTCCTAACTTCCGGAACCCGGACGGACGAATACAAGTTCGGTGTAAGTAAGCCCCAGCTTCCAACCATGGTCCCCACGTGTTCGAATCACTAATCTCTGTATATTGGGAAGATGGAGTCCATTTCGAGCACTCATTCATGCCGTGAGGAAGATTGTCAACTCTGGCATCGTATCATGAACTCTGCGTCATCTCCTATCAAGCTATCATTTTGTGATCGTGGGAGCAGCGGATGTTCCGTTTTTCTGCGTAGGTCGCAGGTGTGCACAATAACGTGGTATCGTCTGGGATGTCTCCTCAAGACCCTAGTCGGATGAGTGCAACGATACTGCTACAATACGGATCCCCATCTGCAGATGGTGACGCGATTCTCGAGAGTTGCTTCCGTGTTAAGCGCGGCACCATGTCCACGAGTCTCGAGCATCATCGATTCCGGAACTCGCGATACCAGAGTCGTGTGATGCTGTTTATTGGTCCGATCAAATCCGTTGCGCGGACGCCCGAGATCGCGGTTGAGGGCAGTGAATTGATCGATCTCTAACAGTAGTATTCACCGGCTACGAAGCACCTGCGTGGGCTGAGATGGGACGGCGGAAAGAATCTGCAGCGTCAGCGACGGGCGTGACGTCCGGGGAGAGGATTGACCGGCGTCGCTACTGTTCCGGACTCACGAATCATCAAATCCATCCGGTGATTTTCGAAATCGCCAAGAACTATTTTAGAGACAAGATGAACCCTTATTTTTAGACTGTTGGCAACGCAGTTTGGAAACATGTTTCCGGAACAGCATGTTGAGAGAAACGTCCACTCCGATAACTGGACATGTCGCTCCTTTGGTCTCATCCGTCCTCGAAACCAATCGATTGCGAGCCTCCTGTCGCTCTCGAGGCTATCAGTACAGAGATATCAACAATATCTGAGAATAGAAAAGGGACCCCTGTCAAGAGAAGTACTGAAACACCTTTCTGCAAGGACAAGCGGTGTTTCACGACGTCCCTCAGGAACGTTTGTCTCTTTGCGGAGCAGCACCCTAGAAACCTGGAGCTGGTGTAGCCCTACGCGCGGGGTCACATCACCGGTCATGACGGAGTGTCTCAATGGCGATGTTCGGCAAGCAGAAATCAGCATCGTCATCCTCGAAAGTCAGCTGACGTAACCTCATTCTAAATAACTCCATCTTTCGGCCGGCCCAATCTGGAGTTGACGGAAGAGTTCGGATTCCTCCACGATCGAGTCAAATGAGCTCCCAGCCGACAACGGCGCGCGGGACGCATGCGCGGTGATTTCGAAACACGAGCGCGTTCCAAGTGCGGCCGTCGGCGCTCAAGTAACTCTCAAACTTCCAACTGGCAGCCGGAAAGAGAGGAAAGTGGCGGATATGATTCGCTCGTGAGAGACCAGTTTGTTTCGTTCTGGAGGAGTGGTGTCATACGTTTCGATGATGGCACGATAAGAAATCGTGCCCACCCTTCCTTGATCACCATCAGCGAGGCATGTGAGGAACTATTGTATGCCGCGTGTCGATCGTCAAGAGTTGGCGAATACCTCTCATCGTCGAAACCCTCTCTCCTGGGCCCGCGATCTTTAGTTTCGCTCCTGACGGAATAACGACGGCGGCTCCAGAAACGTTCGATACGACGTGCGTGAGTAGATCGTCCTAACCTGAAGACAAAGCTAGCTAAAACTCCTCCGGGGTGCAATTGATCGTTACTCGGATTTAATTGCCTCGGGCTATTCGAATCTTGTCGAATGTTTCGCTGTTGAGGTATTCGATCAGAAAACAGATGCATTCCTCTATTTCGGAAAAGATGTCCTTGTTGCTTGCCGTCGCAGCGATGTTGAGTTTCTCAGAGGAAATGCCACGTCGGGATGTCTCCTTTGTTCGAGCAGCAGCGGGATAGCGCGAGAGTGTAAATCGGTACGAAGTGATCCCTGGGCTTCCGAAAGCAATGGCCTCGTTGACAAATCATCTTTCACCGCAGAAGTTTCTGGATATCACACAGCGACAATGTCTGTCGCATCTTCGCTGGCCTTGGGCTTCACCGGATTTCTGCTGTACAAAGCTGAGCCCGGTTCGAGTGAGTTGCTTTCGTCCAGCCAGAACTTCCCATAATCAGGACATCGCCGAGTTCTTTGTGTTTCGGAAGTCCTAAGGACTCTCACGTCTCTCTATTGATTCCAGCTCTGTTTTCCTTCCACCCGGCGCTGATGACAGTAGCTGTAAGTGATCCCAACGATTGATTGCACCTACTCCTGCTCTCACTAAACAACCCGCATAATTCGTAGGGAATAGGCGAGATAGCATTTTTGAGATGTCCCTGTTGTTACAGTACAGCCTCCTCGTTTTTGAGAGCGTGCAAATTTTCAACAAGTCCAACCCTGCAAGGTCATGGCTCCCCGTGAGGATCATCACGTTCCATTGGTTCATGGCGGTGAGTACTCATTCGCATGGAGTTCCAAATGACATGTTGGAGGATACGAACCATGAGACGTTCGGCGAGAACCTGACTCCAGCTAACCATTTGACATAGCTGTTCGAACTCTAATCCATTCGGTAAATGTTTCAGACTTGTGCTTTACTATGTGTATCCGGTGGCATGTTCGCCGTCTTCCAACACAAAGAAGCCTTGGGAAAAGCGCACTTCGTCTCGCTTCATGCCAAACTAGGACTGGTTGCCAATAGCGGTCTCTTTTTGATAGCGATTGGTGGAGTGCTCACATTGTACCGCAAGTCGCTGGGGATATCTGAGTTAGTTAAGCAAGCACATATAATTGGAGGAGCTGTGGTGTACGTGACCAGTGTGGGTGCTTTGCTAACCGGCCTCTCATCAAACTGGTTCTCACAGGTTGTCATGATATCTGCACCAATTTATTGGAAAGCGATATTCTCTCTGCCGATCATTTGCGGCTTTGTGATCTCAATGCAAGTGACATTGAAACTATTTAAGAAGATGCAAGCGAAACAGACAGACAAGAAATCAGAGTGATAGACATTAAATCAACTATAGCACAAAACACGTGGCGCAGTATAGAATTCGCCTGCATGCGCAGTGTCCTGACCAGTGGGCATAGCTGATGTTTGCGCCCTACCATTGGGATGTGAGCGAGATTGAAAACCTCTGACTGTGGCGGAAGACGTGGATGAAGCGTAAACTTTAGTTCTTCGAAATTTCTTCCCGGCTAGCTACACAAATGTATAGCACAAAACACGTGGCGCAGTATAGAATTCGCCTGCATGCGCAGTGTCCTGACCAGTGGGCATAGCTGATGTTTGCGCCCTACCATTGGGATGTGAGCGAGATTGAAAACCTCTGACTGTGGCGGAAGACGTGGATGAAGCGTAAACTTTAGTTCTTCGAAATTTCTTCCCGGCTAGCTACACAAATGTAGTAGAGGGAGCAAGATAGGAGCTCACATGGTGGGCACACAGTCGAAAATATTGGACTCTTGAATAATTTCGGTATCGTTTGAGCTTTCGTCCTCGTCGCTAGGCTGTTTGCTGACGATGGTTTCGGCGTAGCTGTCCTGTAGTTGAGACAATGGGGGGCGATTCTGACTGGAGCACGATGGTTCGCCGTCCATTTTCCTGCGAATAAATCGTGAGCGATTATCCCACTTGGGTCAGGATAATTTGAGAATGGGTTTCAAAAAACTGGTCTGAGAGATTGCGGTCCCAACTGATCACTCTTCTTTTCATGATGCCATTGTGAGCATGTTCGGAGAACCTACTGTGGGGGTTGAGTTCGGAACCGGGTTGGTAGACACGGGATGTGGTTTGCCATGAGTTCGCAGTCATCCTCTGTGAATCGCACATGGAAATCGCGCCAGGTTGAAGGGGAATGCACACGGATCTCCTCTCTACGTGGACTCCTCTCGTCGGATTCCTCTAAAACGAGCTCTAAACTGGATTCTCTTGGAGAGTCGGGGTCCGTCTCGACAACTGGCATTCGGTTCACATCTTCTCCTTCAGAATCGATGTCGATGTAAACATCATCGTCGTCGCTACCTTTCTTCAACAACTGTATGACTTCTTTCGGTTCTCGGAAATGGAAGCGAGACTTGGAGTAAAACCACTCATTCAAACTCCGTTTGGGTTCCCCTTCTCTCGGGTCTGGAAAATTTAATATCGAGAATGACCCTTCCGCGGTTTATCATTCTCCCCATACCTAACGGAACCATGTCATTTTCCTATCATTCCGTCTTCGGGCTGGCCCAGAGGGCGAAATGAGTACTCACTCGGAGGCATAGGGGTGCACACGGAGCAAATATAGATTTCTTCTTCACCCAAATTTCTGCATCGGACATGCGTTCCATTTAATCCACAGGTACTGCAGCTGCGAATAAAGTATCAATGTGACATTGAATCATGCGGCAGAGGTATCCGAATAGACACGAAGGGAAGTGGGTTTAGAAATGGTTCCAGTACCTTACGACGTCCCAATCCCCGTCATCGACCAGGCGACCTCCCGGACACAAGCATTGGAAGGCATCGCAGGTGTGGAGAACCTCGTAATGGTCATTGAAAGCATCATCGAGTTCCCACGCAGCATCCTGATCCGGCACATAAATACCATTCTTTTGGCAATGAACTACAAAGGTATCGTCATCTCGACAAAACGGACACCGGTAATGATGAATTCCCGATTTGACAGCAGTTCTTCTCAGACAATTCATGTGGAAACTATTTTGGCACGTCGGGCACGTGATAGGTCGGTACGCGAATCGTGGTAGTCGTTTGAAGCCTCCTATGCAAATCGAGCACTTCGAATCTTCGTCGCGCACAACATCTTCGGGTAAGGGATTGTGTACAGGACAGAGTGTTTCGAAACTCGGGGAGGCGAAATCATATATCACATCGTTTTCCAAACCGCACGGGAAATGGACAGTTTTGCGGCATTTACCCACAACGCAGCCGATGGTTGCGCCAGGTTTTCGGCAGAACGAGCACAAGAACGATGAACCTCGGCCGATCTCGCCTATAATGCTCCGCTCCAGGAACCCTTTGATTCCTTGGTCTTCTTCACCTTCTTGGATGAGATTCGACGAAAAAAGCTGAAACAGCGCATGGTTTCTGCATGAGGTTTCTTCAGGTTCCTCTCAGTAAACCGATACTTTGAGTCAACCTTCTCGGAGAGCTTCAGGAAACCATATCAACTCTGCCAAGCTGCCTCGCGCCATTGAGCCTGCACTCACCATGCAGAAGTAGTGGACAGAGAAGTTCTTGGCACGTTCCGTGGGGCCGAACAACAGTTTATCTCTTCGTTCATTTATCTCCCGTCGACACAGAGCACAATGACCAGGCTGAACTGTACGAAACGAAAACAGTTTTGTGAGGGACCACTCCAGTCATCGATCCATGATACTTGTGAGCTGAACTATGAATGCGCCTGAAAGTCTTGAGCACGTCGAATTCAAATTCTCCGAGACAGCGCACGATCCACTCAAGCTCATAATTAGAGAGGTCACGATGTACTCACTCGCCGCCAAAACTTGTCTACCCGCAGCTCTGATTCTATTGCCTGCCATGATCTCAGCAGCGCGGATAAGTTATGAGTGAAGTCGGGTGTTCTCTTGCTTCGTGAACACTGGAGATGCCGAACATTCACGGTGTGTAGCACAGGAAGCAGCTATTCTTCCCGTGCAACAGCTGTTCGCTGGCAACTCAATTCCGCTCGAAAGGGTAGGCTTTCCATAGAGAAAGCATCAAGGTTCTGGCGGGCTATCTGGAGTCGAGCGTCGTCTGCAACTGGGCAGGAACTTATTACAGTGGAAAGGAGGAAGGCTCAAATGAGACGCGGGAGAACGTGCGAATAGTTTGTTTTTTGAAAACGCCGAGCGAATCATTGACGAATCGCGAGCTTCGTCACAGATGAATATCTCAACGAAAGCGCAAATTATTCTCCCTGATTGCGAATGCTTAGCGAATCCTGGATGGATACGATATCGATTTCCCGTTTGTGCCCGAAGCCCCTTATTCTTCTGCAATTTAGAAAAGGTATCGAGCCTGATAAAAACCTCAATTCGCGGAGCTCATAGAGCGGAAGCAATGTGAAAATCGAAGATTTGCATCCTAGCACGTGGTGCCATTTTCTCCGAGGCTGCGACTAACGGATTCCGAGCAGAGGGAAAGAATTATCGCGCTGAGGAATGGGCTGGAGTAGACCTGCTCATCCGAAACGGGAAACGGGAATTCTGATTCATGGAAGCACCCAAGATAGACGATGAAGTCACAGAGTAGACACTTGAGCTATAAATTCCAAGTGCGAAAATCGGACTTGTACGTTCCCAGGGGTTTCCCAAGCTTTAGCCGTAAGGGTGGGACACGAACGAGGAGTGTCAGGACCAAAATTTAGCGGCACAGTCAGCTGAACAGAGGTTGTCTTCATCAACTCATATCTAACACCATGACGAAGAAAACGATGACGGTATAAGAGTGAAAACAACGGACCAAAATTTTAGAGTTCGTCGCTGGAGCCCCAGACTCAACGAAGACTGTCTAGCAGCCTCATTCTTGCCTCGATTCCTCCTTGCAAGCTCCGCGAGTAGAATTTCCTCAATCTTTGACTTCACTTTCAGGAATCGTACAAGAATGGGGTATTTCATTCGATCGCAGCCAGCGTGGCGCCCATTATTTCCGCCCTTGACTATTCAGGGAGGTCGAATTGGGCAGACTTCTTTCTCTCTGCTCTTTTTTCATTTGCTCATTACTTGGTGAAAACTCATCGGGTTGTTGATTTCTTCTCCACCACAGGATGGCGCGTCCTATGTTTCTTCATTCGCGGAGCAGCTCAGAATGATATTTTTCCTCGACCGTTCCACTTGACAAGCCGGCAAACGTCAAAAGTCAACAGATCGAGACTCCCACCCACCTGCTCTTGTACAGAGCGAGAATCGCTCTGGAGGTAGGAAGAGAAGTGACTAGTATATTTCTCGCATCGAATCATACTGGAACTCTCGACGTTTGCCGGCTAGTCGAGTGGAACGTAAAAACCATGATGTTCCTTGAGCCACTCGACGGAACGCAGTTCTCCGACCGGAACGAATCAAAATATGCGCCATCCTCCCACCTTTCGATCGCAGAAAAAAAACCGGATCCGATAATTTTCCCCTAACAAAGGAGCAGACGAAGGAAGAGTGGGAGAACACCCTAACTGGAATTGACCGCCCTTTATATATATTCAGTGGCCAGAGACCTCGAGTCGCGTCTTCAGCACTCAATCTTTCGAATAAGTGTTGAACTCCCGGCCCGAACGTTCCGGACTCTGTCGCCGAGATTCTTCTTCGCTACTCAAATCTCGATTTCTGCATGTTATTCGAATGTCATATTTCTTGGCCACGACAGCGTTCTAAAACCAACGAGGGAGACTCGTCTCATGGAAGAATGTCAAGCCACGGTGGAGGAGCATCGAGGATAATCACAATGACCCGAATCAGATTCTGAATCGATCCTTGCCTGGTTTTCCGAGCGACTATACACTATGATGGAGGGCGGCCTGCACTGGATATCCAGGCCCCACTCAATAGAGCTGCAGAACTGGAGTCGGAAGAACGTTCTGGGTCATATCTTTCACATGAGAAGAAACTCTTACGCTTGCTCTCGTGTCAGCGCCAAAGTTTTGGGGACGGTCTTTGAAAGCCTGCGAAATTTCGCATGCTGTCGTCAGGAGGGCGTCCTGATTACATTGGAGAAATGGACGCAATCGTTGCTCCCCACTCTTTCTTACCCGTGGAGCGTGCTCATCTAGCCCAGCGATTCATTGGTACAATGCGAACTTGTATGAGAAAGAAAGAACATTCACGAAGAGCGTTTATCGATAGCATCTCGGAACCGCAACGATGGGAATGTTGCGCTCCCGGCTCTTAACGAAGATGATTGCTTTGGCCAACCAGTGGCAAAGACGATTTTTCTTCGTTCCGGTGATTATTGGAGCAAATCATTCAAGATCACATCGATTAGAGCAGTGGACACCTTGCCGGACCGATCCGAGCGGACTCCGAACTTCATCTCTCAGAATGATGATAACTCGCATTGCTCGCTCACTGGCAGTCGAATTTCTGTTTGCTGTTGAGAGCGTAAGACGAAGCAAGGTGGAGGAGAACGTTGCTGGGAAGGGAGCGGGAAAATGAAAGACGAAGAGGCGAACTGGATTCCCGGTCTTGCTCGCAGCGCTGGAGAACAAACGGAATTAGAGGTTCTGATGTCTGCTCGAAGATTATCTCCGATCCGTATGTAAAATTTATGTCCAGCAGACAGTGACACTCAATTAGAT
Source organism: Phytoseiulus persimilis (assembly GCA_037576195.1). Classification (NCBI taxonomy): domain Eukaryota; kingdom Metazoa; phylum Arthropoda; class Arachnida; order Mesostigmata; family Phytoseiidae; genus Phytoseiulus; species Phytoseiulus persimilis. The sequence continues at coordinate 30,409,665 of CM075102.1, read as the reverse complement.
CTATTTTCCGTTCTAACGCACAACGGAAAATAGTATTTTCGTTATAACGGAAAATAGATCTAATTGAGTGTCACTGTCTGCTGGACATGAATTTTACATACGGAAACGCACAACGGAAAATAGTATTTTCGTACTTCTAAAGAACCATCACCAGGGCTACCAAGAGACAAGTAACCATGGTCACCTCGCGCGGCTGTAAGGTGTTCGGATCCGGAGAGCGGATATCCGTTCCCGGTCGCCGGAAAACAGAGAATACTCGGGAATTTCCAGCAAGACGCGACCCGATTCACCCTCTCAGGCTGAAAGTTACATTATCATGAGGAGCCTCGCCGGTTTCCCTGACGCTACAGGCTTGACGCGTCTCAAAATCTCTGTGACTCTTCGAGTAAGACTTTTCGCTCGATTTCTACGACGCTTCGACAAAGATGACTCGCTCGATCTCTACATGGTCGACGATTCGTGATCCGTGCACTCCCTTCAACATAATGAGGTGGATCCAATTGAAACTTACATGATTATGTTCAGTCAAACATCTCTGCGATGTCAACATACACATATGTTCCTGTATAGACTGCCTCTTCATATTCTCGTGCTCTTACTAATTTTACTCTCCCGTTCTCGATTGTGAGGTTATTGTGGGGTTCTAGAGTTCCGGTCCCATAGCGTCAGCAAATGCAGCACGAATACGAGCATGATCATGAGCGCGTCTCGTAAGCCCTCATCAAAACCCGGTTCGCGCTCCCGGAGTTTCATGGAAATACATGATTTGTGATAGAAATCCTCCAGATATCCACCAGCACCTTTGAGGAAATCTGTGAGCGACAGCATCAGTGAGATCGGATTTGCCGCTGGATAATATTTCTGGATTCGATTCCGAGTGAGCTTCGGGAAATTTTCCGAGAATGGATTCCGAATCACCGCTTGAATACTGCGTCTCCATTCAGAATCCAGGGTGGAACAAAAGAGAACCTGTGCACCGGCGCTCAAACGGCGGAGATGGGTCGCTTTATGTAGAAAGAAGATAACCGACGAGGTGGCTGAAAGTTCTGCGCGGATTGCGGTCCGAGCGCGGATCTGCACTGCCTCATTGACCCTATCACAAGCCAGATATCGAAACGTGGGCGGCAGGTCGCATACACGTAGTCTGACGCTCACGCTCGTCCATTTCAAAGGAGGCTTTCGTACTTCACGACCGAATGCCGAACCAGAGGTCTCGAGCTCGGTTTTAGGTGATCTGAGCGCAGTTTGATCAGAGCGCATGACTGATCAGACCGAACTGCGACATTGAACGTGGCTTCCTGTAGTCCACTGCTCAGAAGCACTGGTACTTTTGGTACAGGAGAGATACTCGAACTATTGGTCTGCTCTGGACTTTACTCACTCGAGTCACCTGAATCCCAGTTCCATTTGTTATGCTGAACGCTTCAGGGAAGCAGGCTGGATACGTTGGTTCGTCATCACTCCCTATACGAAGCGGCGCGACGTCAGCGGACCGCTCTACGGGGAAGAGGAAGTTCCCCCTCATGAACGTAATCGATGATGACCGCGCTCATCGTCTGCATCATCAGCCGCGTTTGAATGACAGGGAGTTTTCAGGACGGTGACCGTTGCAGGCGTGAGCTAACCCGGAAAGGCTTCCATTCCCAAACCTGATTAGAGCCCCGAAGACTTGTCGCTGAATGGAAATCTTACTGGCGGCATTCACTCCATGTCGCGCGTATCAATTGGATCCTAAGATGAGACCGTACACTGATGAGACTGTGTTTTCGCCGCGGAACCAACTCAATGATTCAAACCATGAGAGCGACAGTTCGATTCTGATAATGGAAGAAACGCGGCTTCGGAGGAGCTCTCCTGAGCTGTTCCATAATTGCGCTCCGCCCTCCCTTTCAGACCAACAAGATCGCGCAGCCATCGGAGCCCTCTAGGAACATCCAGTTCTCTTTGAGTCGTCACTACGGCTCAGTTCTGAAGGGACATCTTGAGTTATTTTTCGAAGAAAACTCACTCTATGCATGTATCAAGTTACGTGTAGCTGCGCGACCAGCTGTCAGGTGGCAGACGTGAACACAGCGTTAGTCGTGAACATCCATACATGCGCTCTTTGACGCTCCCGCCTCCTGATGATTCAGCACGAGAGCTCTGCACTGCATGAAAACACACTCCGCCTCATCAGGAATAACCTCTTTATTCTTTCGAGACGGAAAGACGCAGAATGAATATCGTCAGCGCCGTAATACCTAGGCAGGTGACGAGTAGAGCACAACGGTCACAACCGCAACAATCACCAGGAAGAGAAAGCAACTGAGGAAAGCGAGGATTCCACAGTAGCATCTGAACTGAAAAACAAGCATCCTGAATTCAAAAGGGCCGGGTCTGTCGGATCGCAGCCGAGGAGTACTGCGACAATCGGAAGTCTCACCTTTTCAAGTGATTTTCATCGCCAACAAGATCCACAATCTTCAGGAAATTCAGAAAACTTGTGGGATCAAGCCACATTTTGGACTGTTTAAGGTTCCTGCTGTTGTTGCGAAGCGCATATCCCTCTCCATTGTGTCCGAGATCTCACTAGTTCACACCTGTGCAGAAATTCTGAATCGGTGTCCTGAATTTTTGAGTCATCCTCGTGTCGAGCCTAGCGTCCATCCACGAGTCCGACTGCTATCAGCGATAGAAGCTACTGAATTTCGAAGCGGAAACTCTGCTGGGGGAATATGATCCCCAATGATCCCGTCAGGGCTCGGCGTCATTGTACCAACGAACTGTGACTATAAGTTTTGCCTGGGCGGCCTATTCGGCGGATTCTGATGTTTTCACTTGAGCCAAGGTTCAACTTTGGTGCCAGACACTGTAGCGGAACTACAGCGACTTCGGGGTAAAAATTTTCCACGGTCCCGTGAGATTCCGTTCCGATTTTTTTCTGGAGGTGATATTCTGTAATTGCTAACTGTTCTCGGTCTCGTGTCGCGATCTCTCGACCATCTAGCGATCTAACACTGGGAATTCCTTGATTTGTTCTATCTCAGCAGACAGCGAATGACGTGTTCACGTAACAGAACGACTTCCGCTATACGTCAGAAGTTCCACAAATCAGGATTGGATTTCTGGGGCTACGCGAAATAGCCAGTGCGGGGGAAGCCAACTTTCTTCACTTACCGCGTCGACAAGGCTAAACAAGCTCAGGAAGAGAATATAAAAGTGCGTGCCGTGAGCTGATACCGCACTGAACTCGTTTTCATTCCTATCTCAAAATGCACTCGTCGCTTCTGGTAAGTCAAAAGCTCGTTGCCTTTGAGGCGCACGCGTTCCAAACGTTCCGAGAGTTCTGAGACCGAATCAGGTGATCGCTGACGGCAAAATCAACCGGTCCCATTTGCAGTGTTTCGCTTTCGCGTGCCTCTTCGCCGCCGTTTCCTGTGGGATATACGGAGCATCCTACGGATTGTCGTACCACGCAGATCACCACATCATCAAGAAGCCCCTGGTGGTTGCCAAACCAGTTATCGTCTCGAAACCCTTGGTGTTGTCTCATGGGTACGGATACGGTCACGCCGGTCTTGGATACGGTCACGCTGGTCTCGGATACGGTCTCGGACACGGCTACGGCTATGGTCTCGGCTTGGGCCATGCTTACGGAGCTCTCCCAATCCACCACGGCTATGGATACGGTCATTATTGGTAGAAGTGGGGATCCCTTGTGAAAGATCGCAAGCATGGGTTGTTGTGAATGTCCCGAGTCCTCCGACGGAGGTCTTCAGCAATAAATATCTGGATGAAACGTATCCGAGTGCTTTTTGTTGCGCCGCGCCTCGAGGGGGAGTGTCGGACGCTTGTCGTTGGAACTGAGTATAGACGCAGTAGCTCCAAGGAGAACGGGCGAATTTCGAGGTCGTCTTGGCAGCATGGAAGAGGAATGCTTCCTTCGAATGGCGCTCCCATGTCTGGCTTGTTCTATCAGTCTGTTGGATGAAACTCGCACCATTGGCGATGAGCCTTAATCATCTGATGAAATCTCCTTCGCTGCAACAGTCATACGATTTCTCCTCTTCCCCACAGCGAGAAATTTACTTCAATGCTAGAAGTTCGTTTTCTTCAGGCGTGGCTACCGTTTCCAGAATCCTTCTCATTAGTCGCTGGCTCCTGGAAATGCTGATCGTCAATTACTTTGATTTGTCCAAACCGCAGAATCCGTTGCTCTCGCGTAGAATCCAGGAGAATGTTCCACTGGAGCACATCAAAACTGGTGGGTGTGTCAGATTCGGCAAGATGGGTCCTCCGAGATCTTTCCGACCTCCATCCGATCATGGCCGTCGCGATAAAACTCAACGTCCACCCTTCTGCTCCCCCCTCTCAGTGTCGCATGCCTTGGATACAATGGAAAATGTTGTCCGGATGTTTTCAGTGCTCAGTTTCAGGATAACCGAGGGGTGACTTGCGGAAGCTCCTTGGTCGCTGACATCGGAAAACAAGCAGAACGGGCGTACCGAGTCTCACTAGCTATAGAGAACGCTCCTATTTGAACACTGTCTCGAGGAAAATCCTCGTGACGATCGTCACGATTCGCTGACACTCATTACCGAATGAATGTAGGACCGGAAGATTCCAATGCGCATTTGTAGGGTAGATTGTTACGGCTCGTTCTTCTTGGAGAAAGCATGGCTGGGATGGCTGTCGAACCCTTGCTGACGTGATTCCTCCGTTGGCGATCAGGTTCTCGAGCTTCGGTCAGATTCGCTAAGAGCGCTATCCGTTGAAGCGAATCTCCGCGCCTTATTGATGTTTCGACCTTATCAGTCCGGAGACTCCTTGAAACGGGATTGCTACTGTAACGATAAACGCCAACTCGTCTGGGATTGACGTAGTACGCTGTACGAATAAGTTCGCCAACAGGGTGCGTTTTATCGTGGTCTCGAAGAAGCTGTCGATTTAGTGAAACCTGAGCCTGGAAAACATGTCGATCACGTCTGCCACGCGAGACTTGACATGGGGAAAACACGAAATCTCTTGTGTGGGTTACATGGCCTTTGGAGAGCGCGAGTAAACAACAGTGTTGTCGCAGAAGCTGTCGAATTATTACTCCGTGGCAGCTGCGCTTTTCAGCCGTTCACCACCGAAGCTCAATCAGCTGTTTTATCAATGATCTCTATTCGTGAAAAACTCCATCGGGGTCAGGAAAGCGACGTCGAGATTTCCATTGGACTTCGCTTGAGAATATCCCCGTTTGACGCCGCATTCTTGATCGGAAGGATCGCGAAATAAGCAAAAAGCTCAGGATGAACGGTTGGGAGCTGGCGTTAGACTGTCAGAAATCGATCTCAAACCAGAGTTGAACACAAAACGAGAGCGTCGCCAGCGCCTCCGCTAACTCGGGCTGGGATTGCCTTGAAATCACTTCTGAATCCCGATGTAACTTGATGTCACTATAGCAAACGTCCATGAGTCGTCGATCGAGAAAATTGTCTCTCTCGAAACTTCGCGTGGATGCTCTGCATCATCCTCGATCATTCGGTTTTGAGCCGGCTGCTCTCGGTTGAGGGACGAAATCGAATGAGCTCCTGAAATCGAGCAGAAATAGGTCCAGGGATCGATCTCGGTTGATATCATTCGTCAACGCGGCTTTCGGAAACAGTTTTTTCTTCCTTCTATCTTCTCTCGAGTGTTGAACTATTGAACAATGGGATCTTTGATATTGGGCATTGCTTCAACCGCCGCCAAATGCGATCGACAGTCTCGATCGATTAGATAGATCGAGAACGACTCATGAACCGGACGCGATAGTTTCGCGCAATTAAACTGTAGGGTGACAACCGCAGGTCCGAATTCTGAACTGCTTCGGCCTAAAAAGAAACTTGAGGGGCATGAACACATCACTCGCGAGCGAAGGACGAGCTCCCACGAATGAATCCCTGGCGTTGGAAAAGGTGGTGAAAAGCGCTGCTTGGTAGATGGCGATGATGCGAATGCACTTTATCTCCCAATCTGTCTGAATGCTCGCCAGCGCTCGGTATCGTGTCTTGTGTCTTGGACGAACATGAACCCCCTTTTAGGTTCCTCTCCGTTTGTCTTCCTCTCCGGTCGTTTCCGAGTTCCCCTCGAAACGTTGGAGAAGCCGGGCGCTACAAGTCGTTCCAGCCCGTACTCTAGTACGAACAACGAGAGATAAACCTCCCTCTTCGAAGAACTCTCCCAACCAAGGCAAGGGAAATCCTGCCAGAGGTGATATATGAGCGGCGACTTCAGGCAAACGGCTCCCCAGCTTTTTGCTTCTCTCTGTAAGTGCAACCGGGAATACGCTCATCTACTCTGAATAAAGGGGCTCTTCCTTCCCTTACCGCGTAATCTCTTTTGACGTCACGCCTCCTTTGTGTTTGAGTGGTTTCGAAACAACCGGCAACAGATTCAGCTCTGTTGTTGCAAACAACAGCTTTGTGGTTGCGCTGTGTTCCTGTTGTCTGACCCCGTTCTACTCGCTGTTGTGAGCCGTTCGAGATATTTTGAGCTATCCACGTCGAAATAGAGACCATCTTTCAAAATCGTGTTTCCGGGAATGAGGGCTTTTCTTGTGTTTGACCCGATGAACGATCTTGTGTTCAGCTTGGCTGACGACAAGTTCTCCAAGCACGTCACTTCGGTGGCGTACAGCAGTGGGCTGATCGATTCGCCAAAGGAGAAGGTCTCCAACGACATCCTCGTGCACTTGTTCGCCCCTCTGCTCGCGTCGCAGAAGATCTACAAAAACCAGCTCAACAACCCGTGCGCCTGCATCCAGTGCGATGAGGAAACCCTGATCCTGTTCACCGAATACCTCGGTTACACCGTCATCTACATATGCAACTCACATGAGAGCCGGCAAGGTACGGAGAAGCGCCGCGTCAATACCCTCCTACAATGCGTCTGGCACTTGTACGCGTGTGCGCTGCCGCGGCTGCGCAACGACTTCCGTCTGGAGAAACCGAGAGCGAAGCTTTTGCGGGCCATAATGACACAGTATGATGAACTTAAACGCGACTCCCTACCATGGCTTGTCGAAGCTCAGCGCTACTACCCCTACAGCAAGGAGAATCAGAAGCTCTTGGACGAAGTGCTCACGTCTGCCCGCCAGAAGTCCCAAAAGATACCGCTCACGTTCAGTCACGCGATGCTGTTCATCGATGGTCAATGCGCGCTGCAACACCAGACGAGCAATGCGCTCCGACTCAGCATTACGGACAGCTTCCATTTGGCCATGGTCGTTTCGAGCATGGAGGTCAACAGTCACGTCCCAGTGTTTTTGTCAACAAACTTCAACACGGCTGTTCCGTTCCTTGTGTTCCGATTGGATACAGTTTGTCGAGGTACCGTCGTTTTGTTAGCGGAGCTCAATGAGCTCACCGGTAGGAGCGACGCTCTGTACGCTCTCGCGAGACATGTCAATCATTTGCAAGGCGAGGCTTTCAAGGGCGATGCTATCGACTCTGATCATTTGTCGCAGCAGACGGCTCTTATACGAAGTATGATGAACAGAGTGTACAGAGTCATGTCAGCCAAAGGCATGACCGAAGCCGAGAAGATGTCGCTAGCCAGGATCGAGCTCGTGATCAGGGAGACGTTCGACTCTGGGCTGTTCAAGGAAACATTGTTGGGAATGCCGAAAAGCAAGGACTCCGACAACAGCTTTCTCCTCAACCAGAAACTGTCCGACCTGCAGGAGAAAGTGACCACAGCGTACTCCGAACTTGTTCTCGCAGTGGCAGCCAACCTCGAAGTTGATCGCTCGTTGTTTTGGTTTGCAGTGCCGGCGGTTGTGGCCAGTGTCGATCTGAAATTCGATCTAAGGAGCTTATTCGCCGAAATGAAACAGCTTCAAGGTTTTGTTTTCATCAACCGCTCTGACAACAGATCAATCGACGGCTTCGCGGATCCCGACGATCTCGCAGTTAGACACGCCCTCCAACGAGCTTGGAAGAAAGCGGAACGCATCGTCGGGGAAGGTCGGAACTTTGGCTTCACTTGGGCAGATGATCGTTTCAACTATCGCTACGACATCTGGTTTGAGAACATGAGCGGTCGCAAAACCGCCCCGATAGCCTCGCCGAGAAAACAGAGCCTCCCGTATCCCGGCGTGGGCGCCGTGAATTTCTACAAAATCCTCAGTGAAGAACTTTTCGAACACCAAGCGAAGAGTGTTTGTTGCCTGGAACTTTTAATGGTCGGAAATCGTGGAGCTAGGTTAGGTGACAGTATTGTGTCGAAAATGTCGTCGAAAATGTGGAACCTCATTGCGAAGTCTTCCGAGAAATCCCAATATCATGTATTTCGGAATTGACCTCGAGCCTTTGATTAGAACGTTCGAAATTGTTAATATGACGAAATTATGGGAACGCGCAACCTTCTGTGGATGTGTCATGCCCCGACTTAATGACGGGCTTCCGTAGTTGACCAGTGCTGCTCTCAGCCGCCATGAGGCCGTGGATTCGAGAGGAAAACTTGTGATTTCAATTTGTACATACTTATCAGTGACACCCGGTAGATCGGTATTTTCCTACTGTATTTATTCCGAGAGTGAGAGGGAAGCTACACATTTGTGCTTGGTCCGGCATGTCCAAAACACAGCGTTGTGATTCAGTGAGATCTAATTCTCGACTATTTATTTCCTAGTTCTACGGACAATAAATTGTCGAAGGCTTGAAGAAGAGTGAACTTGGTTCTGTCGCTTCAATAGAGGAGTAAGAAACCGACGCTCCAGACTGATATCAGTTGCGGAGGAATCTCATGGGGAGGCCCTTTGACCGATGTGATCTCCACGACGTAATGCATCGAAGGAACCTTCACAAAGGCTCGATGAACTGAGCTGCCTAATAATCGTTGTCTGCCAACGAGAAGAGTTCTTGAGGGGGAATTCGCAATGCAGAGTCCAGCTGTATCTAACTCTCAAATAGGCGCCTTTCTCGTTTCGCACAAGGAAACTCCAATAGACGATTCCGCTCAAATCATGATTTCCTGTCGTCACTATCAGAGTGAACGGAGAATGAAAACGGCGTTTTTGGAATCCGATCGACCTCATTAGCGCACGTCGACTTTCCGTGACTACGAGAGAAAGGGTCGTTGTAGGCTGCGGTGGCCGGCGTACTTACATCCACGTTTGTCCGTGCGTCGTCGTTGTGTTCGTGACCCTTTCCCGGGGTCCCGAGTCCATGGTAACTCCACAACAGCATCGGTTGCTAGAGAGAACTGAAATGAGCGACTCGGAGTTGCAACTTCGGAAGCAACGGGCCTCCCTTGGGTCACTCTGCAGTATGTAGGCTCCAGGCAGCAATGGGTTGTATTTGTGGTACTCTCTGCCGACGAGCAGCCAAAACCGACGCGGTGGCGGCTGTTGACGGAGAGCCCCGGAAGCAGTACTCCTGGTAAGTTCCTCATCGAGTTCGGGAGTTGTTGTTCCGTTTCCCCAGGCTTCGGTAAACTTCAATCCTCGACGAGGGCCCAATCGATACGCACGTAGTCTCAGGATGACCCAAAACTAGTTCCAAGAGTACTCGAGACGTGATAGGTGACCCGTAGTCAAGATTTCTGAGAGCTTCGGTGAACGTTGGATCGCTAAAACTTACCCGATGTGATCTTGCGCGACGTGACTCGATGAAATTCTCGTCGCTGTTTCAAGGGAGATGACGAGAGCAAATATTGACCCCAAAGACTTCACCATCGAACAGCTCAAAGACGAACTCGTCGTTCGCAAACCCGGAACTATAAATGGCCAGCAGTTCATAGTGCAGGACTGTCAGGTGAGGCTGAGATCGATCACGACGAGCTGGCGAGCAAGCCGGAGTGAATATTATCGAAGAATGGCTTTCCGCGAATTTACTTTGACCCCATCCACTGGCTCTGTTGCAGGACTGTAGAATCCTGCTCCTTGATCACATGAATGTCGTCACGATTGACGATTGCAAGAATTGTCAAATCGTCCTGGGCCCCACGCGGGGGTCCGTCTTCATCCGGAACTCAGAGAATTGTCGGCTTGTTGCGTTGTGTCAACAGTTCAGAGCGAGAGACTGTCTCAAACTGAGGGTGTCACTTCTGTGCAGTACGCAGCCTTCGATAGAGTTTTGCTCGGGATTCAAATTTTCCTGTATCCAGTTGAATTACAAAGGTCTAAAGGGTGAGTTCGACGAGATGTTTGAGTAGTTTCGGATCCGAATTTGGTCCGTTGGGAACCACGTGATCATATCCCTGAAGGATGAGCCCGCGATGCCGTGGAGAAAGATCAGCAGTGAACAATGCGGTCGAGTGGTGAGCTCAAGCCCCGCGCTGGACAGGCTCTGTGCAGAATTATTCACCCGTGACCTCTCAGATACTGTGTGCCGTGCCGGCCGCACGTACTGCCATGAAAACGACGAACAGCAGTACATACATTTGATGCCACGGTCCCTTGAGCAACGCCCGATCGAATTTCGCTCATTTGGTTCGGTAAATTGACCCGTGTCGGCACCTCGTCGCGGAATCCAGAGCGTGTGCGTTGAGGATACGGGATTCTCCGATGACTTCTCTATGTTTCTACCGAGACCATTCGAGATTTGGGAGAGTCCAACGTTCTCGATTCAGGAATGATCGGGCGCACGAGGATCCACAATCTCCCTTCTTGCTTTCAGAACAAATCGCCGAGGCTCAACTGAATCCGTTCACGAATTTTTGGTATGAAGTTTACGATTTCACTCCAAGTCAGGTTGTGCACAACTGGACCTATAGCAAAGGATACGTGAGTATATTGTGCTCGAATGTGATTGCTTCGATGCTGGATTCGCGTCCCAGTTTCACGAAAAGCTCTCGTTTAGCACTCGAGTCAATCATCTAATCGGAACTGATCGTGTGCAGACGAAGGTGTTCAGCGACATTGAATCAGAAGAACTCGAGGGTCTGGAGACAACAGAGGACGCTGATTCCAGCGCCGTACCAAGAGTCCACGGTACGCGAAAGTGCACTGTAAGGCCCCACACTCACACACCCTCGCTTACTAAATGCAATGATCTCGAATCACCGCGGGCTCTCGAGGTGTATCGAGCCGCTCAAACCACTTGAATGTTCTCCGAAACCGGCTCAGCGAAATCGCACGACACTGCAGCCTCCAATATCCGATCCTGCTCTCCTGTTACCATCCGCTCCTTCCACCCTCTCACATCCTCTCTTCTTTTTCTCCTTGTGTCCACTGAGAATCGAGATCTGCTGATTATTGTTGCTGGAGAGAAAACCTTGAACGAAGCTCGTGAAATCACGCGGATTCTTCTCGCGATTCTTCCAGCCGAACAGCCACGACAGGGTGTTAATCTTCAATGGGAAGGACTGCGAAGACAAGGCATTTAGGTGCTTGAAAATCCTCACAGAACAAGGGGTACGATGCCGTAGTACGTGAGATTCCGTTTCTGTCATGAACATTGGAGCTCCAGGAATTCCTCCCGCCCATCTCCGACACCGATCAGCTAAACGTTCCTCGCTCTCACTCATTACAGCACCATCTGGTACGGAGCTGCCGACTTGAAAAGAACAAGATAGGAGCGAATCTGGAAGAAATCCTCGGAGAGGACCGCGCGCCTTCGACGTGCGGTCCCCTGGTCGTGTTGCATCTGACAGGGGACGCGCTCCCTGACGGAGTTACCCAACAGAACAACATTCACACCTCCTGTGATCACCGCGTTATTTCGACGTTTTTCACGACCAATCACAGAACCACAGCCAACGGCACCACTGTCCACTAGTTGAAATCCTCCCCTTTGCCTCCCAAGCATCAATAAAACGAGAGCGGTTTTTCGGAAACCTCAGAGCTATTTTCTCCGAGTTCCCGCCGTAATCGAAACTGCTACAATTACTTGCAGCCCCGAGAGTCCCGGGAGCCGAAATTATTGCTCAGCCACGATTCTTTGGAAGACGAGCTCCCCCGCAAGGACTGTTATTCTGTTTACCGCAGCCTCATTGACGTCATCGGCCAGCGTCGAATCGATCTGCTGCGCATTTCTCACAACGCTGGCGCATACTCAGCCCACGCGAAAAATAAACTGCGCCAACCTGTGCTCCTTAGACGAAAACTTGGGGAGGCATCTCTTCCGAACTGGATTCCTGCCAGGATTAGGTGAAGCGGCTCCAAGATTCAGCGATTCAGGCTGTTGTCATTTCAACTGGGAATTTTGTTCGCTGTCACCCCATGATTGCATCGTAGCCGAGGTCAGGCAGGCTCACAAGGAGTAGGGAGAGGCGCATCTGAACTGCTAAGACGCGAATATGATAGCCGAATCCTCAAAGATATCCTCTTTTTGAAACCATAGATGGCAAATCTACGCTTTATTTACGCTCACGAACAATACACAAATTAACCAACCATATACTCAAACTATCGTCAGCATCTATCCACAGGAATCCATAATATTGATGCTTATTCTAACGAAACACTTCGCTCGTTCATGTTCAGTCTATGTTCCGCAAAATCAAAAGGAGGCTCGATTCGTTGCTTCCAGTCAGTCATATTATTTACAGAGTAGTGTCTTTACTTTGTATTGATCGTTTATTCAACCCACATTGATTTTGCTGCCGGTAGCTTTTGTACCTGCAAACGAACGAGATCCTTTTATGCACATCAGTCGTCGGGAGCGAACGTTGGACTGGTGCTCCTCTAGCAGCTGAATGAAATTTGCCATCTGTTGTGATTGCGCTCGGCCAGCGCATTGTACAGAACGCCCAGGGGATTTGTGCAAGACGGAGTTTCGCCATGCCTCTATGCATGTTTGAGAAACTTCATCGAAGAGGAACATTGACACAATGACGGGATAGTCAGGAACGTGTGCTCAACCGTATAAACCCGAATAACGTCCGTAGAGGTTTTTGAAAGCCCATCGCCTCCGTTGACCGCCACCCCTCACCGGCGTGACCTTGCGAGCAGTTGTTTGAGGGCCGGATTGAGTTGAAGCTCTGCCCTCGTCAGATGGCGGGGTCTTGTACTTACTAGATGAGCTCTTCGTTACGCAACTACCTTCACGGCACCATTTACCGCTAGAACATTCGGTTCCATCCAAAGCGGGATGAGCTGGAGTCGCCCATTGTCCCTCGAGACACCAAAGCTCGCGGCAAATGTCCTGCAAGGCGAGAGTCGAGCCGGTCAGATGCCCCGATCAGATGTCCAGAGACGCGTCTCGACCGGGAAGGAAATTCTATGTGGAAGGGGAGCGACCGACTCACATTAAATGGGCTTTTGCTAGACATGTAAGGCTTGTGTTTCGGACTAAGAGCCATCTGACATTGCTGAGTCGCCGAGTATTCCTCTCCAGGCAACACCGCGAGTTTGTCGATGTCCACCAGGTTCGAAGCAGCTTTGGCAGCATTGGTCAGGCACTTGAACTGGCCCTTCCTGGAACGATAGAAAATACAGCATCCAGTTTGGGGTTCTCTCCTGGCTAGCTCGAGAAGACGGCGGTGCGTCGATCTGTCACGTTCATATTCCCTGAATTCACCTTTCTGCTTGCTTGACGTAATCGTTGCTGCACTTGGACCAGTTGACTTTTCCAGCGCCTGTCCGGTCGGACATAATATATTTGTTTGAGTCGCATTGATTCCCAGATCCGTCATGCTGCATACCCAGACTGAAACAGAGAGAACATTCAGGTCGGGCGCTCCGAGGTGGTTAGAAATTACGCATCCCTGACAATGTGAGCTGCTCGGGTTTTCGCTGAAGCTTGGGAACTGACCTGTGGCCCATCTCATGAGCAATTACGAATGCAGCCTCAGCAGAGTTGCCCTCATTTATCGTACAGCTGTAATCGCAACGACACATCCCGTTCACCCAAGCCAAGCCTGTGGAAACCCTCCTCTTAGATGAAGTTCCACACGACTATCAAACCAAACAGCTTTCGGAGCGAGCCTCGATTCATTGACCCCTCTCCTTCCGTGCTCACCGAGAACCTTGTCGTTCTTCACGTTACCCGACATTTTGAACATGTCCAGACCGGTGAGCATGATGGCGTGGTCCCAATGATCCTTGCTCCCACTGGCCGGTAACCGTTTACATTGCCAGCTGCAGAAGCTGTCAAGGTATCGATCGATGTTCCCGCCGCCGGTGTCCGGGGACGTCTGTAGAGGAAGGGCAGTTCCAATTATAATCTTGATCGTGAAAAACTCACAAAAATCCAACTCAGTTCCTCCATGTAGAGTGTTCACGTCCAATGCTCGACTCGACGAGGCTCACTTTGGTGTTCTTGAGGATCTCAAACTTGACTATGATCAGTTTGAAGTCGAAGGCGGTCATCGAGTGGTACTGATAGATGAGTTGGACTTGGTGCAGAATAGCCATGACGATATTCACGATCGCAGTCACCGTGTTCGGTGGTTTCGTCTTCTCGATAGAATCGAACATATGTCTGTCGACGAAGATCGCAGTTTCGATATACATCGTGCCACCTGAAGCAGCTCGACGCCGCCGCACTTTCGCGATAATGTGATCGCCCTCATCGTCGAAGGGAAGTCGCATCGTCGAAGTCGGATCCAGCGAGTAGTCCTCTGTTGTCGTCGGAGCTACTCGACTCATATCGTCCAGAGCAACCTCGTCTGGAAGAAGACAGAGCCGATGAGGTCCTCGAACCAAAGCTGAGCATGTCATCTCATTGATTATGGACACGAAAGCACCCATATATCCGTATTCCCATGATTCCTGTCACCTTTGAAGTTTCGAAGACCACAAAACTGCTCGTCCTCATTTGACTCCACCCTCGTGAAAATGTGAGGCTTCGCCTTGTCATCCTGCCACTCTATCATGCGTGGTCTCAAGTAGAAAATTCCGCCGTCCGTTATCAGAATTGCGTACTGGAGCAGCGGGAACAGGAACCTGATTAAATTCACTTCATACGAGACAGCAATATAACTCACTGGGTCTCTGGCTTTTTGCACCCACTGAGAAGGTCAACAGGGGAGCTCTCAGCTGAAAATATCAGGTATTGAGGAGCGAGATGTTTCCTAGAGTCCCTTACCGCTTCGAGGGTGTTCGGGCAGGTGTTGACCGAAGCGACGCCCTTGACGGGGGCAATCACGTGTCCCACGAATTGACAGCTCTGTATGTCATGGACGTTCTGTTGTTCGGTGTAATTGTCATGAACAACATTAACTTTTTTCAGTCTCGAATGCAGTGTCGTTTCAGTTTGTGGCTCTAATTTGATGTAAAAGGTCAGGTTTGAAGAAACGCGTATCACCATGATCCTGGGAGCAAAAAGTATGAGTCAAAACCGGGAGTGAGGATTGCTCCGGGAGTCAGAGAGAGATAGAGAGAAACCTTGCATTAAATTCACAATACACGGCCTCTGTTGAATGAATCATTCCACCACCAACATGTCTCGTTCCCCGTCGACCTCACATCGGAGAGGACTTCTCGCACCGACAGGACGTGATTCATTCCACTCACAAATATCTCTCAAGATATCTCTGTCAATGACGACACCTGCTCGATTTTTCTCGTGAGACGGCTTAGAACTCAGCTACCTCTGATCGTATCCTGTTTTGTTATTTGTCGAGCTCCGGTCGTCGCCCGGATGAACATTGTGGAACCTGATTTGCGCTTCCTGTTCAATATGATTCCCGTTGGTCTGGCCTTTCCCCGATATCAAGCAACAAGTCTGCAAAGAAGGACCCATACAGTCAGTTGTTTGTGTGAGAATCAAAGTGGGTGTCAGGATCGCGCCCTCACGAATACTCTCACAACCCGCCGTTAGCCTCTCGGCGGTCAGACGCCGGTGCCCTCCCTTAGCACCTTTAAGGAACACTGCTCTGAGAGTTTTAGCTCTGAGGCTAACGAAGCGAATTCCGTGACCTGGGACCCGGAAACTTGGGAAATCGTTCCTTTCTTCCTTTCGAGAGCCAATGAGGCGCTTGAAATGTAACAGTGTTCTTCGCACTCAAACTTCTTACGATCGCCTAATCACCCGACGGGACACACAACAATGAACGATACAGAATCGGTCATAAGATTTTAGCTTCTGACTGATTGTTGGTTTAGCTTGGTTCCCGTATTGTGCTCTCTCACATTCTGATGAGGTGCTGCAGTCATGGGATGCTCACCTGGGGAACCTGAGATCTTTGTTGGGAATCTGCGGAAAGCGTTCCCCACTACTTTTTGGAACGGAGTTTTGTTTCCCTTGAGGTCTGTTTGAGCTCATTGGAATAGAAACTCAGTGCTCCTCGGGCACCTCTCCAACTTCGAGCTGCCGAACGCAAACACCCAACATCTCAGGTCCTGGAGTTCTTCTTCTAGCAGGGATTGCTTAACGTTTCCCCTCCCCTCGGGGAACGGGATTTTTTCCAGACTTTATGTTGGCATTTAGTGTGGTTGCTGTTGTATGATCAGCGTCCTCAGATTTTCAACCGGTGTTGAACGTCGTCTCCAGATTTCTAGAGCCGGTGTGAGATATGGAACCGCGCGGACTCTTTCTGCAGCAACGTCATCATGAGCAATTTGGAAAAGAACGTGGCCAATGCAAGGTCCCTCTTCTTCGAAATAGAGGGTGATCAAACACACGGTAGACGAATGGTAAGCGCAGTCCCTACGAACTTTTCGCTACTGTGGAGGGCGCAGATCGGTGGTTCGAGTCGCGGTCGACCGTTATTCGGCAAGAACCTCAAACCCGAACTTGAAACGGTGGATTCCGCTACCAAATGTACAGAGAGTCCTCACGTTAACCCGAGCGTATTTGATTCCGAAAGTTGGGAAGTAGCCTCCAGCGAGAACGCAATACACGGCGAAGCGCATCTCGGAACATGCCGGTTGTCTGGTATCTTTTGGCGCTCTATTCGGCGTCAATTTTTCCAATAAATCGTTGAGCAATTCTTAAGTGGATGTACCGTTCGTTTGCTCGCGGTGATGATCCTAAAGACACCGAGGCATTCTCGAACCGGATGGTGTTTTTCCCATCCCTACTGGTGACTTGTTTATGTTATACTGTGGCTCGCTGTCGAGTTTGTGTTTCCTACCCTGTACTACTTGTGGAGAGCGAATCAATTCGCAAAAGCAGTGGGAGGCGGTTCACAGCGACTATGATCCGAGAGCACTCGAAGCGAATGGAGCTCGAGAATCATTCGATCTCTGCCGATAACAACGCTTCCCGGAGATTCTTCCCGCGAACTCAAACTGACCGTGAGGTTCGTGGACTTCATCAACAAGACGCGTGGAGTTCCGCGTTATGCCGTTCCGCTAAAGGCGTGAAAATTTTTGCATTTCAATATGATTCAACTCTTCGGTGACAATTCATGTTCTGTTTATCTGACGCATAGGTTTAAGCTAAATACCCAACTCAGTTCCGTCATCCGGTTGTCCGGTCAGGGAATTTTCTGTTGATGGCCTTGCGCGGCGACAAACCGCCCGTGAACTCCCTTACGTAATTGGTTTGTTTTGTTTCTCCACGAACATGGCTCTGGCCATTCAGTGACTGTTTCGGGGATAAATCCGGCGGCCCGTCTCCTCGATCGATCCGACCGCCTTCCTGCCTCCTCATCTCAGAAAGGAAGAAACTCTGCGTCGGTGGAAATAAAGGCGGAGCTCCGAGGAAAATGCTCGGAGAGACGTTTTGTTGAACGTCGCCGGCGTTAAACGTCGATGGTTCCATTCGGAATCCCGGATTGTCGCATCGCGGCGCATTAAGTCATTGCCCAAAATCTCCTTGTGGTGTTCCAGAAATTGAGCTCGGCTAAGCATTGTTGCGTTGCACCATCCGATGGTGGAGATTTCTTCCGAAATCCGATTGAACGTTGTTGTCCCTCCTGGTTGCCCATACAGATGCAGATTCGGTGGAACACTCTTTGCTCGGAATGGAGGTAGCTGGGAAGGTGCCAACGCCCGGCGTGTTCTGTCTGAGTGTGAGCGTATGTATATTTCGATGTGTAGCTCCCGCTGGCTGTGTTTGGTAAGAGCTCATTGTTCCAGCCACAACGAAACGTTCAGCCGGCGATACGAGACTCTGCGTTGCCTGCCACAGAAATCACGCATCATGAATTACGTTTATTCCTGCGACCCCAACGAGCTCCCTGATGGAGAGTGCTCACAGGAGTTTGCTTCTCGTGAGCGTACTCGACTTGGGGTGGGAACCAACAGTTTTCCACTCGACTTCCCGAACCACCTCCATTCTCTATCCGTGTGGAGTACCCTTCTCTGAGGGGTCGGAACGCGCTCCTTCCGTTTGGAATGCTCGATCATTCACGGGAGATTCATTCACCGATTCGGGAACTTGAATCGAGAAGAGTGATCGCCTGCCGGTTGATCCATTTTCCAATCAGAAAAATACAAAAGACAGGGCCGATGAGCACAAGATAGACATTCTGTCAATGTCGTCGGGATGATTCCGACGTTGACAACAAGGTTCGCGTTTTCTGGTGGTGTTTCCTATCGCAGATTCGACTGTTCGAACGACCTCGCCATCTGCTGCGGAAGCTCTAGCATTCAAAAATTCGAAAAAAACGCCGCACGCCATGACAACTTCAATGAGGAGTGCGTCCGAGTGTGACAGGCCCCCTTCTCGTTTTGCATTGTCGATTAAATGGGCAAGTTCATGCGGCACAAACCCTGTGACAAACTTGACAACTCTCACGAATCCCCCATGTTGTCCAGCTGGACGCTTGCTCTCGAATGCGTACAATGTTGAAATACAATGATGAGCTGTCGATTCCATGCATAAGTGCACCCAAAGTCACGCACTAAGATCATAAATTCGGGGTCTTGACAACGGTCCGCCTAGTGCATCCCAGCACCGCATTGCATCCACTGAGCGTCCTGCATCTCACAACATTTGTTTTTGGTTTCCGGTCGCGTAACAAGAGGCCAACGCCAGCCGCTCCCTCACAAGTGAGTCCATTATTGATTTACTGGTGAACTGCGTAGACACTGCGGCGCGACATGGAAGTCCATTGTCAGCGAGCTTCCCGATCTGCATATTAATGATAAAAAAACTCCGACAACTTGTTCGAAGAGCCGCCAGCAAAAGTTGGGCAAGTCGTCTCCATGGCTGCTAGCTGCCGAAATTAATATGAGCTGTGCCTGTTCAGATTGCACAATTGGCCAGAAGTGCTCATGGAGAGTCAGTCGCAGACACGCTTCGTGGACTGTTATATTGGTTCGCGGTGGAGCGACAACTAGGAAAGATATAGGCTTTACCGGAAAACCAAGTCAATGCGATTGGGACCAATGAACTGGATGACTGACTGACTGGCTGGTTGGCTGACTGACATCGCTTCTCGCAGTGTTAGGGGCAATTACGACACGTTCTGTGCCACCAAAAGCGCGCGCGCTAACCATGGCTCGATTCCTACAGCAAAGACTTCGCCTCGATCCGCTGAGTTCAAGGCTCGCATTCTTCCCGGGGAATCACGGACCAGCGATGGGAAAAAGAGAGCTGTCCCCCTCGGCGAGTGACTGGAGACATCCCCCTGAAGCTCAGGGAATCGTGCACTTTGTACACCGACCAGCGGAATCCGCAGCTCACTGTGAGCCTGTCACATCCAACAAATGTACGTGGCTCGCTCACGATCAACACTCGGGAGTTCGAACCGCACTCAAACCGATAGTGAAAGGTCGATTTCCACGCTTTGTGTCAAATGTGCTGTTCAGGGACACGATGCCAAAACAGAGCAAGGACTCTGTCAGCGGATTCAGGATCCCATTCTGCTCAATACTCGATTCGAGGTTTGATGGGGGCCGCCATAAATGCCTATCGTGATCCAGCAGATGACGAAGGGAGCACAAATATTTGTGGTGGACACCGCACTGTGGTAATTGTTCGTGTTTGGTCACGCCGATGAGGGCAATATATTTTGGGTGACCACTCATAGAATGACCGCGCTGGAGCTAGAAACACGAAATCCTTTGAGCCATCCGGCTTTATGGAAGCACAGACTCTGCTCAGTCATTATTTCCCAAATACTCGGAGTCGGAGAGGGAAGTTGTACCCTGCGAGAACCGTGTGAGCGTAAATCGCATCGAGTGTCAGGAAATTGTGGAAAACATGACTCGAACCGAGGCTCCTCCAAGTTTTCGGGCGGTCCTTTTCCGAGGCTTCTTAGTTTGCAGGCGGTAGATCGCCAATGTTCCGTGTATGAAAAACATGTTGGGAATCCAGACTGACTTCAGAATGAAATGCGCAAATATTCCTGCTGGGAACCAGCTTCGCAGGATTCCAATGAGCTCCCTTGACGAAAGGCGTCCGAAGTTCGACGGTGTGCTCCCACGCTTTCCTTGCACGTTGTGTGCTCAGCTGACCGAATCAACAAATCCCAGAGTTCAACAGGCTATTCCGACGGAGGCCTACCGATTCTCTCTCAGGTAAATCTAAATGGCTCGAAAGTGAATTTTCCTCCTCCATACTATGAGAGCTCCTTTTTCTCCCTAATCAATCTTAACTCCTTTGGTCAGACTTCCGATTTGACTGCTATGCTCCGATCCGTCCTCTCGGAGATCGAAGATGAAGTTTCCGCATTAAGGATTCTCTGATCCATCGATCAGATCCCATACAACGGTTCCGGAGCTTTGAATTTTGAGTTAGAGGGATTCAAATTCAGTCAAGGGTGATCGTCGCGGCTTAGGGAAGTGCGAACGGGGGAGGAATCGAGCCGGTTATCGGCGCCGCTCCGGCACTGCTACTTGATCGGGGTGAGAATGACAGGTACGGTATCGTTGGTGAAGCATTTCGGAACACCAGAAGACGAAGTTCAAGGAACTCAGACCAACGGGTTAAGGCACGCGTGGAACAATCGAATGACATAATGCATTCTTCGGCAACTAAGAATCAATGAGATCACAAGATATGACCGGCTGTATCTCATCTCCGACCAGGTTCCGATTGGGCGCGATCAGCGAAACAGTGGGAAGTTTCTACAAAGAGTTTCCATAGCCCTTTATACTTGCGGAATCGACGTAACACGGACGCAGCAAAACGTCAAGGCGACTGGTAAACGTGCGTGATACGCCACTCTGATGAGCCCGGTGACTCGCCACGCTATGCATCATCAAGAAACGAGTTGAACTTCTGTTATTCCCAATTGAAAACCAACATGCAACGGTTAGGGGGCTCCGGGAGCCCGTAATAGGAACAGGTCGGATCCAGAGCGTCATCGAACGGTTATGAATTCCTCGATGTGCTCAGGGCTTTCTTGGGAACCTTCGATGAGACGCTGAAGTCTTCCAAAGTATTCTGTCTTGAATTTCTGCTTTTCTCAAGAAGAGGAACTGCCGACGCGTAACATGAATGGATTACAGAAGTGATCAGTATGGACTGGCCATTTAAACACTGTCCCGGGACAAAGAGAACAAGCAGAAAATGTTCACCAGGAGCTCGGCAACACCATCAATCGCAGTTGAAGCATCCCCACATGATGCGAGTGGGGAGCTCCCGAGACTACGAGCTCCGAAGCCAAGTATCTCGAGATTTCCCTGGTCGGCTCTGAATCATTACGCACAAGACGGGATTCTCATCCAACGCACTGACTAACTAACTCAGAGGACTACACGACGCTAACGCTCTAGCGATTCCTTGAGCAAACCGAACGTCAACCCCGTTTGCGCTGGTTTCATGGAGTAGGTATACTCGATGATCAAGGTTTACCTGAGATACGAGAACTGATCCCACCAGCAGAGTCCAGGCCGACTTCATCTTTAGGTCCACGACAGCGGCTTGCACTCAATGCGCTGGGTCGCGATGGTGCGCGACGCCCTTCTGTCGCTTCGTCTGATGCCACAGCAGTCGCGGCGTGCGTTTCCAGGGAACTTCCAGAGACAGCCACAGAGTTACAGGGAGTCGGGCTTGCTGTTCGCCTATGTAAGTGCAAGAGCACAACGGGGGAAAGGGGCCGACTACTGGCAATGACGACTACGGGTGAGCTTTATCGCGGCAGTGGCATTGCTCATACATTGGCAGATAGTCGGAATTCACGCACTCGCTGAATGAGGCTCATGAAAGCCATTGATGAAGTTCTGTACTCACTGAGTTGATGACTCATGTCTCAAGCTAGCAACGGAGGGCATCGCAGCGGGGCGACCGCACAAGTAGTGCGACACTCTCTTGTTTTTAGTGGAGATGGAGGCTGGCTGAATCGCCGCACAGCCCATGCAACGTTTTTCCGCAATTTATAGTAGTCACCGCCAGCGAATCTTCTGCTAGAACTCATCAGCGAATGCTTGTGAGTAATTTGCTCCAGACGGAGTTCCGTGTTGAAGAGATTCTTCTTCAAAAACCCTTTGGAGAAGGAGACGCTCTGGGAGCTTGATGTTCTCCGAGACTAACGGGGTCCCACGGAGCATCACAGAACTGAAAATTCGCTCCACTTATTCAGAACGTATAATTCCGTCCATTGAGATGGCATATTCAGTCTCATGAGCAACCGAGCCATCAGCTGGAAACGGAAGAGGGCCGTGTCCGAATTCGATCTCCACGTTCCTGGAATCAAAATCCATTTTCCGCGACTGGATTTTTTTCCTAGGAATACACTCCCTCTCGAGATCGTTGCCTCCGCAAGAGCCCTCATCGAAGACGTGAAGTGTGAGTTGCTCGTTTGTCCACGAAGAGTGCAGACGATATTCCTTCCTCTGTGAAGTCTCTAAGATTCCTCGGAGAGGTTTGTTGATTCCAAGAAGAGAATCACCCCGTGTCCGGAGGCGCTCACTCCTCAGTTGAACATAAACTGCTGATGGCGACAGCCCGGTCGAATAACGGTCTCTTCCGCAAAGCTTACGTGATCAGATGTGTGTACGGCCAATCCTTAGTGGAAATTCGCACACGAACATGGTTTGTTCGATCACGATATCTGGTCCCGCGTAGTTATCTGGTCCCCACGGGGCTTCATGGGATGTTGCGCTCAAATATCTGCTCCACCTTTCAAACTCCATCGCGTGCAACGAACCAAAATGGCCGCGAACTCGCGAATTCCGATTGGTCAAAACTCGAGCGAAAAATCATCGTTGCGCGGGCCGGGTTCACGTGAGTAGAATCTGAGGCTTGACACGAACGTCCGATGGCCACCAAACTTCATCGTTCAGGCTAGCGTTCGGAGCAGTGGGTTCACGTGCAGGCACAGAGCCGAACGGAACCATGGAGCTGGTAGATCCGTATCATCGACTGGTGCCGAGTGAACATTCAATTGGAAGTGGATAATGAGCTGGATCAACGTTACTTGACCTTTGGTTGAGTCAGGCACCCCGTTCGTCAACACACCTTCCCTCTGAACCAGTCATTGACATTACTTGGTCTGGACCTGAGCTTATTTCACGATCCGAAGTTCCAGGGAGGTTAGGATGACACAGTACCATTATTCGGCGGTCGTCTGCTCGATACGATCTCACTGTTACATTGATCGAGCCGGAGTTGATAGTTGGAATTGGCTCCAGTAGGATTCGCTTCAGTCATCAATCAGTCAGAATCAATTTCCAGTTGCCAGGACCACAACTGATGTGCTTGAAACCTGAGCGAACGGTTGTCGACGTCCCTTCCGGACTATTTGCTCCTAACCTGATGAGATACTGCGAACGATTCGGGAATTTCGTGAAAAAATCGCGTGCGCCGTTGACGCCGGAACATGGTTCGGAAAAAGACATGCTCGCCATGCCTCTTTCATTCCAGCTTCACCCGATGGCCCTGTCCTCTCGCGGGCTGCCCTCGAAAGACTGAGAGGAACACGCCAATGCCTGCGATATCTCAGCTTCCAATCAGTCCTCGACCAAGCCTGTGAGCGCATGGATGCTATGACCCCGGGTGTCTCAGATCATCTGGATTGTAGATTGATTGACAGAAAGCGAGTCCCGCGAGCTTTCCTCAATCATCAGAGACAAGCTTACACAGAGACAAACTCCGCTCAAACCGTCTAGCTGCCTCAGGGATATCGAAGCTGTTGGAAGGTCCATACTCCCTCTTCAAGCATTGTGAATCAAGGCTCGGAAATGCTAATGTAGCGACTGTCTAGGCGTTGTTATGAGGCTCATGTTAGGTTGGACTATTTGGGCGTATTCCTTCTGCATGAGTCACAAGAAGCCGCCAATGAACAGCGATGTCAGACTAGAAGTGGTATGATGACGCTAACGGCGAGACAGCGCGCGCCAGACCCGAGCGCTGGAACTCGGCTACGCTTCAACGCCTCGCTGTATCGATAATCAGCGCGAAACTCAACACATATTTGTCATGAACGATCACTGTGGCCGACACCTCATCGGAAGAATAATGTACGGGCAAGGAAAGCTCTTTCAGATCGGAAAAATTCATCGGCCCCTGTGCTGCCCTGGAGACCATGAACGAGACTTTGCTTGCCCGTCGACTGCCGAGTGACTCGAATGTATCGTGATTATGCATGAAGTTCATTGCCATCGGAGATCTCATCACAGTGAATGTAGCTTCCCAACTCCCGTCCCCGGCGAAGCTAACTGTGATCTGAGATCACCTCTCTGGGTCATCGCAAGTGCCTTCTCCTTGCACCCATCATACCGCTCAGCGTTCTCCCCCCACGTGGTGTGACCGGTGGGAGCTTTTCCTCGAGGAATCTTCATTCTGAATGATGCAAAACCCTCTCTCGTGGAAGAAACCTATTCTACAATAGCATGGATGGACGGATGTCAGTGGATCGAGTTCTTTCGTATGTGATCTGAAGCGGGGTAGAACCAACCCAAGAGTCAAGGTCGCGCGGATATGTGTTCGGAGCTCGTTCTTTTTTTCAATATCGTCGTGATGATCATCTGGAGATTCGAAATCAACCTAAGCTCGTCCGTAGCGACACTCTCCCTACGAAATGCTACCCGTGTGGTTGTGTTCACGGGAAATGGGGGAATAATAACGGAAATTGAAACCACCGCACCAGACGCGACGAATTCACAATTCCAGCCATGGTCGATCGAACACGGAGACCGGTTAGCGATCTTTCTCCCGACTCTGTTCTCAAATAATATTTCAAAGTGATTGATTCCCGATCGCTTGGTGTCCCTCAAGGATGGGTTTTGCTTCTTCAAGAAGTCGACTCACATCTGGTTCTACACTATGAGGATCGAACTCATCCAACCCCAAGCTAGATTTCCTTCGTTCACATCACTGGGAGAACCTGAGGTGTTTCAGAGCTCGCAACTCAGGACACGCGCGTGACCAGCAGCCCAGAGTTTCCTTGGAGTCAAGGCAGCTTGAAGTTCTAGCGGCGACTTCTCATGCGTTGGATATCGGGCCAGGGCGAAACGGCATAACCTTGGGGGGTTCTCCTCGGTTTGTTCATCGGTTGGAGCAGAGGAAGAGCCGCAGAAGATGAGAGAACTAGCATGTCCCATGGAGTCCAGCGGAACCGCGATTCCCCAGTCGAGTTACTCTCACTCAATCTTAGGGATGTGATGACCTCCTCGGTACGTACACGGGGCGACGCCATTCATTTCGCTCAGCAGTCAATAGGGTTGCGCTCTGAAATTGAACACGTGCTGTTGCTCGAAGAAATCCAAGAGATGGGCGGAGGATCAATGCACAAGTCAACATGACGCGGCGTTCATAAAAGTTTCGGATGGCATGTGCGGGTTAGAAATCGCAAAAACCCGTATCATGAAAACTGCAGCTGCGGGTCGCTTCCACGGTGGCCGAGCATCCAGATCGGTTTTTTTCTTCCTCAAAATGAATTTAACGATCAGGCATATCGCAGGGTTTCCTCGACCCCTAAGGACGCAGCGATTGGCTGGTCAGATCCATGTTAAGAGTGAGCTATGAACACTGCCAAAGTAGTGCAGACGAAACACAATCCGAGCCGAGAAGGGGTATATTCGATCAGGATTTTTGTCTTGAATTTCCGTTAACGACAGAAACCGAACGTCGAAACGCCCACGTTCAAAGGCATGAGTTCTTCGTTTCGTGGCGAGATTACACGACACTGATTGGACGGAAAGGTGGCGAGCTTATTTTTCATTGGCGCAACTCGTGATGTCTACACTTTTCGGAACCCCGCTCGGAAGTTGCGAGAGTGAACTAGCGTCTTTCGACCAGTCGAGAAAAACTGAAACCGACCATCATTTGGGCTTCGCGTTCCACGCGTAGAACGATCGGAAGAAGCATGCAACTTTCGCGGAAACGAAGAAGAAGAGGCATTCTCATGATTTTTGAAGAAATCGCAAAGTAGTCCTCAATATCCTCGTTAATGAGAGCTAGTCGGTAGTGGCGCGACATCGAGTTGCACCGCGGATACGGGCTCGCGACCGCAGGTGATAAATCCATCATTGTAGGAACTCCGAGAGCGGATTGCCCCCAGAAACTCCAAAGAAAACTTCGCCGCTCCCACAATCCGACACTTCCCCGTGCCTTGAGCCGACAACGATGTTTTGGGCCTCCACTCTCAGCTCGGAACGAGGTACGAAGCTGGAAATGCTTTGCGGAGGAGGCTTTCCGGCCTCGAGATTCTCTGCCTCGCTTCGATTCAGTAGCCTCAAAGTTTCGAATCAGGTCTACTCTTCTCCAATAAATCCCGCCTTCACTTCCGTGGCATTGTTCAGAAATTATTTCCACCTTCCGCGTCGCGCGGCCAGTTCGTCCAGCAATAAAGATCCGCAAATCACTGAGCAGAGTATATCCACCTGTTTCTGGATGGTCATAGGTGAAGCATCTGCTTATCGCTGCGAACTGAACTGCGATCGATTCGC
The DNA here is from genome assembly GCA_037576195.1 of Phytoseiulus persimilis. NCBI lineage: Eukaryota > Metazoa > Arthropoda > Arachnida > Mesostigmata > Phytoseiidae > Phytoseiulus > Phytoseiulus persimilis. The sequence goes on along the minus strand of CM075102.1, from coordinate 30,383,045 downwards.
CCTCCGGGAGAAGCATTCAGGCGCTCGGAGCCACCAGCTAACTTTTAGAATTTATTTTCCCGTCCGATTCCATTGAGCGATTCAGTGACCTCGAGTGTTTGAAAGCCCGAGTGTTCTGCCAGAGTATCGTACATCTCGGTCATCAGATTGAAGCACGACTCACCGGGCGTCACATAAGATGCCACCATTTGTGATATCTCTACCCTGTCATCGCATGCGTCTCTGAGAGCAGCACGTTTCGGTGGAAGGCCCGCAACGATTTCAGAAATGGGTAGTTTGGTTGGTGAACCGAAGTCTAAGTGGCAGAGGCGAGCAACTTCTCCATGCCTGATGTCGGGACCAAATCCCAGGCATTGCCGTAATCTCACAGCGGAATCAAATTTTTCGAAACTCCTCGAGGGGACCAACCACATCTTCTCGGATTTCTAGCATCTCGAATGAAGGCCCGCTTCCGAAACAATGCAACTTGACTCTTGACCGTTCTTTCCAGCGTTTTGGATGCGACAAAGGAACGACCTAGGATGAATGTCCATCCCACAGCGGGAATGAATAAGAAAAATCCGTCGACTTCCTAATGGAATGAGCTCTCGAAACTTGCGAGGAACTTCCTCGCTGGATCGCGGTTCAAGAACGCTCCAGGATCGATTCGCCAACATCTCGAGTGGATGGTAAAGCTGATTTCGACGGTGACCAGCCACATTTTTCAAAAAAAAGTGCAGCCCATAATATTGCGCCGCGGCGGCGGCCGCCGCAGCGGCTGCCGCGCACTCATAATTGGTCGCTGTGCTGCGTCGCTGTATGTGGCGCGTGGAACCGTTGGCGAGCCGAGAAGTTTGGCGGGAGTGTGTAAGTTGTGGTTTCGAATTGACAGGCGTCGTTAATTCCGCCATCACTTCCGGAATAACCTCATCACAAAGACGACGACCTCAGGGCGGTTGGAGTTGCTGCTCTTTGGTTGCGGCAGCGCACAAGCTTCAGACACACAGATATGGAAATATCCGTACGGGCGATGGAGATGCACAGTATAAACCCGAAGAATTGTGCGAATTTCGATATCGGCGCAGGAATATCACCCGTCGTTGCAGGGGATCAGTGTGTGGTTCAACTTGTGAGCATTCCGAGGAAGGTTTTCGACCAACTACAAGACGGTAAGTGTCGGGTCGGGTTCTCGTCGTCTCGAATAATTTGAATCGCGACCGACCGTTCGGGGTTGAAGACGGTTGAAGCGGATTCTCGATTTTCTCATGGCTCAGTTTTTTGACGTGCGTTGACCTTAGGCCTTGTTGTTAGCGCTGCGTGTTATCGATCGGGATCCAGCGAACGCTCAGGTGTCAGAACCATATGATGACGGGACAGGTTTTCCAATGGTGATCAGACGTTCTGTCACCGATTCCGGCGTGCGGACTGTTCCTTGTGTGACATGAACCGCCAGCAACGGAGAGGAAAGCTCCGAAATCTAGGTTTAGGATATCACGAGAAGCATATAGGGTTACTTCTGAAGAAGCGTCAAGCGGCGGTTGAGTTGGGGCCGCTGACAGCGTCTATGTAACGGAAAAGTCTCTCTCTACGGCCATACCCACGGCGAGGAATCTTCGCTTCGGATTCACTCTCGAGAGAATGTCGTCACCGCGTCTCTGTACCGATCTGTGCACTCGTCGCTTGTAGATCTCAAAGATCTGCTACGTGCCTGGCTGTTGGGTGTGCTGTGATCTGAGAGCGATCCGCTTTTCTTTTGTTCAGATACTGCACCGATTCGTGACATCGTGCAGGAGATACAGATGTCGACTGGAGCTGTACTCAAGGCCGTTGAACGAGAGACGACGCGACTATCGTCCGGCCAGCACTTCGGTCCACAAAAGGCCCGTAAGGAATACTATTTCCAGGTCGCGGGCACCGCTGCGCAGGTCGAACGTGCCAGAGATGATATAGAGAGGAATTTTAAAAATGTAAGTACTCGCTCTCTTACCCAGTTCTTCCAATGTCTCAACTTCGACACGTCTCTCATATTATGGGCTTTGGAAGCGTTCCATGTGTGCCAGTATTGCACCGGTTGGACGCGACGTCTGTGACCTGATTTCGTCCTCGAGATCTTCGACCTCCATCTTGAGCAGTTAGGCCTAAGCCGCGGGACGCACCGCTCTGAAAACCGTTGGCACGATAGTTGGTGAATTATTCCGTTGACACACCCGGATCTGTCCGAGCGTGCTATTTATTGATCGGGGTGGACGGCTGTTGCTCACTTGATTCTTGAGTCAATTTCTCCTCCATGTTTCCCTCGTCGACTTTGAGAGCCGCATCGTCCTTGCCGACTCTGAATCCACGGTTGTGCGGAAGCTCTTTGAGTTTCAAACGGGAGGTTCATGAGGGATCTCAAAAAAAAATTGGAATCAAGCCTAAAGATTCCAATCGGGTTTTACATCTCTGCTCTATCCTCCTCTGTTTGCGGAGCTTCGCTTCGAAGACGCTGGGAAATAGGTTTTTCAGTTCTCTCGCTGAATCTTCATACCTCTTGTGACTGCATGATATCCTCCAGATAGTGAACCTGCGTCGACCCATGCAGCTTCTGCACGAGTACTCGTGGTTTCTTACGTTTGGACGATCTCATTCGTTCTCATATGAGGCGGTTACGCGTCGGTCCGCGCTGTTCCCCGATCTGACTGGTTGTAATTTCTGAACTGAGCCCACGGGGAGAATAATTCGAGCAACTCACGTTCGAATCTCGGATGTGTCGAGATTCTCTCATTCAGCTTAGTGTCTCCAGAAGACACTTTGTTTCCAAGATTGGTCGATTGAGATACGAATGTTTATGTTCAGGATCGAGAGTTCAAGATGCTCAGAGAAGAGTGCCCAACGAGCTTTGATCTTGAATGGACTCGTAGGATGGGTCGAACCTGTATCGGAATTTGTTGGGAAAGCTCTCGAGTTTGTCAGCGAGGTGACCACCCGACGAGGGGATATCTTATCCTCTAAACTGCAGCGATCATACACGATCATCATGACCGCGGTCCGCTCTCGATTTCTTGCCGGAAAGCTGGCGGAATATAGCAGAGATGCGAGTTCTGAGCAAGCGCTGACCGGTACATTCCCACAGGGTCAGACCGAGGAACGCGTCTCTCTCAAAATGGACGTCTCGTTTTCGGACCACTCATTCATCATTGGACGCTTCGGACGCGGCATTCAGAACGTGTCGCATGAAACAAACTGCCTCATACATTTCCCTGACTCCAACAAGAACAAACAGTATGAGAAGAGCAACCAGGTGTCGATATCCGGACCACCGGAGGGAGTACTGGAAGCTCGTCGCCGAATCCGGAAGCTTCTTCCGATTTCTTTCGCTTTCGTCATCGCTGGGGCTCATCACCATGAAGCTATGTGGCAAGTTGGCCCGCAGCTTTTTGATACCAGGCCTCGGGTACAAGAGATGATCAACGTGAGTTATGATTCGTTGGGTAGCGTTGAGTCTTGACGATGCTCGCTAAACCTCGAGAGATCCTTCTTCTTGCATGTTTCTTGCTGAATATCGAAGCTGAAGGTATTAGCGTTGCGGAGAGAAACTAAAGCATCGCCGTTTTGCAGATTCTGCAAAACGAACATAGAATCACGATCACTATGCTTCCCATGCATAGCCTCCAATCGTCAGCCGCGTTGGTCACCGTCCGAGGACGCCACGCCAACATCGATCGCATCAAGGATGGAATCCTCAAGCTGATGGCTTTTCTGGTGCCAGACAATCCACAGTTGTCAGTTTATGTCGGCATCGAAGTGTCACCCCATCATTTGGACTTCGTGACGGGCCCATCAGGCATAAAGCTGATTGAATTGATGAGAGAAACGAACACGACAATCGAGATACCCGATATCCCCGATCGGCGTCAATCGATCCCCACGGTGCGCATCGTGGGCCAAGTGCTCAACGTGTACCAGGCTTGGGTGAAATTCATGGATCTCTTGCCACTTGCCTTGCTCGTGGAGATTCCTTCCGACGCGAATCCTCTGCAAGAGCTCTCTCCGATGCCCTGGAGTGTCGGCGATGAGAACCTGACCCCGCTCACTGAGGATCCTGCCTTCGCTGCGCCACCTTGTGGAGCTTCAAGGGTGGACGATAGTGCGTATCATAGATTCAGTTGACGTTTCTCTTCTCGTACTCTTTTTCGATACCAAGCGGATCATGGAGCACCTCTCAAGTTTGGCTCACGTCACCTCTTCCGCTTGCAGTCGCTCACGCGTTGAACGAACATCTGGAACCGTACGATATTACTTTAATTTCCCGTCAAAAGAGTCGGGAAATCCGGGATACCACTCGTCAGTGGTGGCTTGTGATTAAAGGCCCGGAAAAGTACGTCGACATTATGTTCGAAATCCACAAGTCCCTCAGCAAGGATGATCCTGTAGCCCATGTGTTGTCTTACATTCAGGAGATTCCGGAACCCGCGAGGTGAGTCCCAAAAATCATCCTTCAGCCATTTCGAACTTAGCTCCTCTCGCTGGCTGGCAAGCTGGATGCAGGACACTTATATCTGCGTCATCATGCTTGGATCGCTGTGCTTTGTCCAGGTTCAGGTACAGCTTCCCGCCGATCAATCGTCTGGGAGTTCAACCTAGTAGCTCGAACGTAGATCTGTGCTTCCGACCTGGGGCTGCTGGCCTCGTGAGTGCTTGGGGTATGTCGAATGCGTCTGCTCCGTCCACTGTGCGCCAACGTCCTCCCTCGTTGGCTTGGCCTCAAGAAGGTAAGTCCGCGTCTGGAATTTGATTTTGAGGGCTCGTGGTGCATCCGGTATAAGTTCACTAATTCGTGTTTAGCCCGTAATGTGACTCAGTCCTCTTCTGGTCGGTCCTGGTCCATGACCCGTCCATCTGACTCAATCGGCAACTATTCTTTATATGACGACGGTAATTCGGTTCCCGTTCATGTTGTGTTTATATGTTCAATCTTCTTTCTTATGTTCAGAAGCACCCTCATTTCCTGAATCTAGCCCACGATGATAAGGAACATTCCTCATGTTTCCGCAGAATCGCCTTCATCGATGACTTCCACGCCGATCAAAATCTCTCGGCCTCTGAGCAGCCAAGCAGACTCCAGCAGCGCCCCGCATCCCTACTGGAAAACTCCGTCCGAAGGGTTGTCAACTTCGTTCCTGAATGCGTTGGTGGGTTTCCGACTCGCTTCAATCTACAGATATGCGGGACTGGGTTCGATGAGAGCTTCTTTGGAATTCGTTGCGCTGAATCGGGAGCTTTCGATATTTTCAGGAGGAATCGATGGACTCTTTGCGATTGGGTGCGAACCGATCTTCAACTTCTGGGTGCGGGCAACGTGACTCGTTTGCCCTGAACAATGGCAGCTATAATGTGAGTGGAACGTCGAAACTGGTGAATATTTCCCTGGGATTCCCCTGATCGACAGAAAAACGTGTCACGCCGATCTGATACATTCCCATGAATGGTTTTATTTTCAGGGATACTCCAGCTTCCGCCCTACTCCGACTCGAGCCGGTCCAATCCTGGGGCCCTCAAACGTGCCAGCCAGTGATCAAGCCTGCTGCTCCGGACTGTCTAGTCCCCCATCGCTTGACGTAAGTTCGCTGACGGAAGCGTTCTCTCTCTCCTCAGCATGACTTCTATCGGCCTCGGAGACCACGCCGCTGAATGTGCTCACCATTTTCAGAGCGAAATTCTCCGAGAGGTTTTGAACGAGATGTCGACGGACGTCGGGAGTGATCTCGGCTCTTGTACCACCAGTAGCGTTTCGTTCGATCCAAGTGTAGGTGTCGATATCGAGTCTATCTCATTCTTTCTCATTCTTGAGCATCTATGCCCGTGCGAAAATTCATGTCGTTATAAATTCCTACTTCAGGGCTTCGGGAACGCTCCTTTTGCCGCATCGTCCGATGTGTTCTTCGGAAATTCCAAGCCCGGGGTGTACAAGGAGCATCCTCGTAATTCTCTCCTTTCGGTAAATCGCTGCCGTTACAATTCAGACTCATCTCGCAAGAGAATAATCCGTGAATACTCCCGTGGCGTAGCGTTCGAATTGGCACACTTTGACGGAGATTTTTTCTCTCAGGGTTACGGAACAGATAGCGACTTTGCGTCTCGATCCACTAAGAGTGTGAGCTTGGACTTGGATTCAGCATCGCCAATGAATACCAATGTACGTAGTTCGTTCATCCCACTCAAACCTCGGAACTCTCTCAATGTGGCTTTAGACCTGCGTCAAAGTTTACCCAGCAATCAGAGAAGTACTCTTCCGCAGCTCTGCGCCCCGGATTCTGGATATTCCGTTTTCAAGGAAGGGTTCGGGGAACTCGACTTCGATTCCATGCTTTTCAAGGTGCGTTCCGCTGCCTGAATTTCACTAGAATACTGTCTTGGCTTCGATGGGGGAGAAGCCGGAAGCCCCAATTATCGCGGATGATTTCAAATCCAACATCGCTGTCCACAGACTGCCAACAACCGTCCCACAAACACGAGCCGCTACAATCTCTGGGGTCAAGACAGCACTCGCGCGAAAAGTTTCGATGCCGCACCGGGGTCCGGAAGGGAGACTCACTCTTAGGATCATGAGCTCTCGTGCAGCACGTGGTAACTCGCAGCACGGGCCGGTGATTCTTCGGCCTTCGACCGAGCAAATCGAATGAACGCCAGTGATCGCCAAGCGGGCCTGACATACGTGGCGATGCGACTGTGGCGTTACCGATCTCAAGTTATTTAGTTGATGAGATAGATTTCTTCCTAACTGCCAGAAGCATAAGATTTCTCCATACCGATACACCAGTGAAAAGAAGAGATGTAAGAGTGTGTGTGACATGGTGAAACAGCACACTGAGCGAACCCATTATCACTCGAAGCCGCTTAAGAACGAATGAAGAAAACGAAGGAAAAACATCCCAGCAGGACGACAAGTGACTAAATGCTAGTGTCCCTTCGGACGCCATCAAAGGAGAGGACTTTTAGAAGAGGACTAAATATGACCTACTTGGATGAAAAACAGAAACTTGAACGAAATCCCAGATCTTGGAGCGAAACTAATTTACAAACTAAATTCTAATCCGAACCAAAATCAGTTATGCTATACCATCATGGACGTTAACGGAACCATCATTGAAAGGAAAAATAACTTTGTAAAACTCTGCTACTGACGACGCCAAGTAGTCGATGCGAACTGCCAAGAACAGGAACAACAACAGCAATGGGATTCGATAGTGGATTCGAACTTTTGCAATGAAAAGTGGGAGAGTAGCTCGAACGAAGTCGAGAACAAATTTTTGCGACAGATATAAGCCTGGTTGCTTCCGGAACATTGCCTTCATGAACAAGCCTGACGCGGCCGTTCCGAATACGCCCAAGCAACATTTTGCTAATACGCTAATTGAAACTTTAAAATGGAAGCTTAATCTCAGTTTTGTTAGACTTGAACCATTGAGCATTGTTAACCTTACTTGAAGAAAAATCCACAAAATATAAATATACATATTTCAAGACATATACAGGAACTGATTGTTTGAGTGGCGTACTTTTGGTCGAGGTATCCACGCTTGGAGTTTTTGGAGAATTATAGGGTGACCAAAACTGGCTTTTGCGTTCGGCTGACTTTGAACGAACGAACAGTTGAACCATTAACGAACTGGACGGAAGGACGGTAGACTTATTAGGGCCAACCCTTCGACAATCGATGAAGTTATCTGCGGCGCAGTGTCGCTGTAAGGGTGGCGGCCACCAGCGGAAGTTGTTGCATCGGCTAACCGGAGCGTCACGGCACAACTTCGTCGACGTTTCGACGTCGAGTTGAGGGAATTTCAGATGTGTGGTACTTGCATTCTTAACATTGAGCTCATCTGGGGTTCCCCATGCTCTACACTTATGGCCGTGCTCAAATAGTAGTTAACCTTTGATATTGAACTGCGTTGTGGAAGTTTTGGAAATATTTTCAAAGACTGAGTTATCTCAGTTTCCATTTGGACATGAGCGAATTCGCAGCGTGCAGAGCTTTTCGCCTGGAGCTCCTAAACGAGGTGGCCGATCGGCTTCGTTCTGATGCCACAGAGGACTCTATCTAGCATTGAATCATTTTAAGCATCTGATTCCTGATCGATCTAGCTGAAGAAAACGGTTTGCTTGGATACACGTTGTTATTATCAATTGAATGATGAATGAATAAATAAACTCGTAAGGTTAACATGGTTTACTGAGAGTAATCTGCTTGAGCGCGTCCGAGGGACGCGGAATCTTTCCGTGGTGTCACCAGAGTTTCCTGTTCGTAGAAACTCCGGATAGCAATATTTCTGAGCCTACGCTCTTAGCTTGGGATCGTTCGGAAAAGTTGTCCTGACCTCTAAGGCCTCGTGCCTTCGCCTGCCTCAACCAGTTGCAGCAATCGTTGTTTTTTGTCCCCGAAATTCCTCTCCTCATACTGGAACGTTCCGCAGCCGCGAACGCGAATCGTGCGAGTCGAACTTCGACTTTAGTGGGGGCGAAATTGAGCTCGGTCAGATCGACAGGCCGAATCCCAGCTTCAACGCTTGTAGAGCAGTAAACATAACGCTTACAGGGTGATCGCGATTCGTCTCTTCTAATGGATTTGAGTCTGATATCTCTGATTTTCTCCTATTATAGAGGAAATTACGTTAATCCGAAATTCCTGGACACAAGAATTCCACAACATTCCCTCTATAGTGTCCGAGCCTAAACGATTTTCTCGTTTGGTTCAACGGTTTTTGTTGTGGCTAGATTCCTTGTGCATCCCACTCCTAGACAGGAATCCAGAGAAACGATCCTAGGTTCTCAGCGCCACCCAGGCGTAGGGATCGAGGAGTTATCTTTGAAGATTTCGACTTCCTTCAACATTGCTTTGACGAAAGAAATTCTCTCTCATTCTCTGAATTGATGGGTAAGGGACCATCAATACTTCACTTGATGATGAATCTGGTCATCTGAGCCATCTCCCCAGCAAGCAGAACGAACGTAAATTGAGGCGATCTAATTTTCAGAGACGCTGCTAAATGTAGCGTATAGAGATGTATCCGCAGAGTTTGGAAGACCTCCCGCGTGGGAGAGATCTCCCATTCCTCCAGATGGGACCCAGAGAGCGATTGACGACAGCACTCTGCTGCTGTTTTATCAGTAATTTTGATGGAGTGGAAATTCGTTATCTCAACGAGCCCAATTTTAGCCTTCGGAACGGTTCTGGGTCCACCGATCTCACCATCCTAATGGGCTCAGACTTCACGCTTAGAATTTTTTTCTGCTCGCGAGACTCGAAGGTCCGAGGTCGTAGTTTTTGCGCGGGTCAGAGTGGAAGTTCCTCCGGCGTTCGCACCGCCGAACGAGGAATCAGATGAAGGCTATCAGTGGCTCCCAGGATGTTCCACGATTTGGACTGAAATTGGTCAACTTCGAAGGCTCAAATCTCGGCTCAGCGACGGGCGAGCCATATTTCAAAAGCTGAAGAGGAGGATTGCCACATGGCAGACCAAGGTGCTCGGATCGCAGACGACCGACTATCTTCAGAACCGAAAAATTCAAGACATCTGCAATGATAGTCAGCGTCGAGTGTCAACCCTGCATTTGCGCTGGGTCGGAGAGTTCCTGAAAATCAAAACCATGCTGAAGAAATTACCGAGAAGATGCGTTCATTTTTGATCGTTGAAAAACCGATGTTTTGTTTTGTATTCCACCGCCCGAATTTCGTGCCAAAGCACTCGAATCACTTACCATAGGCACCGATGAGCCCTCCAACAACCTGAATTGAAATGGTGAACATGCAAGAATGTTTGGTTCGAGCACAAGTACCTATGACGATTTTCTCTCCTGAGAGGTAGTTCGCCCCGTGCGAAAATGTTTTCATAATTGTCGTTACCCCTGAGCAGATCCTGGCTCACACCACTTTTTTCACGACGAAACCCTTCCATAGAATCTCCCAGGAGGTAGGGTACAAGATCAAGATACGAGTCGAACATATGATTCCACTCTTTCTTTTCTTCCTGTTTCTTCACCTCCTTAGGAGCTCGTGGTGGCTTTGGAGGAGGGGGGCCTTTCGGGAGGGGGTCCTTGAATGCGCCGCGGGGTGGTTTGGGAGGCGGTCCTTTCCTTCGTTTGTGTCTGACATAGCCGTTCCCGGGTTGAGCGAGTAACCGTGGATTCGAACTGAACTGACCTTCCCGATACGTTTCCCTCAAACTTCACTGTGAGCAGCTGTGATCCAACGGTCTCACGTACCCAATGTTTAGGCGATGTGGGAGAACCGTGACGAATATTGGTCGCGAAGCCAGGACCGACCTCTCATCTTGGGTGTGAGTTGGAAGAACCAGAGAGCGACCTGTCATTTCATCGAGCTGGCGAAAGGACAGCAGTATCCCTGACGATCCAACAACTGTGGAGTCGACAGATGGAGAGAGAGGTGATCGGATTGGAAGGAAAACGATGTGCGTGATGCTGTTCGAAATACAGGTCGGCGCCTTCATCGGAGAGTAGCTCGCTCCGGATGAAAATAGTTCCTCCCAGACCTCACGGTTCGTTCAGCTTCTGCGCTCCTTGCGGTTCCACCGCCGCCACACGTCCCCTCGGACTCAGAAAACATTCCTTATACCCGGGGTCCCGCGACAGAGCATGTTCCGATCCTAGGGAGCACACACCCTTCCGATGCTCTCAAACGGAGAGAAGGAGATGTTTTGACTGATTCCCAGAGCCTTCAGAAGATTCGATTATCAACACTCAGGGAGCCTGAAACCTACCTGTAGCGGAAGAAATTGCACTCGGAGCCTCCGAATATCATGCCGCGAGGACGGCTCCGCCGTCACAAGTAACCTTTCACGCGTGGTCAGTCGGATAACTGGCACAAAACAGTTTCACTCGGTTTGTCTCCTGGGAGAACCTGGAAGAGAGCAACAGTTTCGGCTGTGGTTTCCAAGGAAGGACCAATGTGATCGGACTTATGTTGCGTTCCCTTCCGGACGCCATCATTCGGCAGCCTCCCGAGCGGTTTCGCCAACTCATTCTTCGTCTGAAAGCTGAAAGGATGACGCATCTCATTTGACGTCCTGCGTTAGATATGGGAACGGAGTTCCATCATTCTTCGCGATGGCGTTAAAGATTTTCCCTCCATTCGGAGCATATCCTCCGACCGCGAAACCACGTGATAAGCTGGAAGCATTACCTGGCTACGCAAGGCTCCGACGCGGGAGAATCTTAAAACTAAACGCCGAAATCGCTCGCGAGGGTGCCGAGTTACGGCCTCCGGAGCAGTGGCGGATCCAGGACTGACTCAAGGGGGGCGGCGGGCGCAGATTTTTGATGGAACTCATGACTTCTCCCCCTTGCTCTCGGTGGTCATAACTGGGGAAATGAGTTTCCGCTCGAAAAATGAGGAAGCGTACACTGTTATCAAACTTCGGGGTGCTCCTCAGCCGTGACAGAATTGATAAAGGAGAGTCTCTAGTTGAAGGGGCCGCCGGGATGTCGCTCGAAAAAAATCTAGGGAGGCGCGAAAGAAATGGAAGCTGGGTATTCGGTGTCCCAACATGACTTTCTTCTCCAGGTCTCAAATGGAAATGCTTGGCTAGTAACTGCGTAAAACAATAATCGAGCTACCGGTTCCCTAAGGTGCCGCGGCTCAAATGTCGGTGACTTTCGAGAGTATCTATCTGAATGGAGGAGGAACCCGGAACAGAACATATCGCGAACTTTCAAGATTCGAAGCGTTCCAGCCCGGGATCAGCAAGAGAGCTTGCATGGCACCGCATGGATTCGATACGACCAGCTCGCCATTTCGTCACCATCCGCTTTCCGATTGTGTACTACGACGTCGATCGAGTTCCGAACTGGGATCGTTTGTGAAGGAGCCGATTCCTGAGAACGGCTGCTGTCAGAGTGCTGCTTTCTCCGTCGAAACCGTGGCTCGCTTTCGTTTGTGGAGTGACTGTCATGCCTAACGCTGTTAGGCAGCAGTCGCAGCAGCACTCAACACACCGACATATTTTTTGGGAATTGAACCGAACTCTCAACGGCTGAGCTGTCAGTCAGAATGTGAGGAATTCTTCAGTGAAGATCGAAACTCGCGCATGAGTGAGTGTGTGTGTGGCCCTCCTGGCTTTCGTCAAATTAGCGCTTCAAGCTCACGAGGTGGTCTTCAGATTTTCGAAAGGGTGACTCTCGTCAAGCAGTGAGCGAAACTCGGTCCCGGCCCCGACGCCCAGTCAATGGATCACGGATTCTTCTGGAACATCGATGGAAAACAACGGGAGGCATAGGCAGAACCAGTCTCACGCTTGCCGCGAATCGAGGAGAATCTGCCTGAAACTCAATATGATTTTAGTGTTCCTCGCGTAGAGCCACCGCACTCTCCCGCGAAACCGATAAGCAAGTATTCTGCAATGGAAAGCGTTTTTAATGATCGGTCGCCGCGAGTATCTTCGACGAGAGCTGATGAATTAATCACAAAGCTCTTGCCGGCCATCAACATTCGTCGGCTTTCATCTCGCTGTCGAGCATTGCTTCTTCTGCTGGAGAATCGCATCTCGAACTCCTGCGCTCCTCCGCGGCCCTCGGAGAATCCCAAAATCAGCTCAGCTGGGTAAACCCTTGAGTAGATTCTGTGAGTTCGAGTATCACGTTGAGAAGAAATAGCCGCACACAGAAGGAGCCATGAACGATCTGCGCTACTTGAGTTACTCGATGAGGCAAACCGTGCCGAAAGAATTACCAACGTCAAGTACTGTTTACTTCTACAGGCCTGTTGAGTTTGAATCAGCGGTCACGAGTCCCCGACCAACCGGCGTTCAAGACGAACAATGGGCTTCCGTACGTACCGTGAGCAACTTTCAACTCGACTGGGAACATATTATATCACGATGCCATGCAGAGAAACCGTCTGTGGTCTTCATTGCTCCTCTCACGTCGCCCCGGGGGAACCAATAACGGTCTTTATTCCGATATTACGGGCGCGAGAAAGTGCAACTACGTGAAGCCACGTGCGAGACTCGACTCGCCGAACGGACATGTCAGCGGTGTCACTCACGTGACACAGTGTTCGGTTCTTTCCAGGAAAGGCTCATTCTCGACACGCGACTTCGACGAGCCAGATCAGGGTCGATTGTAGGTCCCGGAGCATGACAACGCTCGCGTATCGCTCAATGATCTCGTTCGGATCGTGTAAGCAGCCCCTCCGGATTCCCCGTTTGTGTTTTTTTCGCTCGCTTTCTGATGTTTGTGAGAACTCTCGTGTGAGTGAGTTCGAACGGCCGACCTGCCAACCAACGAGGGAGGGAGAGAAACAGAGTATTCGGCTCATTGGAAATCGACTCGTCCGTGACTTATTTGCCAATCCATTGAGATAGCATCTTGTGTGCCCACGTCGCCGTGGACTTTCACAGTGGGGTACTTTTCACTCCCGCGTACGCTGCGGCTCTCTCGTTTTCTTTCCATTTTTCTCTGGTTTTTGTTCCACGGCCTGTCACCGTATCAGACCATCTTATGGTCAATCGAGCTGGCGGCGGCGGCGGCATCAGCAGCGATGCCGAGTACGGGGGCGAGGGAGAGAACTTTTCGATGTGTCGCCTGACGAAATTTTCGTTCAAGTCGCTCCCGGGCGTCGTTTGCTGGGAATTGAGAAAAACCGCGATCGTTGCTCGGTGGTCTACGGTTTTCTGACAAACTGACTCGCTTTTCGGACGGGTGCTTGGTACGTTGTTTGGCTGGTCATCGGAAAATAACACACACACACGGCGGATTAAGATTTTTCAATTAGCGATTTATCTATTAAGTGTTAGAAGCTCAGCCTCGCCAGAAATACCCCAATGAGTGAGGCACGAAGGCGGATCTGGGTTGGATCTTCGCGTCGCCGTTGTTGCGGCACTTCATCTATCCCCGAGAGAAATCTCCCGATTACCACCGACCGAATTAGATTTTCTTGAGCCATGCGCTCGTGCACTATTACCAAATACCTCGCCGGGCCGTCATGCGCTTGGGCAACATCCGCGAGAATTTCCGGAATATAGTGAGGCATATGCACGAGGAATATCTTTCAGTCTTCATGAATCAACCTGAGCTCATTGACGCGAACGCAAGCTACGCGAGCTCGCCGATCCGCAGACGAGGCCAAACAGTTGCGTTGATAGTGAACGATATTTGTCGAGCCGTACATCACCTTCAAATGTGTTGACCTCTTCCACTCGTCTGTGTCAGATTCAACGTTAGCGTCATCGGTACTGACTCATACCACCACCGTGGTAACCACCGTGGCCTGCGTCTGTTGCTCGCTCGCCAGTTTTGCTCGGTAGTCCACAATGACGAGAATCGTGGCCCCACCCGCTTCGCACGCTGTCTGACTTCTTGTGCTTTGCTGCTTCTTCTTCGCTCTGTAACGATGACGGAGATTAAACAACAACCACGATGACGTCGCGAGGGGCATCGCTATTGCCCAAGGAATTTTTTCCCTGAGTTCTCTCCGGTCGTTCTATCGATACAGAACGAACAACGTGCAAGATAACATCGTTCACAGTTACCCAGCGGCGTTCAAGTGACACTTGCTCCGCGACCGCGCCTGGAGACATCGCACACGAAGTCCGAACGCGTGAGCGTACGGTACAGATGAATTCTTCGTCAGAAGGAACGGTTGACTCCCTCCACGTGGTCGAGAATGGCTCACGGTGCTTCCGTGTCAAAGATCTGCTCTCCTCGGAGCCAGTTCTTATCGATTCGTTGTCTGACGTCGTTTGATCTCCTCTTCGGAGTAGAATGTTCTTCGAGTTGAGAGTATTAAACTGTGGTTATTCAGCATGTTACGACGGATGACGAAGCGGAAACCACTCCAGGAAGATGAATCCCACGGAGAAAAGGCGCACTGCTACCTGTGCATGCTGTCGGTCGGTACCAGCAAGTGCCTTCGGAGGCGGCATGCTTTGTGATCCGGGCCATCGATAACCCGCACGAGGAATTGGGTGGCGGCGCTTCTCGTCCGAAACTCGAGCGTACAGCAAGGCGGCGGCAACGATCTGCTCCACTAGTTGACTGCTTGCCCTGCTGGTCGGCTGGCGGAGCACCTATCGAGTCATCCGAGCAAAAGATGAGCACCATCTCCTCCCCCGACATCGTATTTCACGAGCCGGAATCGACGATCAGTACCGCCGGCACCGCTGCGGCAGCTCAGAGTATGAATGGCTCGTTCGACATCAAACCAACCAACTAAGCGGCCAGCCGGCCGGTCGATCGATCGCTCGCCTAGTTGGATGGCTACTTTACACGAGCGGGCGAGCCGTCGCACCGCCGACTGAATCGAGCTCGGACCGAGAACTGGTGTTAAACGCATTAGGTCCGACAACAGTGGCTCACAAATCACCGCGGCGAAAGAAGCTTCACACACTCGAAACAGCAGTGAGGTGTCCGCTGATATACAGCGGACAGACGTTGTAATTTTCCGCCGATTCGCAACAGTGTCCGCTCTGGATAGAGGAGCACTTTCAAGTGAGCCCCCGAAACTGGCTAACTTGACAGTCGATCGTTCTCGGAGCTCGATCGCTGAATTTCTGTTGTGTCAGCTGACCGCAGTAGCTTTCTGAAATGTTTTCCGTGTTCTGATATCGAACGGTGGCCGAAAACTGGGTCTATCGTCTTCTCCTCCTCTCAGCTGGGAGGAGGCGCGGCGGGAAACAATCCTTTGCCGTGAAGTTCGCTCGGGGTCCGAGTCCCCACAAGTCTTCCGTTCTCGGGCCGGCGGCTTGGCGGCGCTCTAGCGTGGCTGAGTTCGGGCGTCATGCAGCACTCAAGACTGTTCGGAGCGTTCTTCTGAGCAACGTTGATTGGCATGGACTCAACGAGTCTTTTTCTTCTCTCTTTTTGGGAGGAACAACTCAGAAAAGAGAGATCCCATGATTTTCCAAAGGAATTGTGAGTGCGAAAAAAAGGAGAAATGAAAATGGGAGAAGATGGAAGAGCCATACAAAAAAAATACATTCACGGTCCAGTAGTGTGTTCGGAAGAGAGACTGAACTGCTGATCAATTATCTGATAAACTAGTTTTCGAAGCCTGCGGCCAGGCGCAAATCGTACGATATGCACCAATCGGTGTGTGCACGTCGCCGCACTGTGTTAACGGAAGTCACGCCGTAGCATGTATGCGCGTGCATCGCCACCAATGTTCGACGATCGTGAGCGGAGAAGGGGTCCAGAGGCATCGACTCCCTCAAGAACTGCGACCGATTCCTGCAGAGCTCGCTCGCCGCTGACATGAAAGGGTCATTTACGGACGACGACGCATACAGCCGAAACCAGGGACGTGCTCTCGGGGGTGCGGCCCGCACCGGGCTGCACTCATGATCAAGCGGCACCAGGCCATCCGACGTACCGTTGTCTTGTTCTTTCGGATCACGCGTTTTCTCTAGAGAGCGGCATTTCCCGAAATTTTCGAGCGGACCCGCAGTGCGCTAACTGACACTTGGGAAGCGGTAAAATATCAGAGAATCACTGGCATAGGGACATTTAGCATCGACAACGAGTTTATTCGAGGAAGAACGGCACAGTTGGATGCAAAACGATGTCATAAAAGCGTATCGCCGCTCCTCCCTTCCCCCGAACGACTGCTCCCGCTTGATGAATTCCCATCTTAATTCAATTCTCATGTTAAGTAGACTGGCCAAGATCAATGAGCTCCTTAGCATCGCCGATTAACAACAATAAAGCAACAGCAACCGATACCGCACCCGTCTCTCTGAACTAAATATTCTTACGGAGCTGCCGCCACCGCCATCCCTACCGACGGAGCCTGATTGTTCTGTACCTGCATCCCGACCCGATAATTTCTACTGCGCTGCGACCTGTGCAGAAATTCCGGTGGGACCTTCGTTGCTGGGTCGATGACGAGGAGCTGGAGCCGTCAGCGGCGCTTTTTAAGCTTGTAGGGGTATTTCCTGTCGAAAATGATGGTCATCCCTGCGGACAATCCGGTCAAATTCAGTAAAATTTGATTGACTTGGCTTCCGCTCCCGCTGAGTCGAAATAACTTCGATGAAGCCCGATGCTCATCAAATTTCTCTGAACTTAAGTCGTCGTTCGCATCTCGGTTCCGTTACCGTGCGTACCGCAACGAAGAACGACAAACCCGCTCCGATATCTTGACGTTGCTCATCGGTCGGCTCAACAAAGAGCTTCGGGAGCTTCTGGATCTCCCTCGAGCAGCTTCCACGGCGCCGTTGTTGTCGGAGACGTTGCTTTACAACAATATCGATTGCTGCGATTGAACCTTCGTTGGGCAAGTTTTTTGACTCCTTGTGCTTATGTCACCGGACTCCTATCGAGCAGGGCAAAGACGAGCGCGGAACCATTAGAGTCAAGTCCTTGCTCACGACATGTCCAGACAACGACCACAATACGTCTCGGGATCCCGGCCGACAAAGTACAACGCGGCGAACAGAAGAGGACCCAATGACAAGTCTCATTCGGTAAACGTTCTTTCTTTTACGACCTCGCTCAAAAGGAGCATGAGCGCGTTCTCTCGTATCGAAACCAAGTGGAAAACTATCTGATGTCTGCCGTGATTCCGAGGAATGGAGTAACTGTTGCAGTCGCAGTCCAAGACCGTGTCGACGTACAATCGGAGCAGAATTGCCGAAGAAATCGGACAGGGGAGTCCGAGCACGACTTCGGGAATCGAACGGTAGGAGCATGTTCTTGGAGTGAGCGTTACACCCATCACTACTCCTTCGTCCTCATGGCGAAGTCGAGTCGCTTGGGATCGGGGCGGCTACTGTTTCTGAGGGGAAAATTGGTGACACTACGCTGCCGATGGCACATTAGTTGATAACGGCTATGGCGATAACTAACTTTCTTTCGTTATCGATTGCCGGCCTGACTTGAACCGAGGAAAAAAGTTCCGCCCGCCCGCCCTTCGCTTCTTTCAATAGCTCGCTCGCCTTATTCAACCGGGTCCACTTTACACCGCAACAAGTCACAGGTCTACCGAACATACACGCGACGAGTTCTTTGAGAGGAGCCCTCGCGGAGCTCACTTCGCCAGGAACTATTGTTAGGTTGCCTCGAGAGCTCAGCAGATGGCTAAGGGAACAAACAAGGTTTTCGTAAAATACGATAGTCCCGGATGAACAGGGGTATGCATCCTGAAATCCGGAAGGACCGGTGGGAACAAATACTCCAAAGAGCCTTCCCTACAGAGATGTCACGAAGCTTTCTTAAACAAATCGGTAGCAAGTTGGTTGCTTCGCCGATCGGAGGGCGCTCTTACTTTAAAATGGTGCTTATCCGGACGGCCGGGTGGTGATACCAAAGTGAGGTGATGCTGAGGGCGGCGAAGGGCAAAATGAATAAAAGCAAAAAAAAGAGGTTTCTCGAGATGAGAAGAACGCCGACGCCGGCGGATAGCCGCCGATAGCGGACGAGCTACCTGCATGACTAGCCGCAACGAAAAGCGCTCACTCAGTCGCTCGTTGATTCGTTCACTTACGAGATGCCTCTTTCATCAATGACTCCTCTGACTTCGGGCTTTTCCCACGATGGTCACGACTTTTTTTCGTTGGTGGACGAGCAAACACGCTATAGACGAAGTCGGCTTCCGATCTCTAATGGTGAAGTGGGTGTGCTTTGTCAGCGAATGAACGATCGGGATGAACGTATCGAAACTTTCCCAGGTCTGTCAGACGTCGTCGCACAGCTCTGACCTCCGCAGTTTCGAATATTCAAGCTCCAGGAGGACCCATGCTTGTGCTTGAAGATCTCGATCACTTCTCTAAGAATCTCGGCAGAATCTCGAGAACTTCGGCAGTTATGTTTGTAGTTTCTCCACAACGAACCGTATTATAATCGAATATCAATCTCCAGTGGATCAATATGCCTCTGCCCTGATAACAGCTCTTTTCTCTTCGGCTCGGTGCAAAATTTTCGGCTTGTTCAGCATCGCGCGTTCGGTGGCCTTTTCCAGCTTCTGCTCCCGCCTGAAAGTCGCTCGCTTGTTCGTTGGAAAGCAGAGCCCGAAGGAGTCCTCACATCAATGTTTTACGAGAGTGTTTAAAAGATGGCCCGATCGATGTAGAGATCCCCAAATTTGCCTGTGATTGCCGAGTTATCTCTCCCACTAATCCAGAGAGTCTTGCTTGTGTTTCGAAACGCTGCTGCGCCTCGAGTCCACTCTCGCGGCACACGCTTCGCGGAGATATGATATTCCGGCGTTTTCTGTTTCTAGCTGGGTGGTCGTTTTAGGGCCGCAGAAGTTTTTCAGGAGCCCACTGACAGGAAGAGGGGATGCGGTAGTCACTGATAACAGCAAACACCTTAAATATCCGACGTCATTTTTTCTGTCTTCCCTGTCATCAACTTTGATGATCGTTGACAAGAACATGGCAGGAGCTTAGAATTCTTTCATTGCAATCGTGGCTCGTGCGATATGATGCATGATCATGTCGATCTGATTCTCAACCTCTTCAACAGCAAAGCGGAGTGAGTGAATGGCCTCGCCAAGTTTCCTGATTCTGTCAGCCGTTAACGATGAGATGACCGGCTGAAGTCATCCGTTCCTGACTTGGAACGCGTGACAACTCTCGGTTTTTACCGCGGCTCATGTTCGTTTTGGACGCATTTGGAACGACTCAGCTCGGACGAGCTCATTCGCTCCAGCGACGCCTACAGGGCTTTGTCAGATTTAAGCAATACGCCACCCGGACGAACATCCTCGACGACGGTGGCGTAAACAACAGCAGCCACATAGCATATAAAACAAGGAACGACTCCGCTCACTTGCTATCAATTAGATTCGCTGTATCAAATAGCGTCCATTGTGGTCAGACCTCCCAGGCGGCTGCGGCAGAGGAGGGTCGAAACATTCTGTCCGACTGCGGAACACTTGCCTCTTTGAAAGGCTGGCTGAAACGGTTAGGAAGAGCTTACGATGCCGCTCTATGTAAGCTTCGAGCATTGGTTCGAAACGAATCTTTAATTTGCTTGATCGGTGCTGATCGCCTTACACCCCCAACGAAGAGGACAACAACAACCACATCGGCTACAGCCGAAGAAACATCAACAAAGCAGGATGTCGAACGCTCTGAGAGGTTACGCCCGCACTTGACTGAGCAGATTCTTCAATGTCTTCATTCCGAAACTTGTTTCAGTCTGAGTGACATCCCACTTGGAGTCGAGAGGAACGCCGTTATCTCGAATGCGATATTCGGTGACTAACACCTCGTGAAGGGCGAGGATAATTGCTGATGACCGTTGGCAAAACGCAAATCAAAATCATCCGGCGTATCAGGAGCCGAGATCACAAAGGACACGTCATCGAGTTTTTAAAAAATTCTTGATGGGTTTCTCGTTCGGTCTCGAACGAATGAATCCGGCTCTTGCTTTGCGCGCTAATTCCCAAACCCTTGGATGGGGGAGGCTCCCGATTCCGCGGAGTGATGTGAAGCTATTTCGGAATCGAGACATAACTGATGTCCTAATTGACGAGCAACGGTATTACTGCCTCGACAGTTTTGAGATCCGAAGTTTGACTTCAGACCAGCCTCTGAGAGAATTCAGCGAAGTGTTTTTGATATCTAAACCATCAATTGTCGGATTCTTCATCAATCAAGCGAACTAAGTGATTCCTCCCATTGCATGTGCATGCGGCAGGTTTGGACTCGGCTCCACCACCGACCCCACCGCGACTCCAACTCAACTTTCTCAGTTGAAGACTCGAGGACAGAAACAGAGGAGGCCGCACTTATATTTCGAAATCGGTCGCGCTTCCTTCTGCAGCCGTTCATGGTGTATCGCAGCGCCGACATCTCTTTTCAGCGGTCATGGTTGTGAGGGTTATCTGGTCCAAGTGTAAAAGTCGAATCGGTCACTGCGGCAGAAGCCTTACGAGCGTTATCCGTTCGTAATGTACCACCTCGAACGCCGCTGTCTTTTCCGTCCTGTCAGAAGCAGGCGGCGTCGACGACTTTGTCGAACATCTTCTTAAATTGGTTTGCGGCATTGCAAAGGAATCGAGGCCTGAATGCATCTCTGTGAGAGTTACCGTGTAAGCTGATTGCGAGTCGGAAGACATTCAACAACATTCAAACGTCCGAGCGACTTCTCCGGTGGCGGACCGCCCTGCCCCGAACTGCCCGCATAGATCACCGCTACGCCTGTCTATTCGTCTGTGTCGCTGTTGCTGCTGCTGTTGTTATTCGCTGCATTGACGGCAAATGCCTTTGTCAATTCAGAATGATTGTGTATTTACTGAACGAGTTTGTAATCCCAAGATTGAGATGGGAGCAGCTCCGGTAGCTCGCCGGATCGAGCATTCCCCGTTCGATAACTGCGATCGCATCGAGCGCTCCTTCTCCTCCCGTTTCATATTTGGATCGAAAGATGCCCCTCGAAATCCGTCTCGACTCCGGCGTGCAGAGTCACAAGTGAACACAGGAATGCCTGCCGACCCGAACCAGATCATGGGAGCTTACCTACAAATTAAGTTGTGCGAATAAGACGTCGGAGGGCGATCGAACAGACAGCCGGGCGGGCGGGCAGGCGGGCGATCGGTCGGTCGTACAAACAGACTTGCAGAAGGAAGTCAGACTGATAGATTGATATGTGTCCTGATGAATGGATGGACAAACGGACGACCGCCAATGGAACCACCCGCGCAGGGGCCCCGATCGGGAGACCTGTTATTGATCTGCCGGCTCGAAAGTACACAATATCAACAGCGGCAGCAGCAGAGTATAAATGTCTGAATCGCTGAAAACGCAAGAAGAACTCGTTCGCTTGCTTCCTAGCGGGCGCACGCCCAACTTCTGCAATGCTGATCTGTATTCTTCAGCGCGTCTGCTCTACAGCGGCCGCTAAGCGCAAACTGCGAGCAAGCGGAGCTGCTCTTCTCCGCGAGCAGGCGACACGAGAACTCGACGTGCACTTTGTTTTGCCGGCGGCGCAGGAACAATCCACCTTAAAATCTCAACGTGACCGCGACGAATAAATTTGAACAAAGTTTGCTCAATTAACGTAACATAAACGTCGGATGACGCCCTACGTTGACGAACAAGGCCGGGCGCGGCAGAGGCTCGAGAGCTGATGTTCATACACCTGGCAATGGTTCCCTAACAGGAGCAGTCGCAGTCAGAGCTGGGTTCGAAGATAATGTCGTTTCTCCCCAGGTGACAACAGCTACGATCCGCCTGGACAACCTGCCACAAAATCGCTCGTTTTGGATCATTTGTCGGAATCATCAGGATGGTCCCGGAGACGAACTTGATGAGCTGTTAGTCATGGAAAACGGAGCTCTGTTAGCGAACTGTCATCAGTGTGACAAATCTGTCTCTTCTGCGATTCGAGGTGTATCTCGAGACCTACTTTATGATTTGCCTCGACAGGTTGATGCTTCCGTTCGGTAATACTCTCGGGCAGACACCAAGAGGTTTGTCCGCAGAATTATTCACGTATCGCGTTGGTGGTCCGACACTGGAATGGCAGAACCAGTGTCTTGTAGCGGGACATGGATCTTGCAGAGGATTGGAGGTCGCTGCGAGTGTGCGAATGCCGTGAGAATATCGGTGCGGCAGTAGGAATTCCAGGCACTACGGCGAAATAAGCACACCCTCGCCATTTGATACCCATTTCTAATCTCACGGCCTCAGAGGGCGTACGGGAGAGAGTCCCGTGGGTCTGGGCTTTTCACCTGACTCACCCTATCTGGCAACCCAGGCCTCATCGAATCGGAGAGTCCTTGCATACTTTTCGTTTGAAATAGAGAGAGCAACGGGAGCCTCGGGTTCCAGGGGGCCATTCATAAATGCGGTCCGTATTGTCCAGCTGACTCGTCCAGACGAACGCATCTAACTAGTCGGATATACATCTTCGCCATTTGTTCGGCGAATGAGGGGAATCTTTCGCCGCAGCCAATAAAGCCAATTCGAGCTGGATCGGTTGATTTCGAGAGGTTTCATGGGCAGTTTTTTGAAAAAGTAAGGAGAAAAGAGCGAAGTTTTCGAGGCTTTCCAGAAAAGTCAATTCTTGACCGATTGACGCAAAGACAACGAGGGAATATGCGTCACGATGTCGGCGACCTGATCGCTCCTTACTGAGTACTTCGTAAGTTTTGCCGATGCACTGGCGCTTCGAGGATTCACACAGCTCGAGTTCGAGGCTCGAGTATTTTGCCTGCGTCCTTAGCTCAGTTCCGGTGTGTTTCTCGGCGCAATCCGAACTCCCTGCCGAGTTATGACCAGAGGAAGGAAGGGTGAGGAAATTCCCGACGTACGTTGACCACCCTGTGTACGGATACACGGATGCATGAGCCAATTAATGGATATATATACATATATCAATGGATGATACGTGATGGAATCTCGTTTCCAATCGTCCGATCCTTAAAAAAGTCCCATAAATGTGAGCTCCTCTAGCAAAAGAGATCTCGAGCGTGCGATTGTACCTTGATGCGAATTCCTTCGGCGTGCGAATTCCTAATGGACGAATCCGACTCCACCTTGTCTTCAGGGTCGACGAAACTGTTCAAGAAGTAACAATCAATATTCGATAGTCGCTCGTCGAATCGGGAGCTCCGTGCCCAGACCGACGGATCAGGTGGAAATTGTGCAGAAAGCTGAGATGCAATGATGATCGAAGAATGATATTCGCTGATTGTATGTGACTTTGAGAATCTAGAGAGCTTCGGTGCGGCGGCCTCCAAATCGTTCAAGGCCGTGCAGGAGGTTGCTACTTCGGTCGGAGATGAGACAGCCCCAGATGCGGACAGCTCTATTTGAATTCGACTCTGAGTGAACAAAAGAAGAGAAGGCACATGAGGAGCGCGAAAATATTGTTCTTTTGACTTAATCTGAATACACAAACGGCACGTGGCTCAGAGCGTGACGTTTCCTGGCGATTAAGATGACCGACCGACCGCACGCCAGCTGCGCCAGGCGATGTGTGAAGTGTTTTCTGAAGTGCCAAATCCCAATCGTAACTCATGTTCTGCCTACGTCCCAGACTTCTTGGAGCGATACCCCCAACCGCTGAGCATTCGGTTTTTCCGTGGTACTGGCACGCGAGGGGTCTGATATGTCTTTCTCCCTGTAATTGAAGCAGGGAGCCTAAGATTAAATCTTACTACAGCTTTCTCACTGACCCATTCAACGACATTGTTTGGTGAACATCAGAGAAGCAAAGGCTGGTGGCCAATCGAAGACTAGAAGGAAAGCCCGGGTTTCCCCTCTCGGGGTTGGAGCCCGCCAGGTCTGCGGGCTCACACCCTCGTCAAGCTCCACATCGGTTGTCGGATGGAGCCCCGTATCGCTGAGCCAGAGCTCGACGGGCAGGTCAAAAAGAATGTGACTGAGCTTCGTCTTCTGATACGGCAAATCTACCGGTCATGCCCTGCGCGAAGCTGCCGAAGACTCCAGACGAAGCTCCGCCTGTGGCAAGAAGATCTTCGGGCCTCCTTCGGCAGGCCCGCCTTCCGCGTTTAAAAACATCTCGCCCGGCAACGCGTCCCGCAGAAGGCCCTCAGCTTACTCATCGCTTCTTCCGTGCTTCTAATCGCCGACGGCTTGTGGACTAACTACCCGCGCGACGGATTTCCAACATTGTGAGTACACGACGATTTTGAAAACAATCGACGGGAAGACTGGCGACATTTTCCATTTGCTCTTGGGCTTAGACGTCACGTGTTCTTCGGGAGCCGAGCGTCTCCCGCTAAGCCCGTCGATCGCCTCTGGGAGTTTGTTCAGCTTGCCGAACAAAAGCCGAGCGATATGGTCGCGCTTCCCGACTTTTCGTATGGTTTTCAGTGTTCGAAACCGCATCAGTTGCGGATAAAAGAAGAAGGTAGCCAAGAGTGGAACCTGTCTGGGTTTTGAATAGGGAACCGAACCTCCCTGCTGAGGGTGGGGTGCTCTGCACACCGTCCCGTCAAGCTGTGGGGAACTATTGAGGCCGTCGCGTCAGCTACCAAACCGAGCCCCCGACGAAAAGAGCGGACGATCCGAAGCAGGTCGAACACTAACAAACACTGAATGAATCCAAAGCTTTCGTCTGGCCCGGTCGTACATCAGGGAATCCGTTGACTGCATGCAACTCGACAATCTTGAGGAGAAACTTTCCGCCGAGCTGCCGATCGGCCGATCATGTTCAATCATTGATCGCTTCCTACTTACTCCGGAATGGTTATCATGTAATCACATCTCCTATCGTCTATTTACCGACGGCTTGCTAAGCAGCGCCTAAAGGAGGCGTTTAAAAAAATTGATGACCACAATTCGGAGAACTGCCTCCGACGTTTGGGCGCCGTCAAGCACTTTTTCTGGCCGACTCGTTGCGCCGCTACATTGCCTCCCGGCTCCTGGACAGTTCGAGGCCTGACTGATGGAGGTCGACTGGCGCGCACACGGCCGGAGTTACTCAGTCGCTCGGACTTTGTTTCTTCTCGCTTATTTGCCTTCACTTAAAGCTAGTGAACAATATTTGCGCGAAAATGACGCGACCCGTTAAATCAACACGCCACGACACTTCGGCTTTTGCGCGGCTGACACGGCGTAAGAGGCACCGGCGAAGGGACGTCGGGAAAGTGACGTCCCCGGCGAGAGACGCGGCTTCGGCCCACGCAACTCTTCATAAGTAGTTTCGGCTCAATGGCTCGTTCTCTTGCCGTCTTGCAACTTTGCGTAGGTCTGTCTCCTTGTGGAGCGTGGGTCGTCGATGGATAACATTCGCCGGTGATTGTGCTGGCCGCTAGAGCTCCGAGTTAACTTTCGATTCTCGTTTTCCCCTGCAGAACCACGATGCTAAGCTCAGATGGAGATTCGGACAGCTCATCACAACGGTTCAATCTTCGACCGCGGTCCATGAAGAAGCGGCTGAGCCAGACCGAGGCCAAACGCGGCAAGTGCCGACCCGCGCCGCTCTCGAAGTACCGACGGAAGACTGCCAACGCTCGAGAACGCTTCAGAATGCAGGAGATAAACGATGCTTTCGAGAAACTCCGCAATATCGTGCCGGGTATCCCGACTGAAACCGACCCGAAACTAACGAAGATCACGACGTTACGGCTCGCCATGAACTACATCAACGCTCTGAGCAGAGTTCTGTCGGAAGCCGATGGGTTGAACCATTCGCCATCGAGGATGGAGCTCTCCCTCGATGAGCTTTACGGTGATATCCAGGAACTGATCGCTTCCGACGGAACCGAAGTCAGCTTCAGTGATGCGTCGTCTATCTGAGGAAGAAAATTGTGCTGGCGTTCTCTGCTCGATGCCATCTGGAAATTCGTTTTGAGGAGAGGGTGTGAGAGCGTGGTAAGAGCCACGGGTGGGGCTGTGAAAGTTTGTGAATGCGATCGAGATTGAGGAAGCAACGAATTCGTTAGTGCCATACACCCCGCAATGGTAGATTTAGTGAATCTACTGTCTAGTCGCTTGCTGCAAGACTCATAATTAGGTAGAAGATCTATATGACTACCGAAACGAAGTAACCGATGAACTGGAACGTTCAACGGACTTCTGGAGCAATACTTTGGTCTGTGAAGCTTTAAAGGGAGACAAGCGCTCAATGATACGCGCTTGTTACGCCCGTGTACATTCGTTCACCTCAAACGGTGTTTTAGGTAAGAGAATACGATGCTAAAATGTGCGACTTGCCAACAACCCTGAGCATACTACGACCCCGAAGGGTTTATATGAGCTCAACTTACCACCCTTTTAGGGAGTTCCTCCAAGAATAGATATTCACTAATATATCCGATCTACACTCTGTTTTGGATGTGCAATACTTTTTTCCCCTTGAAAGTGTCTTTCTGATACAGTTGGATGCCTTTCGCGAAGAATCATGATATTGTGTTTGAAGTCGCCAACAATAAACGAAACAAGCAATCATGCAACGAAATGTTTCTGCTTCATGCGATTCTACTCGAATAGCGATGAGAGACTAGGGGAGCCGTCCGCCTAATCCTGGCCTTCAGCTTCTTTTCAATCGAGGCAGGCCCATACCTTCTCGAATCTGGTCTTTGGGCAAGTTCCGATCGCACTGCATTCGGATTCTAACCTCGATCATTCCAAGCAGTCGGGTTTCAACCTCGATTATTTCAACTTGATTTGCGGTGCAGCCCCGATTACTCCAGCTTCCAATTATTTCAACCGTTTTTCTCATCGATCACTTCGAATAATCGAAGTTGTACTCTATTCTTTCGAAGTTCTCGTTCTCCCGTCCATGAATTCGCGTCCGGCAGCTTCGGCTGGGTGATTCAAGAGGGTTTTCATCGAGCTTCTGCTTTCCTCCCCTCGTGAACCTGCTAGAGGTGGCAAGCGACTTCATCTCTTCGACGCAGGAACCGATGAGTCTATGGCCTGAAGTTTTACGAGTCGATGTAATGATATCTGACGAAGGGTTGAAAGGCTGCTCGGTTGAGAGACGGAGCCGCAAATGGACTCCATGGAGAGATTGATCGCGTTCGCCAATCGATGAGAGAGAACGGATTCCATAGTCGTGAAGTTCAAATCAAGACGCTTGCCGCGGCCGCCAATGCCGTCTACATTCAGGAGAGCAAATGAAATCACATTAAAACTCAATTCGTTATTAAGTCCATCTGCAGCGAAGGGACGCGCCGCTCAAAGGAGCCGCTAAAAAAATACGCTCTTAATGGCCATCGAACTTCCGAAGTGAGTAATCACCTCACGATGGGTGAAGTCCAAGGTCCAAAGGTACGTTCGGGCGTCTGTTCCATGAGGACTTCACCCTCCGCCGATTTTCAGACACAGCAAGAAGCATGGAAATATTTCAAGCTCGAGATTCTTAGCGCTTTTGCGGAAAATAGGCCGAGACCCAATCCCCAGACAGTGTTGGCCCTCGACCAGACTTCGGCATGTCATGTTGCACGGAACACTCGTACGTCGCGAATGTTCAAGGGCATTTTGTTCCCCTTCTGTTTCCCATCCTTGAATATCGGCATCCAGCTGCTGTCAGATGGATTCTCAAGTTCAAGGAACCACCTCAAACGAAGGAGGATTCCCGTTCCAGGGATGGATATTGGTCAGCGGCGCTCTCAGCTCCTGAAATTCGGATCGTCCGAAGCGCTGAGGTTTTCCACTCGAAACGTTCGTGGGAGACGGTTCTGACGACAGTTTTCTCTCCAAATCAAAGTCAACTCAGTGGCTCTTCCTCCGTGGGGCTTCCAAAAATCTTTCGCGGGCACAATGGACTCCGACGATGGCTCCACGATAAGGGATGAGCTACGGTAAGGGTGGTTCCGCAGGAATCAGCTTCAGTCAGCGCGATCCATCCCGGGTTGATCAGTTTCTCGGAGAACTTCTGCGGAAATCTGGAGTAATCCGCGTATTGGGATCAGCGGCTTGACTGATAGAGTTCAGCAATACTCGTGTGAAGCGCGAGTTGTCGTCGCGTTCGACGTTGTTGTCATCCTGCCGAACGCGTTTTATTTTTCGGTAATCCTCAAGCTTTCGGTAGAGTCATAAAACGAGAGAGCATGGCCAAGGGTATCAGAAGAAGTCACAGAAACACATCGCGAAAGGTGCTAAAAGTCGAAAATAATTCCACAATGATTTCCCACTGTTATTTCTCCGCTGTATCATTCGGACAGGCGCTTAGGAACGATTATTAGATGTGGTGCACTTCTCGGAACTGCTTCAGCACTGTGGGAATACTTCGTCCGAGAAGTTTCCCATAGTTTCCATCTTTGGAAACGCGTCTCCGATCTCACTCGCCGCAATTACGTGTAGGTTGAGGTGGTGCAGCCATACATCGTAACCTAGAACTAGAGTTGCGGCGGAATTGCCGACGCTGGAATTCTAAATTCGAACCAGAATGGTCTGATTTACCGCCTGGCTATCCTCGAACACGTCTCCATTGCGACGCATGTTCACTCTCTCAGCCTCGAAGAGGAGTTACCCAAAGATTTTTTCCCGCAGCGAAGGGTCCTCAGCCAATCATTCCCTCGATTCCTGTACAGAACCTTTCCTACGGCAAGCTTTCGTTCTTTACGGAGTCATCTTATTGAACCGATCGTATAACGCATCCATCATATGGGACAGGTAAGTTAACGGACCAAAGGCGATGAGGCGAGCTCGATCTGCTTCGTCGCCTATTCCAGATCGTTGCACGCGGAATTTCAGGGTGTATCTTCGGTAATTTAGAGCCCACAGGCTCGCAGTACTGAGCTCCGTCGAACGCGAGCCCTCTTCGAAATGCGGCTCGGAGGCGCTTCAAGATCGTGGTCTTGACTCGTGGGGGATGGATCTGGAAGTATTTTGTGGCTCGTTGATCTGGCTGCCAAACGACACCTGAAAGGAATCCTCCGATGTCTTTACCGCACGACACGGGAATGTCGAGGAGCCCGTCGGAACGTACCGCGACCTCGGATTTGAATACAGTTGATTCGCAAAGATGCGTCACTAGGCTTCTGCCTCAGATCTGGAGCTCTCAGATATTATTTGAGCCTCTCAGGGCGAAGCTGTTTGTCAATGAACTGGCCGTCTTCAGACGAGCGTCCAGTGAAGACTTCGAAAAGTTGATGCGTATCGCGGCTGCCACCGCGAAATCTTCGTTCGTTGGTTCGGACCGACGAACGGAGAAGCAGATCAAGGAGATGTGAGTATTTTTTGCGTTCAAGTGACTCAGCAACCATTCGCCGATGTCCATGTTTGGAGTATTGGGGTCAGTTCATTCACGGCGCAAGCGACGTACGTTCATTCAGCGCGGTTGTTATCCACGCCTGCAGCCGTAGAAGGAAAGGAGGTTTCCAGAATGAAACATTCGCTCCATTTGCTCACTTGCAGCGTCACCTTCGGTAGTCGCCAGCTTTCTACACCGGAAGCCGATCCGCAACACACGACGTCACGACTAACACATCATTCTCAGCTCTCGCGTTTTCTGGCTTCGTCAACATGAGCGACCGAGGACCGATTTGTGGAAATATCCACGATACGTTATGAAACTAGAAGGATTGATTCGTCTCGGTCAGAAGTGTTTCGCACGTGAATTAACGAAGCAACTCCTGATCGCACATGATCGCCGCAGCGACCAGCGACAACGAGGAGCGTTATCTGCCTTCCTCGCTCGCCGAACCAGACTCAAGACGCGGCAACCACGAAGCGCACGTGGGCGTATTTTCTGCGCCGTTCCAGACTCTTAACAATGAAATCCTCGCGGAGCCGTCGTAAAATCACCAACCAGCAAGCGTCTCCAATACCCATAGACCGGCGTCGCTTCCGAGAGATCGGGTCGACGGCCACAATGGTCGTCACCGCTCTGACGTCCACGATCTGCTGTTCCGTCCTGGAACGAAGGCAGCAGCGGCGGCTCGTCGGTTCGTACTTTCAAAACCCTCCAGCGTACTCTCGACGCACGTCCGCGAGCTGCTCGAGTCCCGATTTCTGCTCTGAGGAGCAACGCGCGGAGGGGTCGGTTTCAGACGGTTTCTCCGGACCCGACCTTCCTTCACCACGCCTGGCGTCCGTAATTGCTGGCTGACTTCGAAAGAACTTGGAACATATGCGGATCACCGAAGAAAGTTGTTCTCTGTTTATCTTGGGTTGGGCTCAACTGACACCGAGGGTTACTCCCATTCACTCAGAACACAACTCGAACACCCGTTTTCGAATGCTCTCAGCAAGCCGTCGTCAGCAGCCAGCGAGTCAGATCATCTCGCCCTGCACCCGAGTCCCTCGGCATGAAATGAGCGCGGCCGTTGTTGTCAAAGTTTCGCCTACTTGATGCCGATACACAGCTCGAGCGCCTTGAAGGGCTAGCAACAGACACGTAATTAAAGTGTCACCGGCTCCGCTCAATCCAGAATCCGGAGATTCGCCCCGAGTGGTTTAGAGTAGCGCACCCAGGCCGATCCGGAGTCCCTTCGATGCTGCTCCCGTTTGATCGATTTGAAGCTCGAACTAATCCTTCAAAGCGCACAACCACCACAGTTGGAGCCGGATGGCACTGAGCGGTGTCGGGTGGTACATTTATGTTCATCGATTCGAGACGATCCGATGGCCATAGGAAGAAGTCGCCGAGCAACGTGTAAACAGAGGAACGAAGCGAAAACTCTATCCGAAGAAATGGTGCGTGCCGACATAGGAGTTGGTGTCGAGCGGCGAAGTTTCTTTACTTTCAGCGGCTCGTAGATGCGCCGGCGAGTGGGATGACACTTACAAATGTCCTGCTGATATCTTCATTATAGAGAAGAAGTTTGTGGTATGCGCGCAGATCTTCCCGGCAGAACCCACGGAATTCTTGATTAGAGACCGCACGAAACCAAAGACCGATGGCATTGTTGTTCTTGCCGAAGATAACCGCATTCTGAGCATTCGTCGCTCACTTCGACCTCCGAAGAAACGTTTTGGAGGGAGAACCTATCTGGAGTCGGCGGATAGAGCCGCGCGGAACCGATTGCGGTGGGAAAATCGGGTTCGAACGCTGGGAAACCCGCCAAAAGGATCAAGGGTGGCGTTGAGAACCCGCAGAAGTGATGCTGCCCTTCGGAAGTGTCCCTCCGCTCCTTCAGAGGGTCCCCACTCCCTCAGGGGGTCTTCACTCCCTCACGATGAGCTTCGTCAGCCGCTGCGCTCTTTTTGAACAGAAAAAAACGCGCGAATTCCCTCGGTCCTCGCGTCGGTCGGCTTGGGGTTTGATGGCTCCTTCGACTTCTCCGGTCGGCGCCAGTCGCGGATCCAATTATACACGGACTTGGACCAAATACGGACGCAGTGCTGCACTTTGGGCTAAAACAATTTAAGAACAGTTTCATCTTTTTTGTGCGCCGAGTTCATCTGCAGACTGTCTGCGCGCGCGCGTTGGCCGTTGAACGCGCTCTGCCATTCGCGTTAAATCCTCCGACTTGCGAGCAGCAACTTCGGTCCGCTGTCTCCACCCCCGCCCGTTGTGGCGCCGTGCCGCCAGATGCGGCAGTCAGCCGGTGACGAAGCTTTTTTCATAGTAACCAAAGCAGCAGACGCTAATCGGAAATTGGCGAATTGAACGCCCGTCCAACGAGCCAGCCCGACCATCCACCACACCCGTACCTGAGTCACTCTTCTACCTTTTTTCAGTCTGGACTTGTGTGCGTGTCTGGTCGGCCGACCGAGCGGCCTTCCGTGAGTGAATGAGTTGTCAAAAGAAGAATCGGCTCCGTCATCGAACGTTGTCTCGTGCTGGGCGGAACAATCTAAACCGAATCGAACGAGTCCGGATGTTCTTCGATTTTCCTACGTGGCCGAAATGATACGATTGGAGCGCTGGTGGAGGTCGTAGTCCCTATTTGGTGCGGGCTCGAACCGACCGCCTCCTGCCCGAGATTGAGGCTTCTAACCCTGCGCCCAGATTCGGAGACAAGGCTCCCAGTCCGCTCAAAGTTTGCGGGCCACGAAACCCAGCTCTTTCCAAGCGAGCTCTTCGCCGAAACGTTCGCTCGCGGCGCTCGGGCAAACGGAGTCACCCTGAAAGGGAAGAAATTATGAATGAGCCCTGGGAGAGCCGGGCCGGATACGCGGGCGATCCATCGCTGAGCAGCTTCTCCTCCACCCACTCCAGAGGCGGCTCACTTGCTTTATTCAATTATTGATTGTGATTGTTGTCTGCGATCCGACCGAAGGGCGAACGAACCGACCGAATCGTGCGGAGGAGCCGTCGACGAACGAAGAGCGTTCCTCTAACCTCGAGTAAAGACTTTATTTATTGTTTGAATTAAATCTCTTCTGTTGCCCCATAGTGAGAATTCTTTCCTGTTCAATTAGCCTCCGGAGATCCTCTGTTGGAACAGTTTCGCTCCTCTCCATCCTGCTCTTTCTCCGCACGGCTCCTTTCTTCTTAGTGAGTGTACTTCATCGGACCATCGATGTAGACTTTCGCATAACTCTTTTCGGTTGAGAAGAGGTGTGGCTAAGAAATGTTCTTTGTCGGTCCCTCTCAGAACCCATCACTACGAGGAGCGACCCGCAGCATCCGCTCACTCGCCGACTCCTTCCTGCTCGCTTTAATGGCCGATAGCACGTATTTCATCGTGATTATAGTTCGGATCTTTTCGGCGCTGCCCGGGAACGACTGGCGACGAATCGATGGAAGACAGGATTGACCTAATTATTTGGTTTCTATTCTTCCTCACATTGTGTGAGTCTGGAAGATTCGAACAGATTCGAAACTATTTTGATCGATGAGTGAACGGCCAGTGGAGGGTAGCTGCGTCGGATCCAAGAGAAGCGAGTTGAAATAGTGTGCGTGTTGTTCATTTGGCATTTGTGCTAAACATGGAATGCCACTCAGTTTCTCCCCTCTGACGGTAGGCGTAGAAGAGAAGAAAAAAGTAGAAGCCCGCTTTTGATTCGGTCAGGCGACGACTAATCGGCGGTGTCGCCCCGCTTTCTTCGCCGGAGACGCTCCTGGACACCGCGAGGGACTGTTCGTGAGTAACAGTGAGCCTGTAGTCCGACGAGGTGTCTCCGTTGGTTTTGTACGTGCGTATTTGTTTGTAACCGGGCCGCTGACATCGTGACTGGAGCCCGACTGACTGAGCCGCTCGTGCTGATAACGGGCAGTGCGTCTTTGTTGCGTCCCGACGTCGCCGACTTGTCTTGTCGACTTCATTCACGAACTACCTGTCGCCCGGCTCGCGGAGTAGCCGACGGCTCCTCGCTCGATTAGATAGGAAGGGACTTCGGTTGCGAGCGAGTGAGCTCTGGGAGTCTCCACGACAGGAACGCCACCAAAGTTTCCACTCGGACTTGGCGCGGAGGCTCTTACGGAAGAATCCATTCTCGAATGACCGTTGCTCGAAACGATCTCGAATTTTCACCCATGACTCGCAGCATGCGCAAACTTGAACGGTAAATGTGAGCACGCAACCCGGTCGCGCAACCACTCAACCCAGCACGCAGTCGTCTGCCCAGCTTGGCGTTATGCCACTTCAGCGAGCAGTGGACAAATCGTTTCAGGGTTAAGTGGTTGTCTGTTTGGATCGGAGTTCTCAGTCAGTCACTCCGTAGACCGGCTGACTTGGAGCTTCGCTAGTAATCAGCCGGCCCCAGTGGCCGCGATCAATAAACACGGCGCTCGATGGGTTGCCTCGTTTGCCGGCTCGGCCGGAGTGGTGTTCCCAAATCCGTTTCATGCGTTCATACGGTTTTGTCCCTCACTGTTTTGACCGGCCACTCCCGGTTCTCGAGTCAGACCGACAGATAAACAGTCAATTGACAAGCGTGTTCGCTAACGGCGATTCCGCCTTCTACGTTTTGCCACCGGACCAATATGGCAACCGATAGCCTGATTTGAAGTCGTTAGTTGCTGAAGCTGCTGAGCCAAATCGAGAGTGTATTCAAGATTTCTCCGGAAATCGCGTCAGGAGCGAAGTCACTGCAAAACTCGAGGTGTGGACGCGACAAACAATTCGAGATTTAGTGGGGAGCTGTCGAACGATCTTTCCTGATTTCGATCTCGGTCTCCCCTGCGTGCTCCTGGTTCGCCGGAACCCCGCGCCGTTGAGCGGGAACCAGAGTGGAAGCGTCGGTGGTTTTGAGAACGGTCCCGGTCTGTACGGGCCGACGAATCGGACGATGCCGTACGGCGTTTCGCGGCAAGCCGCATCGAGGCAGCGGGTCGAACAAATTCGACGGAGCCTCAGCGACAGAATGCGCCGGAAAATATGATCGTCAGACTACCCGTTCATGGTTCGGAATCGCCACAGCCGTCACTTCGACCGACTGTTCCGAAATTCCTCTCGCGAAAACGATACCAACCACGTATATCTGTCATGATCGCTCGAACCCCGGATTTCTGATCCTCCGCGCTCATCGGATACCAGGGCGTAGCCGGGCCGGCGATCGGAACGTAATCGTGGACCTTCCCGAGGAATAGAGGGTTCGGTTCGAGGAACAGAGCGAGAAATCCCGCTCAGACTGCCCGTTTCGCTCTCTGTAGATTCGGAACACGCGCATGGAGGTGTTGGGAAGCAGTGAACGACGCAGAACGTGTTCCGAGCAACACCAGCGAATTTTTCGAGGGGAACCCTTCAGGAAAGCTCAGGCGGGCTCAGATATTCTCGATTGAGGGTTTGTCATAGTCGAAAACGGAGACTAACCAGTCTGTTATCAGGTGGCTCGACGGAGCTGGCTGGTTTGTTGGCCAGCGTCTTTGAAGCAACAACTATCGAAAGAACGAACGAGCGAATTCGCCATTGATGGATGCCTCACGGGAGACAGCAACGAGCGAGCGGGATCGGACGTTCGGTCGGTCGGACGGACGGACGACGAGCCAGGACCGACCGCGACATGCGAGAGCTACCGAATCCTCGAGAGCCGCTGCTACTGCGGCCGCTTCTGCAACGACGGCTGCTCGCGTGAACGATGAAGGAACACCTCCTCCCTAAAGTGATCAATTCATCGATCTGAGTGTTATTTTATCTCTTGCCTCAATACCTGTCCCTCGGTTTCCTACGAGCTCGCTCCCGCTCCATTGTGATCACGGTGATAATGCAAGCGTGCCAGCTCTACAAAGTCGGATCGAGCAAGGCTCCATACGTTCGCGCCTCCTTCGTCATGATCGTCTTCGCCGCTCGAGGTCGTCGATCTCAACCTTCCTCAGTTTTGAATCGTCCTGATCATCCGCCCCAGCTTCGTCCGGGAAAACCGATAAACAAACACTACCGTCCTCACAAACACGGATGTTTAATAATTAAAAACTGTTCGTTTCATCCTCATTCGAAAGCTGTGCTCTGCTGCGTTCCGTTATTAAAACCGCACCCAGGTTATCATCACACCAGAAGAGACTAGTGAGTGAGAATAACAAATAGCAGCCGGGACGATGACGATAACATCGAACAGAGGGTGGCTGGCTGGCTGTTTCGCCTTCTTCGATCTTGTTCCTGACCGAAATTCGGCTCCGTGGACTCCACGGTTCCGTTTCCGGATCGTCAGAATCTGTCATGGCCAGAGGGATGAGCTGCGATGAGCGAGGAACCTTTCGAGTACTCACGGAAACACTTTGTCCCCCACTCTAATCAATTGGGAGATGAATCAAAAGATAGAAGCGACAACTCCTCACGATGGAGCGATAGACAGGACCGATTATTCATATTTCTAGTGGGGGAGTTTGCTCCTGTTTGACGGGAAGTCCCAGCTCCTGCATTCACGCATGACGAGGCTCTGGCCGACATCTGGGCCCTTCACAGAGAGTTTATCAAGTCCCATATCGCACTGCCGAATCAGCGTGACCCTCTGGTTGGTCAGAATAGTCCCTTTTGTCGGAGGCAGCGAGAAATGGTTTCATCAATTGCAAGGCTTCTCCCTCAAATCAACAAGTATTGCTGGATGTTCAGGGTCGTAAACGTGAGTCGACAATTTTGTATTCTTCCTTATTTTGGTCATAATTCGGTAGGAAATGGTCCGATCCTAGGATAATCGATCGATAGTTGAAAGGACGCATTCCTCCTCCTCGGGATCCGCTTCATTCGAGAGATGGCCAAAATCACTCGCCTAGAACGCTCCGAAAAATGTCTATCTTTCAAAAAACTGCCCGTTGAAATTTTAAAGTGAGCCGATTCAGATCGTATTGATTCTATTTGATGCAGGGAAGGATTCGCTGGAGGAATGGCGGGGATCGGTCCAAAGCTCAAAACTATCGACCGATCAAATTTTACCGAACTTCAAAATCTGTCCAAACTACCCGACTCCGGAGTTGCCGAGTCGACCCGAACATTTTTATTTCGCCCCGAAGCCGCGCTCATTCAGTTCTTCCTTTCGGGACGAAAAACTTGGGAAGCTCAATTTCTGATCCATGACCGAAAGAAGGAAGGGTAAGAAAATTCCCGACTCAAGTTGACCACCCTGTATGTTTGGGAAGCGGAACGGAAGGTCCTTCACCATAGTTGACTTCCGGCTATGTTACCTTAGGGGGCGGGGTATTCGCGATCTGAATCGACGGGACGTAGCAATCGTCGCAGTTGAGAACCTCAGCTCGGTCCCGGGTATGAACCAGAGGCTTCATAAAATCGTTACCGCATGCGCCCCGTAGTTTGGAAGTAAGCTGCGTCGCCTCGATTGTGAACAGAGTACAGGGGAGAAATGCGCGCGGCCGCAGCACTATTCGCGGTCGTAGCGACATAGTAACTTAAGAAGTGAGGCGAAGCGGACAAGTGCTCAGTGGATTGACCCGAAACCAACACCGCTCGAGAGAGCAGCCGCGATCATCAGCAAGCTGGAAAACTTGGTTGATTCCGAAGTTCTCCCCGAATAGCTGTCGTAAATGCTTTTATCTGGGAGAGCAAGGCTGTAAAAGAGACCGTATCGCACAAGCTCCGAAACCGCTGGGCGAACCTCGCTCGCGAGTTTCCGTTCATTGCAGAAGCGTTCAGCTCTTGAGCAGTGACATTCCGCTGGTCCCATGTAAGTTTGCGAAACGCTCTAGCCCAGAAAGCGAACCGGAGTCCCGGGTGAGTCCACCAGCAAACTGAGCCCGGAAAGCGGGTCCATGTTCCAGCAGATTGGGATGATTTCGTGAGCTCTCGCGTATGGGGAGCAGAATCGGGCCGACTGGGTCCTCCCGTGGGGCATGATAGAGGCTTTTTCGACGGCTTTCGGAGCGAGAACATGAAGAGAGAACGAGCTCCGACGCTATAATGTCCCTGCTGGGAGTGAGATGTCCTCTAGTTTCACAGCGTGATCGATGTGAACGTGCTCCATATGCGGCACACAGAACCGGACCGACCAACCCCAACTAACCACAACCCGCTGTGTCGCTAACAGATTTACGATTTGATTGAGCCACGACAACGACGGGGCAACGAGCCGAGAAATTCTCCGAGTTCGTCGAATCAGTTTCACATCGGTAGAAATCGAGGTGGCAAGCAACTGTGTTCGCCTGTCGGTCCGTCTGTCTTTCAATCTGTCTGTCTATCAGCTTGTCGGTCTCCCTCTCGACTAGTGTTCGTCCGCTGCCAGGGGCCGCACGCGCGCCTGTCCGTCCGCGAGCGCGCCAATGGTCACAGCGAACTGAACGGCGACGGGGACCACAGGCGACGAAGGCACGCGAAGACACACTTCTGTCTTTTTGTGTGAATCTGCGAGCAAATCCATGCGCGTGAGATGCGATAAGTTTGCCAATTCCACCTGACGCTGCGTATAAATTGTTCGTAAATCTCCTCGCGCGGCGCTCACCAGATACGAACGAGATGAGTGAGCGTCAGGGTGACGTCTTTCTTTCACGCTCCGCACCTTCCCTCGGGGTTTCAGTTTCCGGACCAGCGCTCAAGTTCGTCGTCGAACACAGCATTCGGAGTTCAACAAGTTCATTTTTCACGAGGTCGAGCTCTCACCGACAATGAGCGGACTCGACCGAATGGCAACACAACCCACAGCGTCGAGGATTCTCTCAAAGAAGAACCGCCGACGCTGCCGCCGCCGCGGCATACACCGGCAGCGATACAACAGGCGCCGCCGCCGATGTAACCAAGTAGACTGCGCGAATACGACGACCCATGAAGAGTGGACGCATTGGTGCTCGCATTGGTGCTGATGGTGGAAACCCAAGTTCCATTAATCAAAGACAACTGTGGAGAAATTGTATCAGATGTTACAACAACGCCCGCCCGCTCGCCGGACCGACTGAGCGTCCGAGGAGCCGATTGAGGAGTGGGGGAGGATGAAACCAAAAAGCACATTAAATCGAATTATCTGCCACTAGCGAGCGGCTCGATCGCCGCGGCTGTGATCCTCAGATAAGCGCCGGATCCGCGAACATGAGAAGAAAAAGGAAGACCAGAATCTACGCCAGAACCATCATGCACGCCAATCAGCCCGCCGCGACGAGTCCGCTCT
The DNA here is from genome assembly GCA_037576195.1 of Phytoseiulus persimilis. NCBI lineage: Eukaryota > Metazoa > Arthropoda > Arachnida > Mesostigmata > Phytoseiidae > Phytoseiulus > Phytoseiulus persimilis. Next base: position 30,344,274 of record CM075102.1, on the reverse strand, counting down.
CACCTGTTGCCGTCGGAAGGAGGGCGACCATTAAGACTTCAAACCACACGACGAGAACTCATATCCGTGTCCACTCTCTCTGGCCTGGGCTTCTCGGATTCACGACTGACTCTGTCGAACTTCCCCTGAGTACTCCTCAAGTGGGTCATCCTCTCAATATGTTTCCGGGCCTTCCTCTGGATCTCTCGCTCCAGCGAACCTAGCTCAGGATCCTCCGATTATCACGCCCGTTTCGTCCGGGAGTTTCGCACCGTGTTCACAATTGAACACAGCCTCGAGGTTCATGCGTCCCCCTGATCCCACCTCGATTTTTCGCATTGAGCTCTCCTTAGAAAAAGCATGAAACGTCATGGAGGCGTCGTCACCAAGCATCTTGACATCACGGCGCCTATTATGCTGGTTCAAGCCCTTGATCAAAGAAGCGATAAAACAGTCACGAGCACAGGGAAACTAATTTCCCTGATTTGGAGACTTCCATCCTTCCGTTCTCGTTAAACAGTCCAGAGCTGGTAGTGTTTTTCATTGAACTTCTTGCATGAGATTAGTACTGGGCTGCGGGGGACTCAGATCGGTTTGGGTTGGCAGCGGCCCAGGGTCCATCTTTACCCTGGGCTTCGGCCGCTGTCTGGACTCTTGTTGAACCGTTAGAGGAATCAATTCCGACCCAGTCGATCCATGAAGACATGGTAAGACGATGTGCTCTTGCATTTCGGTATCCATCGCCCGCGTGCATTCCGCGAGATTCAACCTCACATGCCTTCTTTCGGTCAAACTTGTTTGCTCACAAACACAGCCCTTGCTGAAGCTGAGCAAATCACTAACAGGGCGGGGCCATGATGGAATACATTATGGAAAGAGCGTTCGATGAGTAAAGTAGTCTTGGAAATAACGTAGTTGAGTTTCTCAACAATGGTAAGGTGCCAACAGGCATCCCACGAGATAGCTTCGTACGCTACCACGCTCATGAGCAAAATCCCTCGCTGCAAGACCGACTCGACCTAATCATAGATGGGAATGAAACTCGTACACACGATAAAATGTGAAACGATTGGTCACGATTCTTCGATTTGTTGAAAATCTTTCCTCGTTGCTCTCACCGGTTCAATTCACTCGGCATGGCTTTGAGTTTTGCTGGCGTTGGTTCATATCAATGGACTGTTGTCTGTCAGCGGGTTGGCCGGCCGGCTTGGTCTGTATAAATGTTGTGAGACTAACTGACATTAGCCGCCTGCACACGACCATGCGGGAGAAGAGAAAGAAGTTACGGATCAACGACGAGGTGCGAAAAATCACCGACAGCTCTCGGCATTGAGTGTTTTTGACACCCAATGTATGCGAAGTGGAACTCGCCATGGGAGACTCGGCTGTCGGAATTCGGATCGAGCTTTGAGAACCGATAGCCAGTGGGGCAGACGCACGGATACGGCGATCATCGGCGAACTTGCGGAGCAAATAAGTCGAGTTTAGAGAAATTTATTGCATGGTTGACTGCAGGAGGTTTGCTTGTTTTCGCTGAACTGCTTGTTGAGCCGCCAAATTCAATTTAAACTAAACGGATGGCTTATGTGCGTGATGAATCATGTTCTGTGTCTGTCGTTCGATCCCGAATTCCGTTCTTTCATCGGCTAGTGAAGGTAGCCGATTGGGAAGCGGATCTTTGCCTCACGTGTGGATTTGCATGTCGTACCACAGCTGCGCCGACCCTGTCTCGACCGGGAGCTCAGAGTGAGAGCGGCATATCAGACTGTCCGCAACGGCTCCCAATTCAACAGTAGTTTCCCATTCTGCACCTATGTCCGCAGCCCTGCGCGGGACAGGGTTAAACAGGAAATCATTGGGACCATGACCCATTATATGGTCACTCCTTACCCCAAGCATCACCTCAGATATCACCGAAGCGTGACGAAATCGATTCATTAGTGCGATGACTGTTCGTAATCATTGAGGTGATGACTACTAGCTTGAATCTGTTTGTGGAGACGTTGCTGAGTGGAAGCCGATCAGGTGCTGCCTCACCGGTCGGACAACCCCGAGTCCAGAGTAGCCGTCTACGTGACGGTTTATTGTGTGACTCGGATGTTTTTGTCGAACTCAACTCTCGCACAACCATGTCTTCCAACGTTTGAACGGAAATTGGTTTCAACGTGCATCGACTGCTTCTCTAATATGGGGCGATGAGCGATGGGTCTCCTCGACCACTATTGGATCGGAACTTGGCTTCCCCTATTGGAAACTCTCCATTCGGTGATTCCTGACCAGTTCCGACGAGGGCGAAATCGGAGAAACAGTATGCTGCGTCGGGTGGATCTGCAGAATCGACTCGCGAGCGGGAGAATCGCTTGATCGAGCTGCAGTTCCATAATTCGCCCGCTGTGGAATGTGACAGGGTCGATCAAGTTGCCTAGAAAGCTTACCAGGCAAATAGCACTCCGGTGGGTAGGCGTAGCCCCTAGACCACATCGAAGTATGCGGTGTCCGTATCCGATAATCAAATGCCATGTTGAAGGTTCGTGGAGTTATCTGAAAATTTAATAAATTATCTCTGCTCCGTTGACAGCCACGCGTCTTCGCACACACACAGGGACAGACAACTATTAAAATGCCAACGTTGTCGCAACACTGATCTGCTTTGGTTTTTCTCCCAGATCGCATCTCTAAAGAAGACGACAAGCCATCATAGCGGACTTTCCTCCCCTTTTATTCGAACTCGACACGGAGCCAGCCGTCGAAGGCCGTCAGTAATTGAGAGCCCGTCATGGAGCTGACATCACTGAGTACATCCAGAAGCCTCGTTCGGTTGCGTCAGATCAACGGATTCCTATCCGAGACTTTTGTCACTCCTGCGCCTCCCTTTGTTTCTTCCAACCTGCGATCGTGTTACTCTGATCGGATCAGACTTCAGAACGATTTATGTTGAGAGCACGGACGCTTCGCGCACGCTTCCATAATGGTACTCCGTTCTTTTTGTGTGCCGTCAGCCAAGCCGAAGTCGAATCATGTCGGAATCGGATGGCCACGTGACTTCGGTGACTAGATGGATGCCGCTGATAGCCGGCGGCTCCGCATTAAAATTCGGACAGTTGGATATGACGCATGCTCCGGAACCCGCGCGCTGGCTGACTGCGAGCGAGTGAGGGCGTCAGCTTCAGTTCCGGGCTCAGCCTTCACTGGAGCTGTCCTGGAGCCGATGTTATGTTATGCGATGCTCGACTTGGGGTACCACCCTACACTCGGAGTGAGCGATCGCTGCCTAAACGTCCTCACACACCCAAGAGAGTGATGTCCACGATGAGACAACCGGCAAGACTTCGGTTTTTTTCGGTGCTCACGGACCCCCCTGCGGAGCTCATCCGCCTCCACCCGAAAGGCAACTGAAAGGCCCAAGTCCTCAGATCTCGTTCCACGCTGTGCACAATAAACAAATTGAACAACGCACTGAATGGGTGCCCACATTTTACTGAGCAGAACGGCGCTCTGTCAGAACACCGACTCAAGCTCGATTCAGGCTAAATATTTGACCAAGGAGTGGAAGGACCAAATAAGATTCGGCGAAAGTTCTGTCCCGCGCCTCCTGCTTCGCGATGCCGAACTCCTCCTCGGGAGCCCTGGGCTGCAGAAGACACTCCCCCGGCTCCCTCCGTTTGACCCGCGAACCCCATTTCTGGAAGAGAACTCCGAGCTGACATTGATCGTTATCCATGTCGACGCATTTCCGCAAGTCGTGAACAGGAGCAGCGGGCCTTAATCAGCATGGGCTAACGGATAGCTCTGCGTGAGATTGATCCCATTCTTAGTGAGGAAGAGTGGTCATAGGAATGTTTTCAATAAGAATTTTTCGCTCTGACTGAGCGGCCTCTTCTGCTAATTCAGACAGCGCGTAGAAATCCGGAGGCTGAGGATCAGAATCGAATTGATCGAAAAAGGAGAAGAAACCACTTCGGCTGGGCAGACACATGCCCTCGTCCGTTCGCGCTGACACCGACAAGCCGACCAGTTGCGATCCGTTACACCAACCTGAGCAGAAGCCGCAGTCATAGAAATAATGAACGGGACGTCGTCGTCGCCGTAGTCGACTGCTACCGATAACGATTCGTTTCGCGGTGATAATGTTTTCAATTACAAATCACCAGACCACTGCCCAGTGCCACAAGCCAGGTAGTCGCGACCGTTTCGTCCACCTTCGAACGTCTTCGGTTCATGCAGTCGACTTCGTCGATCGGGACCTAGAACTGGAACTCGCCTTCTCAAAATCAGTTTTTAGCGACTCTCGTAATTGAAGGGTCCGATCAAAAGGTGAGGATAGAGCTCAGTCGGCGTTCTATTTTTTGAGCTCATACTGCTCACGGACGCAACTACTCCGCGCGTGCACCCGTGACCCCCCAATGAGACGTTCTCATCCTATGTTTTACGCACCGGAATTAATGGATCGGCCAGTTCTGCCTGTTCCTATCGTTCTCGACCTTGTTAACACCAGCAGCGTCGGTTCCGAGAGTGCGGCCGCGAAAAAGAAACTGTCAAAATCAGGCCTGCAATTATTGGGGGAGCTCCCTTTTTGGATGACGCTTCCGAGCTGTCCGGAGTTCATGAGTCGCAAATCCCGCGGAAGACTGAGGACATTCCTCGATTTCAAAAGACGCAACCGGGAGAACTGACCGCCACTGAGGGAGCATCGTTGGACGCGCACATGGGAGAGGTCTTGTTTTTGAAATTTCGGCGCTGATGAAGAATTTATGAGTTTGGACACCCGTTTAGGGTGAGCTACTTACTTCCTTCGATTATTATCAATCGACCCGATCCTGAAACGCTTTCGACACCTTTTTCTCTCCTCAAAATATTAAGTTGAGGGCTTCCTTTGTCGGTGCCTTCCTCTCAGACTTACCGGGCGAAGCAGCGAAAAAAAAAACACTCGAAAACCCTACCCAAAAATTTGCCAATCACCCAGAAGTGCGACCTGATGATATCTACATCAGATTTCGAGCACGGTAGCTGCACATTGTTCGTGCGCCCGTGATCGGAAACGCTTGCCGTGAACGTGAAGCGCCGACGTGATGTGTTCGGGAGAACATCTTCAAAACGAGAGAGAGAAATCGCCAGACCTTCGACGAGCGGGCAAGCGGCACTCGACACCTTGGTCGTGTGATGAAAACCGATAAATTACGAAGCTATTTAATTTTATGAAAAAAAAAACGCATGCGAGAAGACGGCGCGGCTCGACGCGATGATAACATTAGCGTTAATCTCGCTCAGAGGACTCTGGCGTTGGCATGTTTGGCTCGTCGTAGTCTGACTCGATTCTTCTTCGGCCGACGATCTGATTGAGCATGGAGGCACCACGATTAGTGATGAACGTTGAATTGAACGGGACGAGGCGAGAGCGAGCGTTGGAATATGGAGATGGAATCTTCATCGAGTATACGAGGGCTTCGTTTGAGCTTGATCGTGTCGGGGCTGTTCTGGGATGAGTTTCCGAACACAGGCCCGATTTCGGTTGCGAATTTCGGCTGCTGCGACAACCACGGCCTCAATGGGCGCTAAGAAGCTGATTCTGCTATCGGAGTAGAACGATCAGACGGAGCCGTGTCGATTTCGTCGCTCTCCGATGTCTCCCGCCATAGTTAAGTGTCTCCCCTGATTAATAGATCTCGACATGTTTCTGGCAGCGGCACCAGCAGCAGGCATGTTGTCACCCGCGGCGTCCGCAAGTCTGCGACCAGCCGAGTGACCAAGCGAAATTACGAAAGGACGCGACGTTCAAGAGTTGGGCGGGGCTGAGGTTGTCTCCTGACTCTTGAACGACGACTACGGCGGCAACTGAAGCGGCGCGACACTGTGACACCAGGCCTGATTCGGAACCCTATCCATCCGCAGACTTTGCCCGACCTTTAGTTTTTCGCTGTCTTCCCGCTGAATCGGCTGAATGAATGCGTCTTTGAAAAGCCCAGATCCTCTGAGAACGTCCTCGACCCGTTCTCGACATTGCTAGTAAAGCCGGGGGACAACCGACAGTGTTCTGTCAATCCGAGACGTTCGATGCTTTCTGAGGCAATCGGTCTTCATGATGTTGGTGTTGCTCTAAGACACTGTTGCGTGTTGGCGTGAGTCTAATCTGTCATGAACAGCCACTTGCCGAATAGTGAGGACGAGCAGTTTTTTGCCGTGTATTTCGTTTTTCTCCCAGCTTGTAAGAAATATGTTCTTCAGCTCGCTCGGGGCTGCTCCGGAGAATCGATTGAGTTTGTCTGGTCTCGAATACGATCGGTCATGTTTTCCTCATTCTCGTTCTGCGTCGCCCCGCTCGTTTCGCCCACTGAAACCATGCTCAAAACATCGATACGATGTCTCTGTGCCAGAATGAACGGAACCCAGCCACTCAGTCAAGAGGACAATGAGACCGTTCTCCCACAGAATGAGGAAAGAATTCCTGCTCATGAATTCATATCTCGTTAGTCTCGGAGAAACTCGGATACGAGCGCATCACGCGATAGTTGACGCTCCGTGAGGAGTTATCGTCTCCCCCCTTCCGCCTGTTTCCCAGAAGGGGACTATGGCGAAACCAGAATCCTGGCTCCTGGAATAATGTTCTGTTTAACGGCCGGCGGAGGGGAGTTCGGGGTTCAATCCGGGAGCCCCCATTCGAAGAGCAGAAACTCTCTTTCCGTGCTCCTGGTATCGCTGATTTTCGCTGCCGAATTTCCAGACAGGGAGATCAACCATTCAGTAGAAGACATGCTCCTCAGCAAATGCGGCGACGTTTTGACGCCAGGAAACCGCGCTCTCGAAAGGCTGTGCAGCGAGGCGGGGAAGGCGTCTTTCGGGTTGTCGGGGGACCCGCACAGCTCAGAGGTCTCCACGGGAACAATCACTGGGGGCTGACGTCATACAATACGGAACCGGGATTTTCGCTCAGCGAGTTCGGACGATGGCAAGGTCGCAGAACGTATCGATTGTCGCATTTATCGATCCACTTTCCGTGATGCCTAGGGAAAGGTTTAGTGAAAAAGTAAGTTGGGAAGTAGCGATTAAAATTCTCGTCCGTAATTGTCGGGTAAACGATGATTAGACAAACAGTGGAGTCGTTGAGACAACAAATTTTGATCGAACTCCGCTGTCGTCGACGTCCATTCTGCCGGACGGCGCTCATCGAGAACCAACGAGCGGACGAACAAGCTATCCGACCAGACAAGAAAGATGGCTATCGTTCTCGGAGGCGTCTTGAGACGATATCTGTGCCGTTCTCACAATATATCTTGGCAAGTTCATCTAATTGCATTATACCACTTTTAACATTTAAGCAAGCTGCAAGCACGATTTTCTTTTAAATCGAACGAGCTTCACGCTCTTACCGACGTCTTGGCTTAGTCGAACCTGCGAGCACCGTTCGGGATGAACGCATTCGTCTCGCAGGGCTCCCACCGCTTCCTCACCACGAAGCCAAGTTTTCCCGATTGGGTCGCGGACCTCCTAAGGGAGAGCACATTCAGATCGGCTGCCCTCCTTTTCTCGGGACTTTTTCAAAAATGGTTCGACGACAGAATGAGAACATCGCTACCTTCGGCTGACGCGTCGCAAATTCCTAGCTTTTCCAATAATCGCGGGCAAGGTTCGCAGCGTTTGGAGAGAATGCGGAAACCGAAACGAGATTCTCGGGTCGGACTCGTGTGTTCACAAATCGGGCTTCGAGAATCGCCCCGACACTTAATATTCGAGCTCAACACCGCCATCCTCGAGCAACCCCCGGGAATACGTCATTAACATCTTTGGGGCCTACGGTTTTTTACGGTAGCTTGATGTGGGTTGATGTAATTAAAATGGTCGTAACACTCTCAAGAATGCCCTTTGATGAATCGTCGTCGTAATAACTTGTAGCACCAAGGGAGAGGAAGAGATGGACGATCGGGAAGGAAGAACGAGAATGCGCCCGATCGTAATTGATATCAACACTCCGCCGAACAGATTTATACTCCTATATAGGAAATTCCCGCGCGTCAGACGGGCCTCGCCGATTGAGAGACTTCCGATGTAAATTTCTTAGCTACTCATCCGGAGGGCAAGACTCCATTGATTCGGGACGGGAAACCTAGCTCTCGATCTCCAGTCTTCCAGAATCATCTGGGATCTTTGCTAGAGCTCTTTGGTGGAAGCACACACGAGTTGTATCCGATGCATCGGCTTCTGAAACAACGTTCAAGAGGCGAGCGAGAGAGCGACAGAACAGCAGAAGATTTCTCAACAGTAGGTATGGCTCCTCGAAGACCGAAATCCGATTGTGCCGAGGCAAGCAAATCATTTCGCTCCCTGTGGATCAATACGGAGCGTACCGAATTCGGGCTCATACGCTTGATTTCTCTGCGGAGCCGGTTGCTCGGCCACCGCGGTAGATCGAGAGCGTTAATGAAGTAAGTCGGTAGCCGGTCAACCAGCGTTCAAGTCAAGGTAAAAAGACAGCCAGTTTCTGACACAACCAACCACCCGACCGAGGGACCGATGAAGCGACCGAAGCCGAACCAAGCCACACCTCCATGAAACATTGCCGAACGCAGAAGAACATTGGGACCCAATCACATCACGTCGATGGGATTAGTGATGAAAACATCACACATCTGATGGATGTTAGGTTGATCTACGAAGATGGACGAAGGGCAAAAAATTCCACATTCGCGTCAATCTCCACATGCGCGTCATCGGCAGCTGCAAGCTATCCAATCACCTTCATTGATCCCCGATCCATTCAGCAATCCAGCCATTCATCAATTATTGAGCTTGGTTACGCGCTTGTTGACGAACCAGCTGTTTCGCTATTCTGAACGTTGTCAGCTCCCCATGTTCTCGCGATTTTCGGTTAGTTCGCCCGTGTTTGTTGGGGCGAGAAGGACGCTACCGACATCGCTACCGGGGCTCGTCGCGTGCCTTTTTTCCCGGATTTCAATTTCATCGGCTTCGACGGTCTCGCATACCGAGGACCCGGTACGGCAGCCGTGTCCAATCTGAGCGCATGGCAGGAACGCGAGCCTCGTTTCGGAGATAATCATCTTCGGCGGCAGATGACTGGAGCGAGATAAGATTCAATATAAAATCTCATATCTCAAAACTTGCCGAAGTTCCGATCCAAGGCTCAGCGGATTTCGAGGAGCCGCGGAGTACCTTTGCCGCCTGAGCTCAGCGAACACGAGCTGACTCGGGAAGCGACGAACAAAAGCATTGAAGGAGAGCCCGGCGGGTGATGAAGCTCGATGATCGAAGTCCGGAATCCTTTCCGGAGCCCCTCGAGCCTGAAGAAGTGAAGCGATCGTTGCCGCCAGCCATTTCGAGAAGGGTCTCGGGTGGCACAGCCGAAAAGGAAAAAGAATTCTTCGACAAATTGGCTCGCTTTTTCATCGCCAGAGCAATAACTGTCAGAGCAATTTATTTGTAGTTTGTCGTTTGAAACGAATGATACGCTTTCTAATGGAGCTGTGAAATGAGCTTGCCCTGCTTGCTCACCAACCTAATCACCACCAATGGGAGACGCTGTAGAATTCCTCGCATAGCGAATCGGGCGCAGCTCAAAAGAGCCGTCGCGTCGTGGGAAGGAATGCATGGCCGAGGTCTCAGGGCGCGCGTTGACAATTGCACTTCTTCTCGGGGTTTGTCGTGGTATCGCGGGCCCCCGGCTACTGTCTCGTGTGATTCGGTGGTCTGTTTGTTGTTATAAGATGATTGAAAAGTATTTGATTTGATGCAATTCAAGAGCATGCGACTGGTGAATCGCTCAGCGGAGGGACGTTCTGTCATTAACGGGGGAGAACAGTAGCCTGAAAGTGGTAGGAGCCGATTAGCGGCGCGTGACTCACGATCTGCGGTCAGTGATGATCGATATGGCTCACGACCCAAGGCGAGGCGAGGGAGCAATTAGATGCCAAGATGAGAAATCTCGGTCATTTCTTGCAATGCTTTCTCCGACTGCTTTGATTGAGATGTTGGTCCATTCGAATCCGCAAGGCTTGAGCGTCACCAAAGCGTCTTCGGCTCCGGAGAGAACTCATATTTTTTTTCTTTGTTACCGAGGGGAAGAAGCCTCAATCTTCGCGGCTGGTGATCAGGGAGCCCCGAACTTTTAGGATGATATAAACTGACACCCCGATCGAGTGTTCGACCGATCGAGTATATTCAGTGTGGATGGTGTTGTGGCGGTGCTGGCAGATGTACTGCAATTCACTCTGCTCTCCTGGAGAAAGGACGGAAAGGGACAGCGTGTGGCCAGAGGGAAACCCATTGCATAAAAACCGAACTCCACCATTGGCGAATATAAATCATATGATGAACTATGAATACATATCACAGCCGACCTCATTTACCAACGATTCTGAGCAGACGCGAGATCTTGAGTTATGGATGTGGTGAAAGTTTTGATTCGTTTCAGACAAAGCAGGAACACCAAAATGAGATGGTTTCCCGCAACTCCCACTCTACAGGCTGGTCTGGTTTGTAAGTGTACCAAATCATCGTCTCCGGTACCCTCTACGAGAAATCTCATTCGGCGTTTTCTGAGCGTTGCTATTTCACCAGATTATCAGAGGATTTGATTCGTCTTTCACCTCCTGGAATCTCTTCCCCACGCAGGCTTCCTGCTGCTCCAGACCGCCGGCGGGCAGCTTTCCAGCTTCAAGAATTTATTCGAGAAACCGTTGGATACCATTAACGGAGAGGTCAAGGAGCGAGGAATCGGTGGACTCCTCTCAGCTCCTATCGACGGCGCCAAAGAGGCTACGGGTAGCATGATAGGTAAAGCTACTTCGGCTTTCGACCCCTTCGCCAAAATGCAACAAGGCCTCACAGAAATGAAAGTTGACACTTTCATCGATAACATCAAAAGTAGGTCCCTCGGCATGCTGTCGTTCGCTGTGGAACTCGTGTCGGCACATCCTCTTGTTTCGCTTGCGGAGCATTCCATGAGCATGAATCAGATCTTTGTCGCTGTCCCGATTGCCGCAGGGAAAAACTCATTCTACTCAACTCAATGACTCGGGAGTAATCTGCAGATTTGATTAAAGGACGAAACATTTCAGCCTTGGTGACGAAGACTTGTAGTTTCCTGACCACCCTAATTGACAGAATGAGGAAAGCTCGTACTCTATGATGGAAATAGGGACTGAACTCGAAAAATCCTGGATATTCGTATCAATTAACTCGGATGTACTCAGCGTTCTCCAGAATAAAATGTTTCAACTAAATGGGTCGAGCAGTTTCTGGAATGGAGACCCCGTCAGTCAGTTCTGATCTAGTCGCGAAGGGAAAGTTCCTGCTCAGAAAACTTGAATCTTCAAAGGCAATAGAGTTACGGTGAAGTCCCGTTATTCCGGAGCCTCTCTTAGACATTGCTCAACCTGGTAAATTCTGGGACTGACTACCCGCTCCGTAATTAGCGAACCGGTGGTTGTGGAAGCCCTTCTATGAATACTCAGTGCCTTAGATTGTCGGAACGATTTCAGGCCGAAGTACCACCGAACCCTCGATGCAACTTTTCGGGGCGAGGCAGCTCGAAGACTCCCCAAGGTCTTCCGGCGGACCGATTTCCGATTCCAGCGTTGGAGGAACTACGAAAGGTGAGCTCCTTGGAAATCAGGATAAGTCCAATTAGGAAGGAAATCGATAATGAATCGATTGATCGTAGCGGATTTCACGACGATTCGAATCAATTGAGCGCGATTCATCGATACTGAATGGCTCATATTTTGAAGGTCCCAGACTCTCGTTATTCGGCCAGATCTCGGACAATAATTCACTTTTCGGAAGACCGACAACACCGGAACCTCCCCGCCCTCAGCCGATGGATCCTATTCAAACAGTACAGAAGAACATTCAAGACATGACAATCGACGCGATGTTGACTAACGCGAAAGGCAAGTCCAAAACTGTGAACTCCGAGAGCAAAATGCTCAAACGTTCCAGTTCATGAGTTCACAAATGAATGCATGATGAGCTTATGCCCGCTTACAGCTCTTCTGGAGGATATGTGCAGAGCAACTATTGAATATCTAGATAAGCTCAAGAAGGCCAAAACAGCCTAGCAGCTCTAGCGGGACACCAACGCTGGCAATTATGGAAGAATAAATAGTCATTCGAGGGAAAGATCTCTCGTCTCACTGACGTATCCGAGAAATTCATTGCTCGGATCCGGAATAACCGAATATTCTACGGCAAGCTTTCGAACGAATCTCACTCTCCGTCTTTTATTGAATTCAGGGCAGTCTTTCCGACCTGACTACGTCCATCTGTCGTTGACGCTTCTGTCTCCTAGATTGAAGACGTTGAGCAGAATCACAGGAGTAGTTCGACCGAATTCGCCGGCTCATTCTCTGGCGATTAGCAGCGTCACGCAGAGTTTGAAAAGTGCGAGCAGGGTTTCGAAAAGATGTTTCAGCGGCACGGGGGTCGGAGCTACGAAACTCTGTAAGACACTGAACAGCGCATCCAGCGAGGCAGCGCTGCGCACTCTGTTTCCTGTGGAGTCGTTTCCGCCACCGGAGTTCACCGAGGACAGGACGTCAGAGCTCAAGCCGGATGTGGAGTTGCCGAGAAGTCCATTGCCTATAGGGATATGGTGAATCATTTAGAGACGACGCCGAGATCCGCAGCTCTCCATGAAAGTAATCACTGAGTTGCTCGCTGGGCTCCTCTGAGCCGCGGTCAGACTCGATGGTCACTAGATATTCACCTTTAACGAGTGTTGCCAACAAGAAAACAGCAAGAACCAGCGAAATCGTGGGAGCAGACATCTTATTCCCGTGCGGTCGTGCTTAAGCTAGCTGTAAAGTACAGTGCCCGTGTGGGATTATCCTGGAGCACGTCAAGTAGGCGAAACACGCGCCCCAGCAGGGCGAGTATCGTTATGCCCTTGAAGTCGTCTCCAACGGCGCAAAGTGCTCTCCGGAGCGGCCCGGGGAATCTCAACTTCCCAAGGCAATATGACCTGAGAACTCACCTTTATGGTTTAGGCGATTCACCGACTGATCAGGGCAGCCGCTACTCCTCGAATGTTCTGAAATAAAGATGAGACTGCTCCCGAGGAAGCTAATCCCAGCCGATGCTCGTCATGGCAAAGGACACGGATCTTTTTGAATCGATCCCATACCTGTCAGATGTGTCTCTTAATGACAGGTGTCGAGCATGTAGTTCAATCAGTCCGTCAAGCTGTCGGCACGCACTCATGTTTCAAGTTGTGCAACTCGAGAGCGAGACGTTGGACAGAGCCTCGCGCGAGAATCGTTGAACTGACCTAACCCTCGAGCATTGAGAATCCCCAAGACGCTGATACTGTCTCTACGGTAGGGGAGGTGTGGTCCGATTGCCAAAGTCGCTATTTATTTGTTTTGATCCCGATCATAATGGAGCAACGTCAAATTCACACCGAATGGAGACTCTTCGTAGATTTTCCGCCAACAAGGTGCGTAATTGGCGTTTCGTGAGAATTGCCGCAGCCATAAGCTCCTGAAACCATTCTTCATCGCGCGAAAGAAACGCGCGGCTCTTCTCGGCTCGGATGACCGAGGAGACGACAATAGTTGTTGCGAGCACACACCTACTGTGGATCTTTACATGATTTGAGAGCTACCATTAGCCGTCTTGGTACTTCAAGTGGAGAATTCAGCTATCGACGTTCACTTCGCGGAAAGAATCTCAGCTCTACAGTCCCCAAGCCAGTCGAGAACAGATTGCTCCGCTTCATGCAACGAGACACTTTAGGGCGATTCCCGATCAAATCCCTATGAATTAGCTTGGGGGCATCCGAAACCCTCGAACTCTGCGACAATGAGCTGAAAGAGGGCACATTCACGCTTTTACACTGTCCCTATGCTGGAGCACGGATCGCGCCTGAATTTCTACGAGGAATCAGGAAATCACGGATTCGGCGACCCAAGCTCCGGCGTCAAGAATCGGCACTCGGGGTAACTCGGGCCACTATTGCACTTTTGAAGCAGTCGCTTCGTTCGTCCCGATTTTAGAGCTCCGGCTTCAGAGAGTTTGGAAGCCACCGGGACATCAACGCCTTCCAAGTGACCAAGCTTACGATGGCTGAGCGATCCTGCATCAAGTATCCAGATTTGGGTTGTCGCATCGACTTTGTGGTGATCGGGCATGCGGACCGGGAACGAAACCACCTCTCACGTACTTCCTCACCTCACCTCCCACTTCGAGAATGATTTCTAAGGTTACCATGTTCTTCGGGCACAAATTCCCACAGAACTTCACGGCAACAGTCGCACGGCTTTGATCTCTCCGTCACGCGCTACATGCAAGATCCCCTGCAACCGTTTGGCCACGACCTCAATAGCCTAAGGCGCGCCATATTGCGAGAGCAGCGGAGTCGAAGATTCGCTCCCGTTTCTCTTTGCGAGATGTCCGAAAGTTCGGTCTCAAAACCAGAAAGCGGAGCCAAAGGAAAAAAATCGAATGATCGGGAATAAAAAAAGAGTAAGCCAGAGCAGGGGCTCCCAAACCGTCTTGTCGTCGGCACATCGGGCAACGCTTTCGGAATTCCACATATTGGCTGCGTGAAAATTCGCAAAATTCAAGCGGCGGTGTCCCCCAAGGGTGTTCAGTGGGAAGCAGAAATGAGGCAAAAAGTCATAGGCGAATACCTGGAGCCTGACCGGAGCAAGACGGAAGTCATGTTGGGTGTCCTCATCCACCTCACATCAATCGGAATCTACAGAACTCCAGTGCAAGAGGAGCTTCCCTTCCAGCACAACTTAGTGCTAGCGGAACTCGAACCGAAACCCCCTGCTGGAACGGATTCTGTGGTGCAGGGGAGCTGTTGGTGCCAAGGCCCCACGACTTTAGAGCCTCCAGGCTGGAGGAGGATACTCAGGGCTCACTGGAGGAATTTTCGGAGACGGCGTTTCAAGAACTCCGCAGGAATTGGGTGGATATGTTTCCTCGCTCGCTACGAACTGTTTCTGCCGTTTTATATCCGAGAGCGAATGAACTTGACGGACCTTCCGTCTGAGCTGCCCGTCAAAGGGGTTCCGACGACAATATCGCTCGGATCAGAAGGTTACCTAGCCGTCTCTCATCGCTTTGAAGAACTGGGATACGTTGTGGCGGAAATTTCATTTTTTTTTGGATTGTCTGAGCAAACGCTGCTCTTCTTAGCAGACTACGAAATATTCCCGGATCAGCGTAGTCGAAAGCATTCCAACTGTTCAAAACTCTGCTACAGTGGGGAAGGAGAGTGTCGAATCGATCTTGCGTATGACATATTGGTATGAAGAACGAACGTAACGCGGGCTCAGGGAACTGATCAGCGAAACGAAAAAAAAAACGAAACCAAGAACGATGCGCAGACTTCGTCGATGATCCATAACGTCACCAACGTTGCGTTTGTGTGGATCTGGGTCTGAGTGTATGTGTGCTTGTCTTTGAGTGTCTGTAATCCATTTACTATAAGCTGCTCGCTAAGTGTGATTGCAGAGCCTCCGGGAGGGGCCTCGTTAGCCGATGAGCGGAATGAGTGACACCGAAATTGGCCATCATCACGGTCGTCCAGTAGAAACAAGCTCACCGGAGTGTCGACTACTCCGGACGTCGGCAGACTGTGCTCTACCGAAACTGGCGAAGGCTCGACGAGCTAACCACCGATCGCACACGACTGATGCCCGCGAGACGTGAGCGAGTATCCGGTCGTTTCGAGCAGCTTGTACTTGTCAAGCTGATTTGGCGTGAAAAGCAGGATACGTCACTCATCACCTCATCGGTCTCGTCGCCCCCATCGCCCGCACTTCCTAATTACACAAATCAGCACCGCAGAACAGCGCACGAGTCTCCATGGGAATATACAGAATTTTTTTATTCGATGCCTCAGCCTGACCGATTGTGGCTTTCGTCAATCAGTCCGTTGACAAAGGCCGCTCAGTAGAGACCGCCGTATCCACCGTAGTGACCCCCATACCCACCGACGAACTTGTACGAGCCGGAGGGAACGATGAAGTGAGATGGGTGGGCCCAGCCGTGAGCGGTTTTCTGGTTGTCATACTGGTACTGGACTCCGTGGTCGCTGCGGAGGACGTGTCCGTGTCCAGCCAAAGCGGCGGCGACGAGGGCGAAGAGAACGAGAATCTAGAAGGGACATCAAAGTTTAGGGTGACGACTGCTTCGCGAATGCGTTGACTACCGGACGAATCGATGTCACTGATAGCGGATGGGCGAACAAACAAGAACTTCAGATGATAACTAGGGTGCATCCCCCACTGCCTATGAGTTCCTCGAACTCGACCGGAGTTGGGAAGCGAAAACTCTTCTGTCGTAGACCGAGGGAGGCCGCACCTGACGTTGCCAACTCACCTTGGCGAGCATGATTGTTGCCGTCCGGTTTTACGGTGCCAGTCGCCGCGGCCGAAGCTTATAAAGGCAAGCGGAGGGAAGTGAAGTTGGTGGGAGTCTTGCGTTGAGGAGGTATATTTTGACGCGAAAAAAAAGAAACCACGCGCCCGTTTTTCTACAGTCGCGGACAAGAACAACGAAATATGAATAGAGCTTTTGACAATCGAAAAACGGTGCGAAGGTCGCCGCTTCTGATAATCACGCGGCCCGTTCGTTCAAGTGAGCTCCCGTGTTTCAGCGCCGAGCTGAAAAACAAACCACATGGGTTTCTCATACCGAATGACGCGGTTTCCACGCCCATCCAGAACTCTCACCTCGGTCCTCATGAATAGGCGAAGGAACAGTCGTTCTCGACGGCCAAAGTTTAGTTGTGGTCGATTCGCATCAGAATGCAGCGGCGTGTTTCGTGCGAGAGCAGTCAGCGCTTCCCGCCGCGATCGCGTGCTGTCATTACGTGCGCCGTATTGAATCGGCCGTAAGTTCACTAGGGAATGGCTTGGTCGACATGATGTCGGTGGACCGAGATAACACTCGTAGACGATCCCCGAATTCGGACTCATAAAGAAGACATCATCCGAACTGGGATAGGGGCTCATTGAGCATATCTGGTGGCTCGAAGATAATTTTCGCAGAATTTCAGATCGATGACAGTGGATTCCGACAGTGTGCAGTAGCATAGGAAAGCTTACGATAAACGCCAATATTGAACCTATGGATCTTCTTGAATCAGTTCGTTGCCATAACTCATCCGATGATTGTGAGATTTTCGAAGTTGTCGGCGATGCACGATCGACTCGCTGGGGCAAATCTAACTGAGCCGGGACTATTCAAAGTGCGTTTTCCGAAAAAACAGAATTTCCAGCTAGCATCGGTTCGTTTGGAACAGTATTCGAATTTATCAGTTCTCCTGGAAATGGTAAGGATACAAAAAACAAGCTTTCGTCAGGAAACCTACGCCCCGCTAGCTATCAAGTGTCTTGGAAGATATCCTGTGCGAATTCTCGCGATTAACTTCTGGAACAGAAGACTTCCGAAAGGCGTTGAAGTTTGTTCTCAAGGCATTTCTCTTGATGTGTAAGTGGGCAATACTTTTTTTGCGAACCAAACCTTTGGAAATTTTCATCGGCTTATGAATTCGGCCTCGCACTTTCTCGTTCTGGACGTCACGGTCGCCACCGAATAACTTTCTTTTCCCCATCAAAGCTCGACTGGAGCGAGCAGCGCGATCTTGTTCGTCGCTGTTTGTGATCGTCACTCAAGGCCGGCATGCTGGACTTGGAGAATTCTCAACTCAACTTCGAATGTTTTGCATTAGTTTTTGCTAGGCCAGGTTCGTTTTGGGAAACAATCGATTCCGGCTCAGCATGTATGCCGACGACGAGACAGTCCTGGACGACGACGAGTTCTGGTTCAAGGTGGAGCTCCGGAGCGCAGTTGGATCGGGGGGCTACGTTATCTCCAAGTTTGGCCGACACGGAATAACAGCTCTGGTATCATTCAAAACTGACTGTCGATAGGGTTGTACAAAAGTATATCGACGTGTCGATGAAAGTCACTGTCGTTGCGGAAATCTGCAATACAGCGGCTCACAAACTGTATTCCACGGAACACTTGTGTTCTGTAGCCGTTTTCTGGTGTGCCGCAATCGGATTTTCATTGAAAATCAATGTCCCCTAGCCTGAGGAGTTGAGGAACGCCAATACATCAAACGGCAGACCTACAGCCGACACAACGTTGGAGTGATCAGGCTCCAGCTGCGGTTCCAGTTCTGCGGTTGCTCACTCATTGATATACTCAAGACTTTTCGCGATTTGTTGAGTCACTGAAGCAACTTTCGAGTGGCGCTTAGTGATTTCCAGACGTTCAGTCCGAAACCTCTTTTCTGTAGAATGGGAGATTTCCGTTGCCAGTCTAAAAATCTGGAAAGTCGCCGGCTCATTGAGCGGAAAGCTTGCGACTCAGCCGGTCCGATCGTGAGAGTCAGAAATCATGTTCATCCTTCGACACCAAGGGAAGCCCAGCTCGTCACACCACAATGACGATCGAGCAGAAATCCCAAACAATCATAAAATTGCTCGACATTCGATGTAGGATCTCACAGTTTTGGAGACACTTCCAGAGTTCCGTACTGACATTATCGTAAGTTCAATCCCATGATCTTCACCGTTTCCTCGCTCTTGGGATAAACGCACAGGGGAAGCGCCTCACACAGTCGACTTTAGGTGGACGTGTAAGGAATGCGCGCGAGAGGAGCGATAGGGAAAGGGTGCGATACATTGCCTCTTCGGACCGCGGAAATCCACGAGTCCGAGTCCACGAGTTCAGATGAGGACCTGTGATCCTGTATTTGAAGCCGGATTCATGTCTCGGTATTCGCGTGAAACCCGTATGCTGTGCTGATATTCTACGAGGTATTTGAGATTTCTACGTCATGCATCTTGATTACCGAATCCGGGCCTGGACTCGGAGGCTCACAGTGATCGGGGTCGATCGATTCCCAGGCTGTTCCAGAAGCAGGTGCTTCCGTCTCGATTTTGAATAGACTTTCCCGTACTCAGTCTTTCCTAACTTATTCTGGCTCACAGAGCTGTGAGAGTCCGGATTCCAGTCCATTAAATCGACTATATTGTGACCTCGCCCCCTCGTATCGCTCTCGATCGTGATTAGGCGGGTGGACACTCGAACTTTTGCAGACATGACGTTGCCTCAACGATGCATGGCTTACGACTACGACGGCAGCAGAAAACTGAAAAACCTCCGAGAGTATCAGCACAAGCGGGCTTCACGCGAACACCGAGTCATGCATCTGGCTTCGAATCTAGGATTTTCCGTCTTCATCTGTACGTGCACTCGGACTCGCAAGTCCGACGAATCGTACTCATGATGTGCGCGTCGATCGAATCGCATGTCCGTGGGACGCCGCGGGCACACCGAGATCCACTTCCTTCGGGAACCGTGACCCACAATTCCTCTAAAAGCTGAGTTCGCTCGCTCGTGCCGAACGGAGACCTTCACGATCGGACTCTAGGCTGGACCAGTTACTATAGACGGGAAACGAATCTCGTATGGTGCTCTAGTTTCTCTCGAATCTGCTCTAGTTTATATCGATTTTTCGTATATTCCTGATTTCTGTCAGTTCTCAACGCCAGAATGAGTCAGCTCCACGAAAATTCGCGAGCATATAGACCAATGACAGGACATAGACCTCATGACAAGTTTCGTGTGATACTGTGCTGCAGTCTCTGAGCTAGAGGAGATCAAAGGTCAGCTGAATAAATTCCCGACGGGCGACTTCGAATCTCCCGCTCAGAGACTGTTTTTTTTGATCTCGTCTAGCTCAGAGACCTTGGCTTCGACCTACACGAAATTAATCCCCGGGAATAGCCATGTCATTGGCCTAACTCAACGGTCTCAAACCCCCTCGACCAATGGCCCTCCAGCTCAACCGGCGCCCGGGGCACTCGGCGAAAATGCGCCCCCCCTCCTCTTTGAGCCGGCACGAAAATTTGGTTGGCCATCGCAAGAGATTGTTCTAGTTGGAAACAACGTCATGTTCACTAAATATTACCCGTGATGATCTGGATCGTTCACGATGAGCCTTGACTGCGGCGAAATTTTCCATCATTTGACAGCTCAAAAGTCATTTTTTTCCCTCTTCGTCTCTCAATGCTCATCTCCTACTCGCAGGAAGATATCTCACAGCTGGCCATTCTAGCGGCGATGGTAAGATTTTACGTGGCAACGCGCACTTCCAGAAACACGCTCTCATCATCGTATTGGATGATGAAGCCGAGGAGTCCCACGGACATCGCCACAGTAGCGTAGCGAGGCGGGGGGCGGGGGGGGCGGTCCGCCCCGGGCAACAGGTCGCTGGGGGCATCAGAGTGCCTCTCCATGCCTATCACATTCGAGTTTCTAAGCTCTTCCACGTAGATATTTTCCCGGTATCCTCATAGTGGGGGCGAAGTCCGATCGATGCATCTGATTTTTCACCCTATTGACGAACGACCATATAATTTTCGTCCTCCTTCCTGATCGAGAGGCAACGTTGAGTTCTTTTTTTTTCTGCCTCGGACCAGAGATCGAGCAAACGAAGTTGACAAACCTCGCTGTCCTATCTATCGAGATGTCCATCACGGATGAGTTTGACGTCGAGGAGTCAATAGAAGATTCGCAGTTCCAGGGGCGAAGCAAATAACCCTTCAAGAATAGGTGAGCCGGTTGCTCATGTAATATTCTAGTTGCTCACATTCGGGTCAGCTCGCGCAAATTGTCTCCATTTCCCTGAAGATCTCCATCTCAGATGATCATATTTTGTGTTTGAGGACACACAAAAATACCCCAAAAAGAGAGGGGGGCATCAAATCCGTCCCGGGCATCATGAAGGTTCGCTACGCCACTGCATCGCCATACGCGCATGATCATTGGCACGGACCAACATTTCAGTCATTTATCTCTTCACGGAGTTTTTCCTATAGATAGAGCTGGAATTCTGATTTGAGCCCCTCAGCTCCATGGGTCGCGGTTATGTCGTTGAGCCGGATTGAGTTTCTACTCCAGTGAAGGAGATTGACAGAACTTCGAATCCGTTTGTGTACAGCTTTGCTTGTAGACAAACTGTAGAGTCGTGCCTCCCTCAGCCCGCTGGTGCATGTCTGGTGTGCCTGAGATGAGTAGAGTCTCTACTGCAGTTAAATACATTTATAGAACTTCGTCTCTTCCGCGCCCCTCAGCTTTGCACCCCTAACTCCTCCCGGGCGATATCCCGAAGCAGACATTGGTATGGATAAACTTCGACTCCGATATTGCGCCCCTCAGATCTCCAGGGCGTTCATTCGCTTGGAAGACGGATCAAGTTCATTCTGCGATTACGGTCACGGGAAAAAAAAATCCAATTGCGACTTTACGCCCTGTAACTGCGTGTCCCATCAGCTTTGCGCCCCCTAACTGAGAGCCCCATCAGCTAAGCGCCCGGGGTACGAGCCCCCTCTGCGTTTCGACGAGCCCCCCCCTCCTGAGCGCAGCCCTGAGAACTATAGTCAGATCCACCTTGATAGCACCTCCATGGACTCCGAACAGTAAGATCGGATCAGCCTTGGAGTCAACTCGGCAGTCGAGCCCCGGGGGTCGATAGCGACTTCAATAAGAATCACTGGTTCATGTGCTCTCAAATTTTTGTGGATCGAACCCACCCTGGGGAGAAGATAAAAAACTCAAATGTGGATCTTGGAATTCCTAGCTCGATGGCTGAACTTGGAGCACAAGAGGACTTCCACGGGTTCTTTGGAAAGTGCATTTTGGTCACAGCAGGCGAGTAGGAAAACTATCAGACCTTCTACCATTGTTGTCGAGCGAAGTCCCGAAGATCGTATCCCATCACGGGGCCCAGTTGGGACCTCGTGCTACAAGGGTGGAAAACTGGCCCTTTATTCGAGGCTCGTCCATGGAATCCGAGAAGAAGCGACATTTAGTTTCAATGGATCAGTATGGAGCAAACTCAATGGATGGCAACAAAACTTGCGGTCTCCAACCGAACAAATCTCCAGTTGCGTAACTATCTCAACGGGAGCCTGGACAATTCAAACCGCGCAGGACTCCGGACTAGTTATCAGTCCGCATATTGAGTCTCCAAGAAATCGTCATCGGACGAGAAAGTGTTAATCCAATGCCATCAGAGAGGGGGTTCGCAATCAAAGTTTCCACTAAGCGCATTTCGCCTCTTCTGTCTCGCTTCGACGAGGTCCTAGCCTGAGCTCTGGCTGGGACGCCCACGGTATGGTCTCGATCACTACTGAAGTCTTCGCATATTTTTCATGCGCACTTATCCGATCAACAATTGAATCTTGAAGATCGGCTCAAATGTCGCTTTCTTTCCCCAGTGGTTAAGAAACTGATGGACAAACATCCGAAGTCAAGCGACTCAATTCGGAAGTACCAGTCTCGACGCCTGCTCAAACGAGCGGCAGCTCCAGCAAAAGAACAAGGTTGGATCCAGCGAGCACTTCCGTCGTTGTGTACTTTGGACCACTTTGCTAGGAACTTTGTGCCATGGGAAATTTTTCGAGGACGCGTTCTGCCGAGAGGTCACGTCTTGACATCTGGGTTAAAATGATCGGTCGCGCTTCTGATGGGTTCGTAGCCAGGGATCTGGAGTCTCCGGGCGGTCGGGCTGCATCCTATTCCGCGTCGAGCCTGGCACTCCCGAATTCGAGAGACCTCGTGATTAGTTATGCACACACGATTCATGAAAGTGTGGATCCATGGACGACCCGGCCGCATGAATGGAACTCCGAAACCGGACGTTGTCTCGCGAGAGCTTCTTCTCTTGCTAAAAACAAGAAAAACTGATACTTTTCCTGATAAAACAGTTCCCCGAGAACAGACAAGTTCAAGGGCGAAGATTTGTCCGTCTACACAGCGGCTCAAGGAATGTCGGGCAACCTCCACTCCCTCTTCTGATACCATTCTTCCCCTTATCAAGCCTCGCTTGCCATCGATCCTGCAGATTCCCGAAGCCTTCCAGCGTGCCTCTGACCGCTCAGGGACTGCACCAAGGTGCACCATGGCTGCACCATATGGTAGCGCCAGCGCCTGGTCTTTGTATACACATCCCAACCGACCAAGCGGCCGCTCCGCCCCTCCTTTTCCGGAATTCCTCATATCTCGAACCTTTGACGCAGCCATGGCTATGTCGGCGAACGAGATGTCAAACAAAGAACAACGTCACGGATCGTTTCTGAGGGCTCCAAAGATAGCGTGCCGGGATGGTTGACTACTGATTCGACGAAGGCGTCGTGCTCATACGCGGGAAGCTGAGAGAGTTTGGAGTTTATGGTTCAAGAACTACTCAGATCATAGATGGGCTTCCCGAGTACGGAGTTCTAGGCCCCCGGGTCAGTGGAGCGGAGCTCAAACACTTGGATGTATGAGAGGATCTTGCGCTGCAGCTGCGAGCCTTTTCTCCTCTTTTCGGGCCTTTTTGAGCGATTTCCTCGTTCGATTCATCATCTCGAGCGCTAACATTTCTTCAATCTGGTAGAACCACTCGCGATGATTGGTCTTAATGCCTTCCAGGAGCATCTTATTGCGCTCCTTGTGTCCGTCATTACGCCGCTCCTGAAGAATCATGACAAAACCCTGAGTGACAATCTCTAATTCTCGACTGCAAATCGAGGTTCTGCGCCGGATTGGACGGCCCGGCTGTGAAATAGGAGCTGTGTGGTACCTGAGCTTCTTCAGGAGTGTAGGGAATCTTGCTACATTCTCTCATCAAAACTTCGAAGAAAGATCGAGGTACTTCGCCTGTTTCCTCATCTCGGTACTTAGCGAGATCGTCCACCTCGTTTTCGTCGCCGTCTTCCTGGCTTTCATCATCTCCTTCGAGGAGGTCAGCTCTGATCTTATCTGCAGTTTTCTTCCCCTGGGTGACGCTCGGAACCTCTGCATGGTCATCTAATCGTTGGAAATTGTGCATTATTCCAGAGTTCAGAAATGAGCATCAGTGATGGGATAAAGCTTGCGAAAGACTATCATTAGGAGTATCCTAGTCGCAAAGGGCAGTTTTTTTACACACCGGGCAGATCTGTAATTTCAGAGGACTTTGGCTTCTCTTTCGGATACCAATCGCCGTTGGTGAAGTGCATATCACGCATTGAAACACTCTCTTGAGTTGAATTGTTTACCTCATCGTCGTCCAATGTGAGGCCTCCGATATCTTTGACTAACTGGTCTCCCTCGGATTTGTCCTCTTTGAGTTCCACGCCGCTGGCCATGCTCTTCGCAGGAGGTTCCAACAAGTTCAAATTTTCTGAGACTTCCGAGGCCACGGTCGCCTCAAAATTCTGGATTCACACGATAACGGAAGAAGTGATCTTCGTTGTTGGTTGGAAACGGACCGATCTTATAGCGGGGCAGAAGATCATGAATACGTGCGCCTTCGAGCTAGTTCGATCCTGATTGTAATTCGATCAGCTAGCGCCATGGTGAAACCGCCCTGCTCAATAGGAATTCAGGGGGGGTTCCGTTGCCGTTAATTCAGGGAGTTGTGGAGCGCATCACAGCTTCAAATTTGGGATCGAAAAGTGGAGAAAAACTCCTTCCGCTCGTTCTCCAGATGATAGTACGAGATTATGATACTTTCCAGGTTACAGCGACCGGCATCATTGATTGAAAAAACGACGCAATGAGGTGCTCAGAGTGGACGATGCATGACTCAAGTTCGGAGCTGCTGGCCGCCGGCCGCTTGTGTCCTGTATCGGTTGACGCTTCGATATCAGAGGCGGAGAGGCAGAAATCCTTCGGATTCTCAAGTGAATCTATGCTTGCTGGTGTGCCGTTCCATAGGCTTGCCTCTATCTCATGGTGAGCTTCGGGGTCAAGTATGATGTGATGACTGGTGAGTGACCTGAATGATTCAGCGCAGTCTCGGTGCATATCAATTCACGTCAATACGTCTGATGGGAACTCATATGAGGGGTCCAACGAAAAGGGTTCCACTCTCGATTTCTCGTACTCTTTCGGAACTTTCGGTACACCTTATCCCGGAAGAGTTTTCATCCCTGGAGTACGATGGCACGCATTGAATGAACAAATGGTATGAGCATTTATGGTATACGCAGCAAGGGAAGGACACTGATCTTTCAGACAATATGCGGACAGTCTTTCGTTTCTATTTCCGTCTGCCAGAGGTAGATACACACAAATCGAGATCATGCCGTCAAGAAAAATGCTCCCGATGCACAAGCACTGCAAGCTTAACATTTTATTCTGAACGTGGAGCTGAGCCTCATCATAAGGAACACCGTCCGATTATATTATTTTTGGCATACCATGACAAAAATGCAGGCCTGTCGGCTCCCGTCGTCCAACACACTGCTTCAAATCGAGTTGACACACAGTCCTCGGTTCTACTGACAGATCTTCGTACTTATACAGGATTTTCGGCAACTTGCGAACTTTTTCGGATACTTTTCCATACTGGTGGTACGCTTCCCGTGTCAGAAGTCATCACGACCGTCTGAATCTTTGTCGGTGTCAGGTGATGAATCAGTCGCATTTTCCCGATGTCCACGAGCCCTTGTGTTTCACTCTCGTGAGCCTATGACCCCGGATTGTTCGCGAAGGGAGGAATCTCTGACCTGGCGAAATGAACGCTGGTAAACTCCTGGGAGAACGTTCGAGGGATCCGCTCGCGTAAAATTTCCAGATTTTCTGCCGAGCCACCGAGGAGAGCTAATACGGCTTCGTCCACGTGCTGAAGGCGTACGCCGTTAGAACCCTCCGAGGACGGCAGGCTCCAGTCCTTTGAAAGCTTAGACGAACTCCAGACGCTACCCCGCTTCACATTCCGATCCAACGGGAGGAGCACGCGAGTGACTCTGGGCGAACCGGTATGCGAGTCGTACGTAAGAAAGGTCGATTCTCACGCACAGGAGCTACGAACCAGTCATAAACCCCTTGCAGAGTCACGGCATCTGAGTTTGCAGAAAATGCCGTGGTTCTGTTGAGACCCGAATGAGCAGGACTCCTTGAATCGGGTCCGGCACTTCCGGAGCTTAGCGTACACCAATGTATTCTAACAACGTTGTCTCCCCATCCACATGAGGCATCTTGACATAAATTCTCTCCACGCCGCTCTCGTAGCGGCGAGATGCGACGGTCGGAATTCACTTGAAGACGGCATATTTTCAAGACTGTAGATGTGTCTCGTTGACATTGGCAACCGACGCTGTTCATACCATTGTGCGTTTCGGATGGAAACAGGGTCGCTTCTGAACGAACATCGTATCACTTTGGTAACATGCGCTCGATGATTACATCTGGTTTCGTTCACCGAAGATCCTCATGGATGATTCTCTGCATGGTCGATCTCGCGACACAGAATCGAGCTGCCAGTTCGTTGATTGATACCGACGGATCCAAACGACGGCTCTCCTGGACAGCATGTATCAATTCCGGGGTACGTTTCGTTGACTCTCGGTGCCGCTTCTTCCTGGTGGCTGTGGCTGAACCACTTTCGGCTTGTTCGATTTCTGCGAATTCGGCGGCAGCTCGATACACAGTAGCTCTCGGATAGTCGAAGAACTCAACGATCTGTTTGGGCGTTCTCCCGGCTCGCAAAGCTTCGAAAATAGCATTCCTGCGATTATCATGAGCATTACGACTTTCCGGGTCCGCCATGGTTAAGCTGTGTTGCTAGTGCACACATGGCAGCGGCGTGTTTGTTGTGAGTAGTTGGCGCCAAATTCTCCCTCAGCCTCCTTGAGCAGGGATGAACGAATTTTTTCTAGTCGACGCCGACTGAATTCGAACAAAAGGCGGGTACCTGTGACTTCGACGGCTTAATCTGATCAATTTCCGGATCTCGGGTCGATCTCGTCGTGATTCTGCTAATCCAGTGTTTTTCGACGGCTTCGTGGGTACGGAGTCCGCGTGAGTCCATGAGTCCAGGTTGATATTTGAGAAATCCGCGGACTTGGAACTCTCCATCCGTTCGAGACAGTCTCGCCATCTCGCGTTCTGACGATCCTCCCGATGCCCTTATTCGGGGCGGACCGAACAGCAGCTCTGAACCTGTTCAGCTTGCGTCGATGCAGGTCGAACAGGTTTTTTTCTGATCCCTCTGTCGTTACTAGACTCAGGAGAATCATTCAGGTAGCTCCCCAATCTTGAACCGGCGGTCTGCCTCTCTGCGGCGATGCAGCTGTTTGCTTCCACACGTCCCTCCACGCCTCTGGGCCTCTCGTCTATATTTTTGATTCATTCGGATTCTTCGGATATTCATCGGGATTGGCATGAACTCTCTGAATCCTTCATCGCAATTTCGGAGGTTCTGTGTCTCGATATCAGAATAACTACATTCTCCGTTTCGGGAGCTCGACATTATGAGCACGTATAGCACGACGACTTCGAAGTTTTCCGCCACGCTAGAACCAGGTAGTCTTCCCTTCCAGGGGTTTGCTTTATCGGTATCTGAAGACCGCTCCACTCATCAGGAAAGACAGGGAACAGACCCTCCGAGAGTTGGCATCATTGGTTCACTGAGAGGAGTTCCACTGTCAGGCTGTCAATATAGGTAACAATCGTGAAATGCATGGTTAAACTCCAACGCACTATCGTCTGCTGAAAGCTGACAGGCCAGTAGCCAGTACCACTCATCGCCGCGCGACTCGGTGTAAACTAGCCGAGCGAATGATTTTGGTAGCTTGTGCAACGAAAATCGGAGCGTTGCCGGGGTTTTCCTCTCTGTCTCCCTGTTTGTCCCATGGGAACCTCCTTCAAGTTATCATACCATCTCCATCTCGAACGGAATGGCTCGAGATGGAGCGACCTATCACTCCGGCAGAACCGGTTTGAAAGTAATCGGGGAACTTCTGTCAACTTCCACACAGAAGCCTGGCTTATTCAATCGAAGCCATCGAATGAAATGTCAGCGTATCGGCAATTGTGCCATTGATGATGCAAAGTTCCCTATGAAGGAGAAAGTGTAAATTAATGGGAGCAGTCCGTCCACGGATTGGTCTGCGGATGATCGAGTTCAAAGTATGGTCAGATCGAGGCAAAAAGCAAGCTGACACAATTGCTAGCCACGAGAATATCCGAAATTCGTTTCCCGACTATTCCGACCTGTCATTGAATCCCGATCAGAGCCGCCAAGCATCCCTAACGTTGTCGCGATCTGCACCCTTCTCAATTCGCTTGAATGCTCCAGCTCCTCGGCGATCTGAGCTGGTTCTCGATCATGGCCGGAACTCACGGTTCTCCTCAGGATTTATAGGGCCCTGCGGCCGGTTCTCGAGAATCACGAACGCTCAAGTTCCGGTAGACACGCCGGCAGGGTCTAGAGAAGATAGCTGTACAGCTCATGCAGAAAATCTCTCCGAGAGCGGGTGCATCGTCCGCTGGCAAAATAGTTTAACATGCCGTCAATCTGGCTGTTGTTTCGAGTGAGTAATAAAGCACGTGGAGCCAAGGAGACAAAAGAGGCTTCTGATCGCACGATATAGAGTTGATAGATAGAGCCTTCACAGATTTGTGTTCTGTCGCAGGATGCGAAGCCCAGAAGAGCAGGACTCTCCCAGCCAGTTCGCCGGTACTCACTCGGCTTCTAAGCACGACTACCGTTGCATCGTTGAGGTTTCTCGGCAGCGAAGAATTAGCGTGGAGACGGGGATGGATCGCTCAGGCATTGTGATGTCGATATGAGATCGCCAGCGCCGATTTCGTTCGACTGGGGCATCCGACGGGCTCCCAGAGCTCGGTCGGTGTGGAAAGCCACCGGAAAACACCTAATTCCGGGACGCGCACCGTGAACGGCGCCAGTTCGGCTGCTGGTGCATTGACCCTCCCCCCCCTCCCCCCCCCCCCCCCCCCTCCAGTTGTGCGTCAAGCCCTGAAAAAGGAAAGTCGGCATGATTCGCGGCCGAGGTCAAGAGAGGCAACGTTCGAGACGCAAAATTCATTTTGGGAGAAATCGGGACCAAGACGTTTCGGTTGTAGCGGATCTCCCTAGAAAAGCAGTGTGGGGACGCACAGATGTTCCTCGGCTCCTGAGGCAGCCCCCTGAGGAACTCTTTCACTAGGGATCTCTCTGATCATTGTGTTTGGAACTCATCAGTCTGAGGAGTCGTTCCACTTGTTGAATGGTCTTTGGGAGCGTTCATCGCGGTGGGTCAGAGAATACGCTTGCAATTATCGTCGGTTCAAGCCTTGGATTCTTCATCTCAATCGAGCTTCATTGGATTCGTGCCCCTTGATGCGTGATCTCCCGCAGTAGAGCCTGATCCAGGGCGTCTCAGTTAGGCTAACAGGCCGCAAGACGCGGGAACCGTTGACCTTTCGCGGTCAAGGTTGTTCTCGTATTCCAAAAGCTCCAGAGTGCGTGCTACGATGTAGGTTTTCCCGTTTGCGAACTAATCCCCTCCTTTAGAGGTTCGATTCTTCTTCTTAACAACTCACAAAGAGTAGACCCTATGGCTCACAAAAGGAACTGCGAGTGCGAAAAAAAAGGAGAATGGGACAAGAAAGGAGAGCCATAGGGGAAAATAATGCATTTACGGACGACCCAGAAGAATAGAAAATTCAGCTGGAGTGTACGGCTCATTTGGATAACACCAATTAAAAAAACCTATGGCTCATCATCGGGCTTATCAATGGACCAAGTATCGCAGCCCAAGATGTGCTCGTCGCCCGAGGGTTCTGAACGCAGCTGGACAGCCACAAGTGAGCAGCAATGCGGGGTTAAAGCTGAGAAGAAACGATGAAGAACCTCCGACCGGTTCGATTCGAGCTTCCATCGAAGTCATCGTGGCTACCAGGTTTTCATTCTTCGAACGGGAGCTGGAGACTCGGTATCGAACCGGATCGCGAGACATTCCGTTGAGCATCGCTCAACAGTGTCTGCCAGAATACCCGCAATATGTCGATTTCCACGTCCTGAGAACTCACGATTTCACCAAGGACGCGACGCTCGTGCTCTGCGTTTCTCGCTGCGGGAACCTTTCAATTTCTATTCGAATGTATGGCGTCCTTTATGCAATAATCCGATTGATCGAGGCGTTGCACCGATTAACCAGAGCGATTCCTGTGGATAATATCGGGGAGTTCGACTCTTAGTCCGAGTAGCCGGACGAACCGTTTGTCCGGTGTTCCCATTGGGCGAAGTTCACTGTAACATAAGCCGTCTTCTCCGAGATGATAGTGTACCCAACCGTGGGTGAGGAAGAACGATGGCAAAACCGGCACACCACCTCTTAATTACACAAGCGAGAGAACCGACGTTATCGAATAAAGTCAACCACGCCTATAGGAGAAAACCGCCCATGAGAGACCCTTCAGATTTCCTCGTTCCAGCTCTCATAGGTCTTCATGGTAGGAAAACCCGCTCGTATATGAGGGGAACTCGGTTAATAGGGACCCATCCCATCCCCTAGCATGGTCGTACCGAGAACCTCGCGTAAAAGAGATCGACGTCATTGGGTGGCTGACGGAGGCGAATTCGAGGAGCTCACCTCCTGGAAACGTATCTGTTCTGTAGGGATGAAACCGGGGTGAGGAGTGGGGCCCTCACTGCGGGTTGAGGGAAACAAGTCTCAGAAGACTCTCATCAGAGGACGAGGAGTTGCAACCGAAAAGAGAACGCATGAGTGGGAATGAAGATGTTCACGACGCTGTTTGGACCTGGTTCTAGCAGATGCTTGCGTTGAATGTTCCTATCTCAGGTGGCTTATTGAAAACGAAAGCCGCGCAGTTGAACGAGGGCTGGTTCCATCGATACAAGAAGAGGCACGGCGTCAAGTTCATCCAAGCTTGTTCAGTCGGTGATCCATCAGCACTTCTGAAGAACATATTGATTGTTCTCGTGCCGCCGAATACAAAGTCGTTGATTCAGACCAAGGCATCATTCGATCCGCAAAAGCACATTAGTGCACCCAGATCACGAGAAAGATCCTCAGTAATTTGGCCACGCATCGACGTTCTGCAGGATGTTGCTGAAGGAGTTGCTGAAGCGCTCATGGTGTTTTGTCACGGCGATAACAATTCGAAACTGCTTCCGGGAGGTCAAGTTCAGCAAAAGCGAGGCTTTCGAGAATGAAGTTGAAATAGAGGTAACAGCCCCGGGCGGCATGATCAACGAGCACTTCGCAGGCTTCGTCGATATCGATGATGATGCTGGATTTTTCCGAATTCTGAGTGATTCGGAGATCTGTGAAGCAGTCACGCAGTCGAATGCGGGCCAATCCGAGGAAGGAGAACTCCGGGCAATGGAAGCCGGGGAAGAGCCCTTCGTGCCGCGTATTGCGACAACAGAGGTGCTGCAAGCGTTGTCCATTGCCAGGAGATTCATGGAAGAGGGCGTGTATAGCTCCAAGAAGCTTCACAACGTGGAGAACGTGAGATTCATGAAAAACGAGCTCACCTCGATTATGAGAGAAAAACCGCGTATGATGGACCATATTCGTCTACCCGAGCTGTCTCTCATAAGCGTTGTCGACGCTAACACGAAGATTTCTGAGTCACCTTTCGGAAACACTTGCCTTTGTCTCAAAGCCACTTGTTCATTGATGGTAGAAGGAACTCCAGGAGACAACATCTCCGTATCCTTTCTGTCCCGGCAGAATGTTCTGGAGTCGCAGCAACGAACAAGTACGCAAATCTCTGAAACTCTCGTCCCGTGTTCCTTCGCGAGATTAATTCTTCCCCGCCGTACGTATCCCGGCTTGAAGTCTAACTGGTATCCATCTGTGGCTCGAACTATGCAAATGGCACCACGAGTTGTGTGAATAACGAAATGTGTACGAAAATTTAACGAAATGTGATTCATGGATTCCCACGTCGACCAAGTCGTCAGGACGTCGGAACAAACGGA
This sequence comes from Phytoseiulus persimilis, assembly GCA_037576195.1. NCBI lineage: Eukaryota > Metazoa > Arthropoda > Arachnida > Mesostigmata > Phytoseiidae > Phytoseiulus > Phytoseiulus persimilis. Next base: position 30,312,548 of record CM075102.1, on the reverse strand, counting down.
GCTTGCGAGAACGATGATACCGGAAATACTTGAATAAACGCCTTCCTTGTCGGAGAATAGGCGCCCCCGAAACTGCACGCGGAAAAATAAACGCACCCTCTCTAACAAACGGCACCCTCACCGGCAAGAGTTGAGAGAACGGAGATACGCCGCTGAGATGAGCTACATTGAGGACCATGCTCTACAGACTCCAGATCGAGATGCCGTGGGACGATTGAACGTTCCCTCAATAATGAACGCCTCCTCTCTGATCAGCGTCCCCCTCCGCATTGGGTTGAAGGATGAGTGCCCCTCCCAAATGAACGTCTTTTCCCCCGTAGAGTTGAGGAAACGAGCGCCCTGAGGCTCATAAGGGCATTTTAGGCACAGAAACTTCGAATTTCGACTTACTGTCATTGACTGCCCAAGATATGTTCCAGCAAGTGTGAATCAGGCAAGAATATAACTTCCTTCCCCCGAGGAAACTGATGCCACAATTTCATTCCGTGTTAGAGCAATCTTGATCAGCCTGGCCTCCTCCATGATAATCAAGTTTCTACCTTGGGTTTCCTTGTACGCGGTCGTCATCAGCATACCCGAGGCTTGAAATGTGCGTGTCATTCTGCGCCTCGCTCACATATGAACCTGACTGGTACCGTTGTGTAAGTATCACTGGAATAAACTGTGCTGACCCACGGGCTATGGCTGTTTGTCTGATAATTCGCAGCTCATTGCATCCTGACTGCAAGCCCGGCATCCAAGTCAAAACAAGTTCTTTCACCACTGTCGCTCAGGAGCGGATTCTGGGTCTAAATGCATTCGTGGTCGTCGACGTCGTCGAAAATTTTGCTTTGACCAAGCTCTCAGCATTTGAAATCGCGTTGACGGTTCCGCATCTGGTCCACTGTTCAGCGTCTACTAGCCAATAGGAACGACTGCGAGGCGGGAGGAAACAGCAGATGAGCCTTCAAAAAACTGAAAAGCTGTTCTCAGGCTTTGGGCGCGGCTGCCGGAACCTTTCCCGATACGACAGACACTTAGTAATCGATATCATCTGTTGTTCCCACTGTTCAGGAAGTTGAACATAACTAGGATCCGCTGGAACTTTTTTCTTAGAATCATGGCTGACCATCGCAGAGCCTGTGCTTCGAGGGCTCCAAGAGACAACATCTGTTCGGACAGCCTCCTTCCGTTCGAAATAGTATGTACACTAAAGCTCCTTGTGGATTCGTTTGCTTCTAGCGAAGAAAAGAAGGAGCCTCTTTCATTTGCACAGTTTTGGCGGCGAAAAAAATTATTGCCTCGGTCGCTTGTTTGTCTCATGAAGTGGAGTCTGTAGTTCAAGAGGGTTAGTTTGATGGGCTTTCCCCTATTCGTGAGCAGCTCCACTCGTGTCCGGACCGCACCGCGAACGGAAAATCATCCAAGCCTCATCGGCGCTGGAACACGAAAAGTATTACAGGGCGCGGCTTCTGGTGAACGTTGATCGTTTCGCAAATCTCTCACTTGAACTAGGGTCTCAAGAGGATTCAATAGAGCCCGTCGGCTTGGAGTTAAGAGAAGAGCTTGCAGCTGGTGAAGTAGCATCGTGAAAGGGAGGCATGCGTCGTGGATAAATCGTTCCCGGCGAGAGCAAGGAAAGTATGTTCACGGCTCCCTCGTTCGACTACAAGATTCTCATGGCGCCTCTATCGTCGAAGTTTCGCCAGTCGTCGAGATGACCTCAGGGTATGTGAATATCTTTCGCAGGAAGGCATATATGAGGGTATATGAGGGACTTCCCTCAAAACACTGCTCATTGGCGAGAGGGGGAGGGGACGAGATTGTTCAGACTATTTGCAAAATTGCAAAGTATGTATTTGCGTAGAATTTGCAAAGTATTTACAAAGTTTATGAGGGGGATTTCTCAGAAGTATCCGAAGGAATCGGTCGACTCTCATATTCTGGGTCACGAGGATCGTCCTTCAGGCGATCACCAATCACAACTTTTCATCACAGCACTCCTGGAATGAGGCTTCGCCGAATGCTCGCTTTCTTAGAGGACAAGGGAATCGCAAAGCTTTGAGCCTCTCAGGTTAAGCGGAATTCTCCAAGAAGGACAAAACCTCTACAAGCCACCGACCGCTTGGCCATCGAGCTGAACTTCCAAGTGTAGCCGTCAACTAATGCCAAAATTCTCCTGGGTTACATCATGCTGTGCTGAAATCCTTACGGGCTACAGCATTGACAAATGCCGAACTTCCAGCGGTTCTTATCAACGAATGCCAAATTTCTCGCGGGATCCATTTATTCGAAGCAAACGTCTCACAGACCAAGCTGACTGTTTCCAAACTTTTGTCTGGCCGTTATAGGGTGTTTACACGTTTCTATGACTGCCTAATTTTTGCGAAATGTGCTCGTAGGAGACACGAAACGCTTTCTTTTGCTCGTCTTGGAACCTATTCCATGCGAAACGTCAAAAAAGGTTCGCACCCGTTCCCGCTAACGGTCGTAGATATTAGCGGCTGCGATCAGCATCTGTATTCGTGTTACTCAGAGCGGTCATCTTCGACGTTTGCTCGTAATAGATGTAATTACGCTGGAATCAGTTTCGCTCGGGCGACAGATCGATCAATCTAGACCTTCGCTATCTCGGTCTGTCGATAAGGCGACCGTCAAATTGGTAATGGTTACATAGTATGAGTATCCATGAATACCTGACGAAAGCGCTCGGTACCAACAGGCGGTTTGTACAGAAAAAGTGTGACTCGCAATATTGGTATCTCCGCGAATAGTTTTCCTACAGCTCGATATCACGCAATTGTTGGCACGCGCCCATCCATCACACTGGGATTCTTCACGGCACGCATTAGAGCCCACAAATAGATTATCGTTATGGTGAATTATCGGTCGAGTTTTTCTGGAGTCCTCACTGATGGAGGAAAATCCGGTGCGAAGGGGAACTCAATTAAATATTCCGAAGAGCCCAACGTATGGCCAGGACGAACGGCGGCACAAAGGAATGGCAGCGCTCCAATTTTGTCCCAAAGTGGACTCGTTGTTTGAGAACGACCCTCTGAAGTACTCTAGAAGGTCGTTCAGCGGGCTCGTTTCGATAAACGATCACATAGGTGAGCGTGAAAATCTTCATGGCATCAAGGCTTCCTCCGCACGGATCGAAGTACCCCGAGTTGCAGCGAACTTTGACTCCGACCTGGGCTCCGTTATGTCGGCGGTTGAAATGGAAGCGTCCGTGAAAAAGTATCAACGACCACATAAATCTCAAACGGGAAACATGGAGCGATCTAGTGCTCACGAGCTAGTGTTCATGAGAGCTAGCGGCGATATATCAACCGCCGACGGAAGAGATTTCGTAACTTGACAATAGCAGTACGCTAGGCTGCTAGGAGGAGTTCATTGAACGTTCTATTAGGAAAGTACGACTCGCCTCGATCGATTTATCAGCCAATCGAGTGCTCGCCATTCAATCCGCCTTCATTTCGCAGCTCGCGATCAGATGGAATTCCCGATCAAAATGGGCGTCGAGCTGGTCTGCATAGTATTTGACGTCGCCTTTGTTACTTTCGCTCTTCCGTGCTTGATAGCGGTCCATTCTTCGCGATCTGATGACCCCTCAGCGCGGCGGCATCCCGCAGATAGCCACTGCGTAATCGGCGAGTTACTGTGGCGGGATGGATTACGTAGATGACTCGAGTGTCGTGCTGAGATTCAAGCACGCTTCGGAAGACACGAAAGAAAAAATAATCATTATGATTACATCATCATGGGACAGTCGCAGACCAAGCTCGGAACGACTCCCCGTCGGGTCCTCATCGTATGTCGGCCGAAACAGCTGCATTCGAAATGGGATCGGCGATACTGGCTCGGTTGCTAACGATTCCATCGAACTAGTCCGGCACCGATTCGGCCTTGAACATTCTGCGACTCGCGACGGTTGAGAATAGGCGGAAGGGAGACGGATTCAGGAGAACAGGGCAGAAAGGAAGCCACGGATCATATGGATCAGGATAAGAACTGTCCGATTATATCCTCGTTTGATGTTCGCCATGTCGCCGGGCCTCAGGATGTAGAATTTCGGATGTTTTTCATCCACAGCGGAGCTTACCGGAATTTGCAGGAGCTGAAATGGGAACTTTGGAGCCAGTTCCATCCGAACCCAATGTCCTGCGTTGGGCTCCTCGGAGGAGGCTGATCAGTTGCTTCCTTGTCTAGGAGAAATCGATTTTTAAACCGAAGAAGTAATTTGACCGTCATTCCAGTACCATGAGAGGCAACTCGATGATGACCATGTTGATGAAATATGGTGAGAATATGCTGGGGACTAGTTGCTGAACAAGATACGAACGGATGCAGCGCACGAATACTTCCCATCACTGTTTGCAGATGGAAACTAAAATCACGACTTCGTTCAAGTACGCCGGTTTTCGACTCTTTTCCTACTCCATTATCCCATCAATTCCGCAGAATCGGCGCTAATAACACCATCTGGAAAGAGGAAGACGAGCTTTTCAAGTATCGGATAGCAGCGGGGAGACCTCGACGCATTTTCGCCGAAAGTGTAATTTAATATTTGACTTCATGATCGCTTGTTTTCGCAGCGATATGGATCCGCTCTCGTCTGTTCATGTTCCGTTGGTTATAGTCACATACGAATGATACACGTTCGTTTCCTCAGTCGTCCCATCCAAGCTCTCCATTTCAAAAGACGAAACTGATCCAGTGTGCTTTGACTGAGGTCCCCGCGACCGACCGCGACCAAGAGCATTCGCACCCGAGTAGTTATCCTTTAACATTTTGGAAGATTTCGGCCAGCGATCGATCAGTCACACTATGAACGTATAATTGTGGCAGAAAACGCCACGCCAAGAAGAGATTTTCTGTTTCGGTATTTGCAGTCAAAGTCCATTACCTAAGATATGGTTAGGGGGTCAAGGTGTTTAGCTCGACGTCCTCCCAACACCGGTTCCAACAATCGCGGGAGCTTAATTTGTCCAGAAATCCGTCCGGAGCGCTCGCGCGACCACGAATGTGAAGAAGACTCCGACGGAAATTCATGGAACATCGATACGGGGAAACTGCTCGCAAACCTGCAGAATGGAATTGTATTGTTCTGTTCCAATAACTAGCGGGCCCGCATCTCACCCTTCGGCAATACTTTCGCTAGCGCGATTGACCTTGCTTGCCAGCATGTGTCAGACAGAACGACGCTCCAAAGACAGTACCAAACTGTCTGATTGCGGCAGGAACAATCATCGTTCCCACAGAATCACGAAGCTTTCGTGGTCAGCTGAGCATTCAAGGGTGGTGAGGTAGCGAGCCGTGTGAGGGACTGAGTTACAGCGGCAAACGCGGAGTCAAAGGGCGATCCGAACACCATAGGACTGATCCGCTGGACATCGTGAAGTCGACCCGCGTATCTGGAGAAGAGCGGGGGCAAGGACCACAGCAGTTGTTAATTTTTGCTAGGACGGAAAATAGCTCCCTTAAAACAGCTCTGTTCCGCGCTTGCGTTGCGTGAATTACGACGTCCCCTGAAAAACAAAACCAAAAATGTTACCCACTTGACGAGCCAGTCGGCTGTATCCGAGACGGTAAACTTAGGAACTTTTGTATCAAGTTATTCTCCGCCAACGGATCTACTTTGGGAATTCAAAAGACTTCATCCCCTTGTTGAGAACACGGGAAGTGAATTAAGGAATGAAATACTTCCATCATTCGTTTCAAGTGGAATCTTCATCAAGTTTTTGTGAGACAAAAGCCTGTGACCTGTGACATCACTGTAACAGATCACGGTCTTCGGCAGTCGAGCCGCCAGTTCGGAGTGTCGGGTTCCCGAGTAGAACTTGATCGAACTCAGCCTGCTTCCGAGAAGCACCGAAAAATCCCAATCAAACCTATGTTTGTCGTTCGGGAAAAAATATCATGATCGAAGTTCCATGCTCCAACTGTAGTCCACAGTTGCTGAAGGTCTAGCTGCGGTGCTTCACGTTACCGACAGGATTGAAACGGCGCCCGCGTTGGAACCTTGACTCCATGAGAGTGTTCCGTCGCGTTTCAGCTGAGGCGAGGGCCGAAAAGAGAAACTCTGGATCGGTTTGACATCATCAAAAAGACGCTCTAGGAAACTATTGCCGATGCCGAAAATTCAGGAATCGGACTTTCTCTACCCAGAGAAGACTAGAACCCCAAGCCTGGAGACCTCCGATGAGTGCCGCTGTTCTGGGCGATATGCGACATTCTGTCAAATCGTTCGATCGCGTCCTCGTTTTGTCGCTTCCGATGAACGAGGAAAACGCGGAACGACTTTCGCTCAGGTATGGTCCTACCGTAGTATCTGAATGAGGTCGTGAACAATTGATTGAAGGCTTTGGACGTTGTCATGCGCAGACCACGGGGCGGCGCGGCGTTCGACCGCTGGCCTATCCGGAGGGGCCGCGGCTAGTACGCTATCTGCGTTCTGTCTCCGTCAGATACCTGCCTCACAAAGTGACTGAAAGACCGACCCTTCTTCGTGGTTGGTGAATGGAGCCCGCAACTCTTCTCCAAGAAACGACCGGTATTAGATGATGAAGCGTTGACAATGTTCCTGCTACACCTGCCGACTCAAACACTTGCTCAAGATATAAACGTCAGCTTTCTTATTCCTACACAGTCGGAACGAAAACCGTTCAGAAAAGACTCTTCGAGCGGTGGATCTTCGTCGCTGAAGACATCGATTATATCTACAAGTCTGTGCTATCACATTCGAAACTGTGAAGGGCATCGCGCAGTTGATAGCTTGGAAACTCGTTATAAATGTCCGCATCATCATCACCGAAGTGACCTCGAAGCGACAGCTTCAGGAAGCAGGGATTTGACAGCCGAGTGCTCTGAAGATCGTACATCTAGATATGACATCTTCGAAGTGTAACACCACAGAATGCACGGGGAATCGACGTGATCGCCGTTCAGCTGGCGGAAGAATAATTGCACCATTACACAATGTCCATTCAGGATGTCGGAGAAGAGTGTCCGGCGGAAACAATGCCAGGAAATGTTCAACGCCCATCGGCTTTCAATGTCGATGGTAGAATTTGAACTGCAGGCGAGCAGGTCGGAGCATCAACAAGCCATCGTTGGACAAGCGGCTCGAAGTTTCCCGACGCCGTTACACTTCGCACTTGTTCCGTACGTATGACAATCGTCTCGTCGCAGTTCTGGGCCCCGTGTTCCACGCGGAGAACTGGCCCAGTCCGGGGTCTAGCGCGGATTTTTTCCACCAGGTTTCTGCCGGAAATCAGCGGCGCTTCGTTGTTTGATACCAATCGAAATAATTCACCGAAATATAAGCCGAACCGGAAAGTAGGCGAATACGGAGAGGCAGTAAATTCCGATTCGAATTTGGCGACGTGTGGACCAGCCAGACAGTCGACCGGTCAGTCAGACCACGATCATTTCTCCTCTTTCCTCTGCCTCCCGGTGGTCTCTGCTCACTCATCTAATCCATAGTGGCCGTGGCTGTTGCCACTGTGCCTCAGCAGCTGTGTGTGTTAAGGTCGTTTCTTCGCGGCTGAGTACTTCACCGTTGTTCGGTGGTGTCGGGTACGGAAACAAAAATATCACATGGGACTCGCTCCTAAATCTTCTTCTTTAGCGAGAAAATAATTCTTCCACCGATCGTGTCAAATTCTTCAGATCGGAACCTTGAGTCTCCGCAGCCTTCATCGACGCCACAGCGGATCGTTCCCCATACTGCCGTTTGGACGTAAAGAGAAGTTATCGAATAATTTGACTGGATATCACACTGAACATCCGTCCAACTGGGTTTCCATTCCGCCCGCGTTTGAGATGGAATAGTAAAATTAGTGAAAAAAAAGTCCAACTGGAAGCTTTTTAAAAACAAGAAGCGGAAACCAATTCATTCTCGGATCGAGTTTCTAACCAAGCAGAGGGTCATCAAATGATCTTTTCCACAGAAGTTATCGCGCAACAGCCCTACCCGATTCTTCAACAGGTCTGCATGGATATTCGATGATACCTGGAGGGTCCCGCATACTCCTTTCCCTTTCCCGGAACTCGGTCCAGCCGAAACGAGGCTTCCGGTTCGGTGTTCTGTTGCGCTCTCCAAGGAGAGTTCACGCCAGGGCATTGTATCACAACGTTCTCCTGAATGATCTCAGTAACAGTGCTTGTGTCCTCGCTGACTTCGCCGTTGCTCTTCGCTCAAACCGCCATAATCCTTTTCTTTGATTGGTGGCGGTCATTCGCCGGAACTCATTCCTCGTTGCGGGCGCTGTGAACGGCTGTCCTGTCTCCGGAATATCGACCGTAAAAGAGAGAAAATCGAGACGTCTCATCATTTGCTGTAACGGAGTTGTTTACGGGAAGCTCGCGCAGTATTACTTTCGTCGGTGGTCGCGAGCATTCACTGAGCTTCCGCCGCATAATTTGAGGCTGATCTTCCGATCGATGGTCTATCCGACGGAACGGCCGCCGAGCGTCGTACCAAAACCATTTTCTATCTCATCGAAGACCTTTTGTATAACCTGTGTTAGATGAAGCATAATAACTGGGAAAACTGGTCCCGTTTATTCAAATTGGCTTCGAGAAGCGATGACGCATCCAGTCGTTTGACGGAGCTGCGGAAGATCTCTCTCGTGATCTGTACGTGACCCGATCATGAATATTCCCGAAGTCTACCGGGTGTTGGCAACGGAAAACTCGCTGATATTCGTGTTCATGTGTCTACAGCGACGAATCCTTCTCAGACAGTCAGGAATGATCGCCCAGCGCGGCGTCGCGTGTCGCGCCCGCGGACGCGATTCCTGGCTGAAACGTTGAACGCCTCACGTGATCAGATTTCGGAAGAAAAAAAACTGTCAAAGTTCACTCGTTTCTTGAAGTCCTTCTGTGGAAGCGACTTCAAACTTTGCCGCCGAGGTCTGGAACGTGCACGAAATCTTCCAGCTAATGAAAACCGCCTGAGATTCAGACTGCTTCGTCGATTCGCCCACGAGATTTTTGGACGGAGCGCATTGAGGCGGAATCCTCCTAATGCTGCCTTTTCCATTCGATTTTGCGTAGCAGAAGAATAGGTGTCACGGAGTCAACTGTGGAGATGGAGTTTTTTTTTACCATCGGAAAATCGGAGAAAAAAAAGAGCAACGGACTGTGTGTCTTCCCCTGGCGGTCCGGCTAACTCACGCGATGAGCTTCAGGGCTCCTAGCCGATCAAAGCGTTTGATTGACGCCGGGCGTCTCTGTGAAAATCCGCGAATCTTCAGTCATTCGATTTGGCGAAAGAAGGCCGATCTATTCGAAGTGGCCCGTGTCGTTTATCAATTATCGCGATAGCCCGCGACAAATCAAGGTATTGTATAAGAGTGCGTTTCTCTCTCGCTCCGAACATCCGGGAACGAAATTCCCACGTAACGACATTCGTTTTTTGCCTCTTCAGCGGGCGGGCCAAAAGCGCCGGTACCGTTGCCAACCGCAACGGACCAAGATCGGGAACAACTACGACCACATCAGCAAATTGGAACAAAACACATTCGTCGATCAACTGGAAAACCACGATACTCGCACGCGGATTTGTGGCCGGAACGCGTCGCGAGAAAACTTCATTTTTGCTCCAATACTCGTTCCGACAGAGCCATCGGACCCGCAAAGGGAGTGAAAATACAGCGAGCTAATAATGTTTTCCGGGGCGCTAGGCTCCTGTGTTTATTGGACGAGCAACGCCGATTGCTCACACGATTGGGGATTAGTGACCGCTACGGTCGACGTTGATGCTAGTAACGACATCGTAATTATTGTGAAGAAAAATTCTTTTGCGTGGAAATCGCGATTTTACGTCTCGTACAAACCTCGTCCGTTTGTTTCCCCATGAGTCTTATACGATCATCTCATAGGTTCCGACTCGAGGTGGAAACTCGACATCGGCCGCACTGCTACCAATAACCGTTGCCACCCCCTCGGTCTCCACGTCTCAAACAGTTGAGGAAGAGCCGCACGCGGGCCAGAGGTAGCTCTCTGCGGACCGCTGTAATGGAGTGAGATGAGCAACCACCGCGAAAACAATCAACGAAAATGGACAAGTTTTTCTCCGAGCCCCATGATGGCAACAATGTCTCCCAGTGTTGAAAACGGTCATGGCACTAAAATCCTAGACCGCGTCTCGAACGAGACAATCGGCTACGAAGGCAAGCCATCGGATCTTCACTCATATCATACACGCGCTTCAGTCTTAGCGTGGACGTTGCCGCTTGACGTGAACGAGTTCTCGTTTCCCCACAAACTGACGGTACTCGGTCGAGAAACAACAGGATCTGCAAGTCTCACAGACAGTGGCGGGGACAATTCTGGCGCTATGATCGTGTAGTATTCATTGGCAATCGGCAATCAACAAAGCCCATGACTGTTGACACGGAGGGCCGAATACGAGAAACGCCGGTTACCCGCGCCTCTGGAATTCCGACTCCAGCCGTCTATATCGGCTACGACGATTATATTGACATCGAGGATGCCGACACAGATTTCGACGATCATCAGGAACAAACGAAGAAGAAGCTGTTCGTTCTTCTCCTTCCCTCTCTGACGCCGCTGAGCGACCCGCCGACGAGGTGAACTGTATAATGTAATGGAATATGTGAGCGATTCGATATTGTTCTCTCAGGAGAGCAACAGTCGGATGATAACTCTCGATCGATCGATGGGCTCCCTGCGTATGGACGAACAGTGTGCAGGGTTTCGGATTTTCAGACCCAACTGTCGGTAGTCCCCAAACCCGGATAACAGCATCACGACGGAGGGCTTTGTTCAAGTGCTTTCCGGGATTTAACGAGTCGATCTTTACGCTCAAAACAATCTTTGCGTTCTGAAGGTGCGTTCGGAGCAGTTCCGGGGAACTAAGGTCTTCAACAACAATGTCCACCTTCTCGTTATGGGCTCATCTCTACTGCCGTCCAGATACTTAGCTATGGATTTTTGAGATTTTAGGGAAATTAATTCTCGATGAACACTGAATACGAGATAAAGGGGGATGTTACAGCTCTGACTGAGGTGGAAATGATCGGCCCCCAATGAGACTTCTAGAACTCCCATTCATGATATAGATTGGTCTCGTCTCTGAGTTTGGACAAGCGAGAGACGTTCGATGTCCATCTCCGAAATACAGCATGAGGCTGGTTGCGACCCTCTACGTGAAACGTCTCCGGACTCTTTCGACTGACAATCAAAGAGACAGCTCACCATTCAATCACCCGGAAACGTGTCGAGCTCCTTCAGATTCGATTGAGACGTTCTATTTCCGAGCGATCACGTCGACTTCGCCGAACGGAACTGGCATACTTAGAAACTTCATTCACATCGCGTTTCAACCGTTTTCACTCGCGGTCGATAAAGACTAGAATCTTTCGAACATTCAACTTAACCTTGAATTCAGTTCTTCGGTGTGATATGCTCCGCGAAGAAGCCACCGCGACGTGGCCGACGGCACCATCTCAACCCACTCAACGTTGATCGCCGAGTTTTTCGTACCCGATCGGTGTCAACGGATTCTGGAGCCCATGAGCATTCAAGGGAAGCTGTCTCTCCGGAGCCCTGAGCAGTAGTTACGTAATGGCTAGATCGTTCGGAAGCGTCGTCGCTGCGCCTCCCGTTGTTTGAGTTTGTGAAACCTCTTCGAGCTTTCTCTTTCGTTACGTGACAACCCACTCTCGGCCTCAGGAGGAAAAAGAGCCAAACCGGTTGAATACCGGATTACGACACGATTATCGCGAGCCACTCAGAGAAGTGTGACCGTGCGAAAGAGTGTGTGGCTGGCTGCTAGACTCTCCGCTTGATTCGATCCCCCGCTTTCAGTAGCGAGATGCTTTCCCATGCGTGGAAGGAAATCGAACCTCTACAGCGAAGAAACAATCGGATTCATTGATCAGATTGGCGTCTCAGTTGAGGAAGCATCCTGCCGATATAAAGATTCCTCTCACCAACGATCGAGCTCACTTCTTCGCGTACTGGCCACGTAAGTGCTTCTTGAGAGGGGTGCTTGAGCATTACGTACAGCATCGTGAGTGTTCCAGAGAAACTGTTTCATTTTCCACCTGACTCGCCAACTTTCGTTCGAGCAAGGGATTTTCTCATCCACACACCGCAGTAGAGGCTCATTAAGTACCATCGTCCCCTGAAATCGCCCTCGTTCAAGGCAAGTCAACTTCTTAGAGGTCTCTATTCCCCAGCGGTGATGTGATGGATCGCTCGCAGGGGAGGCATCTCGGTCTTGCCCGAAATCCACACGGTCCCGTCAAGGAAGCCCATGTCGTCGGTTCCGCCCACAGGCACAAAGAGATGTGATACAAGTAGGAGTGATCGCTGATTCCGATGGCGGCGACCGCCACCACGGTCGGGCGATTTTCACGCGAACTTCCTGCATCAGGCTGTTGTAGTTGTAGTAGGCACTGCAACAGCGGGAGCCGCAGTAACGGCAGCGGAATCGGCACCAAGGCACCGCTGAGGTAATGGAGCACGCTTTGACGTAAACTTCGTCGTTTAACGACTTGGGCGCTTGTTTAAGTCTGGCGGTGGCCGTCCTGTAGGCAAGTAGTCACTCGAATAGGGAATGGGAGACCAGATCGTCGCCGTCGTCTTCGCTGGTGCAGCTGTCTTTGTCATTCTCGGCAAAATGCCCGACGACGATATCACCCGTTCATTGCCGTTGTTGTCGTTGCTGTCTCCGGATTCGTCCATCAGTCTGTCGACTGGACAGACGGTCAACCGGCCACAGTGCCCGCGGAGTTAGCCAGTCAGTGAAGTCGCATGGTCCACTTCCACTTGTGTTCCCGCAACAGCAACCGACGCCAGTCAGTTCCCTGGGATCAGCTAGAATGAAGATGATGTGCAGCCAGATGAAAGTTCCGCCGCGGGAAAAAGGTTGAGAACATCCATTTCAGGATGCGTCCGAGCCACAGTCCGTTTTCGCTCGCACGTCCACGCGCTAACCATACGTTCGGCGGATTCCACGGCGATCTTTCGTCGGCTCACGTAACTGTGGACAACGCCGTACAATTCGTTCCCTCCATCATTCTCCCTCGGGATTCCGTTGAACTTTCTCTTCCTCAATATGCATTTTGGGTGGCTCTTTTGCCATCAGGGCACGTCTTCATCGGTTTGACAGAGATGATGACGGCGCAACGGAACGATTCATATAGACGTGCGTACAATGGCCAACTTTTGCGCCGGCTCCGTTTTTCCTACTGAATACTAATCAATTCATTTCCGCCGAGAAGTTTGGAATAGTATTCTTCTTGGACCTTCCCCAGTTTGTCAATTTTCAAATGAGAACAAATCTGTCTCCGACAGCTTTCCGTGCGGCCGGTGCCGATCGTTTTGTGAGGATCGACAGGTATGGATGGATTCTTCGGAAGTCTGACCGGCAGACATACGGGTGGAGAGTTCCTGCCGGTGGCATCTCATTGATGGCCGGAAGAATCAACTCGAAAATATTGCTGTCGTTTTTGTTGTTCAGTGGGTTATCCAAACACTTTGCTTGCGTCGATCACCATGGGGGAAGTTTCTTGTGCTTCCCTTTCATTCGGGCTTCTACCACTCATTTTCGTGCTTGGTTTCGAGTTGTCACTCGAGCCGACGATGATCGACGAAAAATCAAACAGACTGAGAGCTTCAATTAGCCGGCGGAAAAGCTTCGCGCGACGAGAACTGTGTGCTGCCTTCTGTTGGGATCAACGTCAGAAGTGTTAGCTGCGGTCGGCTACGCCAATCGCGGCAGCCCCGGCATCGGTGGCAAGAAGTGAGTGGTTCGTTCGGCCCTTCTCCTTTTCAAAGTTTGCTTATTCTGCCGTCGTTGCCGCCGGTGCCGCTGCTACTTCGTTGACTCCGACTTCACTCGTTTGGGGCAAGTCGCTTGCAGAGAGGGGGGCAAGACCAACACAGGCACGCAAATCGTAACGGGACTATCGCTGCGAGCCGGCATTCTCCAGACATCTAGCCCACAGACGCCTTAGCGGGCGTACCGCGAGTACTCTTGTGGCAAAGTGCGCTGCTTCCAGCCTGAAGCGTGTACAAGGTGCGAAGCCGAATCCAAGTGCGAGATCGGAAACTGTGTTTGTGTATATGAGGCACTGAGAGGGTTTTGTGTGACGCATCTGGATACACGGTCCTGTTTCGGAGTGCAACGGAAACCACACAGACGGAGAACCTACGAGCAGGCGCAGAAACAAGCCGAAGGGAGCTTCCTCCGGATCGGCGACAGAACAAGTGCTCGCGGATTGCATTCAAGGTGTTTATACGTTCCTGTGCACACTGCGTATCCTCATGCGGTGAATCCTCCACCAGTTTCTTCCAACACTTAGGACCGCTTGTTTCGGCCCATGTTTGGACGCGTTTCACCAGGCTTGAGGCCCTCATATCACTCGTTACGTTCCCATGCCAAATAAGCTCAATCAGTCATGGCGAATCATCCGAAGCATCCTTGGAAGGAGTATCGGAGAAATGCTTGTCCAGACCTCGCGACCAAGGAAGCGGTGGAGCAGTTTCTTGAATAAAGAAAGACTCGCTTCGATTCTCTGAACCTGGCATGTGAAGTGGCGGCTGGGTTTTATGAGCTCGATTCGTTGTCCATTGTCGCGCGCACAGCTTCCATAATTTGGAGGTAAAAACCAGGAACACTGCATGTTGCTGTTTCGTCTGGAAGTCTTCTCGTCTCGGAGCGTATCGGACAAGCCATCTGATTGGCATACCTATTCACAAACAGCGCTATTCGAGACGAGTTTTCGCTCACGCGCGGGTATCGCCGCAACTGTGGGACAGAAATTCTACGGAAACAGCGAGGTACCATTGAATTTCCTAGAGAAGTGACTGATGCTGGTGAATTGATTCCGGGCTAGTTCCCGGCGCGTCAAGTATGAGACGTGCAGAGTTTGAAACGCACCCGTAACGAACGGTGAACGATTTCCCACCCAAGTGATTTTGCTTGAGAGGGAATGTGATGAGAGGGAATCATGGTTTCATATGTTGTTTGGTTTCGCCAGTTTCCAGATATTCCAGAGTTTGCACAAGTCGCGCTCGAATCTGCCAAATTTTTTCCGACTTTCGAAACACGGTCTGTTGAAGAAGGCTGAATCGCAGTTCGTTTGTGGCCAGATTCATCATGGGTTTCGACAATTAGTTTTGGTATGCAATGGACTTCGGCTCTTTAAAGCGCAAGGTTTCTTTTGTGTTTCGCCAGGGGTCGATTTCAGAATCCGAAGGTCATCAAGGAAACTTCCCTGTTTCGAAACCTTTCTGAGTGTTTGAGAAACATACTTGTGCGATATACTGATTCGATGCGAGGTCGCTCGTGTATGAAATCGTCGCGACGAGCCGTATCGAAGCAAACCTTCCTGTCTAGTCAAGTTTTATGGAATCAATTCAAAATAATTTCGTCTTTTTCTGTCACCAAGACCAGTTTGAAAAGCGGAAGATGCCATAAATGTCCGAGTGGAACTTCGCCGGCTCCATCCTTTCATTCACTCACTCACGTTGAAGACTGCCGTCAAGCTCTGCTCGATTCCGCTACCTGTCAAAAGCGACGCTCGGGCTTTGTCTGCACTGTTGCCGCTGTCAAGGGACCGTCTCGGATCTCCTTCTGCGTTAGTAGGGATCTAGGAGAAAAAACAGAGCAAAAAGCCGGCGCGGAAATCAGTGATCTATCGATCAATTGCTCGCCGGCTCGCTTGCTCATTCGGTCGTTCCATCTCTCGCCGAGCTATTCATTGGGTGCCCGATAGTCCACCGATACAAAAGCTGATGCCTCTACGGAAATGATCTTTTTTTATTTGGAATTTGTGAACACATTTTTTTCCGGCTGTGTCTCGACGCAGTTGCCGCGGTCGTTAGTGGCTACGCTTTGTGACGTCTCGTCTTTGCCGGCGCGTGATTGATCATTGGATTTTTTTTCTTCCCGTCTTCGAGCCCCTATTTTCAGAAGCTCCAGTTTTCTGATTAAGAAGAAGCGATATCGCAGTAGTCTGCTAAGCGGACTCACTTCTGAGCGATGTTTCTCTTCTCCTTATCTTTGTAACTGGTGGCTCTCGTCTCGCTCCAGTGAAGTCACGGTTGCGAGCCAGTTGAAATAGTCCATGATTGATAACATAGCCCAGGATTCCTCAGTTTTCCTCTTAATTTCACCCTGGGCCGCCATTCTCGTTTCAGATTCAGAGCATCTGTATGAGCGGTACGGAGCGCGATGCGAGCTCTCCTGCCTATGTTACTTCTATTGGCGCCCTGCAGAAGTCAACTGTCACATGAGTTGACAAAACTTCAGAGACAGGGCGTGCAGACACCCCATATCCTGTTCATGGTGCCCGAAGCACCGCACCCCGCCGAAGGAGGTCCAGATGGTTCAGAAGAAGTTGCTTCATCCGAGGAACGACGCCCGGATCAAGATGCGGTCTTCGTTCCGTTCTCAGAGGCTGGCCCGGGCTTGGTGAGATTCGAACCACGACCCAACCATGAAGAAGCTCATCCCCTGCCAGAGCATGGACCTCCATTCGTTCAGGAAGCTCCGAATATTCATGGACCCGTGATCCATCAGGGTCAATACCTGAGACCTCCACACAGGGCAATCCATCCCCATCAAGGCGTGCAGGGCCAGCCCGTGCCTGACGATGCTCACCACTTCCATCCTTCGCCGCGGGAACATTCGGAGGAACATCAACATACGCGCGTCGTGTCTCGGCCTGATCCTCCACTCGATCGACAACCTGGGCTCCCGCCGAACGTCTATCAGCTTCCACCGCAGCTCAACGGAGGTCCTGGCATCGGCCCACACATCATAATCCAGGGTCCTGCCGAACCGAATGTGTTTCGACCAGGATCCCAGCCGGTATTCGTTCCGTCCGGACCTCCTCATGGGCAGGATCCTCGGGTTCGGCGGCCGCCTCCTCAAGACTTCGTGATACTTCGAATTTTCAACGATTCTAGTCAACCACAGCTAATCAACGAGAATCCTGAAAGTCTCGCCGAGAATCCGAAACCCGAGAACCAAACTATGCGAGAAGGCTCGAGAGAAGGGTCAACAGAGGAGCCTCGTCTGGTTCTACCCGTGGCTGAAATCGCCGAGTCCGCGGATATAGTTGGGAGTTTGTCTGAGGACGGCGAGAAAGGACAAGGCTCCGGGGGCGAAGGACAGCAGTCGATGACTTCGTCCTCCTCTGAGTCTCTCGAAGAAACAGAATCTAGTAAGAAAGCGAGTCCAAAGCCGAAAAACCCTCTGCTTCCAGCTGAGACGTTCCCAGAACTTCCTGGGAAGAACGTGACGCTAGTTGCAGAAGTTCCTCCAGACAGCCTGACAAGCCCGACTCCTCCACCAACGGATGCGAAAAAAGAGCCTGTCATAGTGTTCATGTCGAATGGACCTCTAACGCCGGCGGCGGAGACTACCGAGCAAGTCAGCCAAGCGTCAACCCAGCAACCTTCAACCACCACTCCAAGAGAAGAAGTTTCTCCAACAACAACACCTTCGACGGTGCCTGCGCTCAACCCTGAGTCAGGAAGTCCGTCGGAGCTCGAACCCGTGGTCATAGTTTGGTCGGAACCCCCCTCAGATCCCAGCACGACAACGACCAACAAACCTACTCCGTTCACAGGAACCATTGAGATCAGCTTGAACTTATCAGAAAGCTCCGTACATGAGGCTGCGGGGACTTCAGATGGAAAATCCTCTCTCACCCAATCCCTGCCCAGCACTGAGCAGCCATCGACGTCAGCCGCAACGTCCGCTTCCACTCCGACGACAACAACATCAACCACAACCACCGAAATGACTCAAACATCGACTGAAGCAGCCCCGTATACTCAAGCAGCCCCACCGGCAACCCCATCGCCCGAGCAGCGAGTTACCACCAACAACGCCGAAATTGGTGTAACTCCGGAGTCGACCGCCATACCGACGACGATGTCCACGACAACCTCCACAACAACGACTGTCCCCTCGGGAACAGCTGTGGTTGAGCTAGCCTCATCCTCCTTGTCAGTGAGAACCTCCGAGCCGACCTCGGCAACTTCGACCACTATTGCGTCAAGCGGTACGACGAAAATACCTGAGAGTACCACCACAGCTTCCAGCAGCGCTGTAGGATCCTCAACGGCCGCTCCCGTGACGGCCACATCAACTGTCACGCATCCCACGACGGCTGCTGTCACCGCTCTACCGTCGGTAACGGTCCCTAGCTCGACCACGGAGGAGGCGATGGCATCTCCGTCGTCGACAACAGAAACTCCCAGCACCACCACAACGACGACAACTAGTGTCACCGAGCTGTCCTCTGAACCTTTTGACTTTGCCACAGAGCGTGGAGATATTTCCAGCACTGCCTCCTCTAGCTCAGTTTCCCCGTCTCCAGCTTACGTGCCAACTGAATCCGCAGTCGCAGAATCGAACGCCTCGGAAGTAACGGCGAATGAGATCAGCAACGAAACAGCGAACCTCCCCGAGACGACAATTGTTTTCGCGAAGGACGTTTCAGTGAGAACAGACGCGCCATCGTCACAGGGGGTAACCCAACGTCCACAACGGCCAACCGCGACTCCCTCGCCTTCACCATCTCCTCCGCCGCCTCCTCCTGCTCCAGCTTCACTGGCTCCTGCCACCGCTAGTCCTCCCAAATACTACGAGCTTCCGTCGGATAAAGAGAAGCCCTCCATTTTCCCCACTCAGACGGTCCGCACCCGGAACGGGCAGATGAAGGGCAACGTGATCAAAACGTCGAACGGGGTCCGAGTGAACTCCTTCCTCGGGATTCCCTACGCTCAAAAACCCGTTGGCAGCCTGCGATTCGAGAGACCGATCGAATTCCCACCGTGGACTGGTGTATTCGAAGCCAAAAAACTTCCGAAATCTTGTCCACAACCCACGATGCAACTCAATGGATTCGTCGGAGTTAACATTTCCGACACTAGCGAGGACTGTCTTTATCTCAACATATGGAGCCCATTCTGTGACGGTGCCAAAAAGTGCCGGTCCAGACCGGTGATAGTTTACATCCATGGCGGTGGCTTCCTCCATGGTGGGGTCAACTGGCCGATTTTCGATGGAGCAGAGCTTTCGGCCAGGGCGGAGGTTGTCGTTGTGTCGTTGAATTATCGTCTCGGAGCTCTCGGTTTCCTTTACGTACCCTCTAATGGAGGAAGGCCCGAACGTGCGAACATGGGACTCTACGACCAACACCTCGCTCTAAGATGGGTCAAATCAAACATCAAAGCGTTCGGCGGTGATCACAACAAGATCACAATCATGGGCCAGGACGCGGGGTCAGCATCGGTGGGTTACCATATCCTAACCCCGAGGAGCACCGGGCTCTTCAAGCGAGCCGTTATGCAGTCTGGAAGTCCGTTCAGTTTCGTGCTTCGCAATACCAAAGATCAAGGAGAAACTTTGTTCCGGTCTCTGGCGAGCTACACCGACTGCATGAGCGTACACTTCAACTCGACCCTGCGGTACGATGACGTCTTGCAATGCATGAAAAAGCAGCCCTTCGAAAACATCATAGCAGCCTCGGAGAAATTCAATGGCAAAGGAGCGAATTCGTTCTTCCCCGTTATGGGCGAGGAGTTCATCCCCATGAACCCCAAGGATTCCCTGCTCCTGAAGCGATTCAGCAACGTGGATCTCTTGGTCACGACAACGAAATCGGAGGGTGCCTACTTCTTGCAACATTTCTTGTCCCCCTATACCAACGTCGCCGATGCGGACAAGATTAATCCCGGGGAAATCGTTTTCTATCTTCGCGTGTTTCTGAGGTTATTGATTTTTTCTTTCGGTTTATACGGTCTTGCAGAGCCGTTATGAGATCTAAAATATGTTTCTTCGAGTTTATACCTCTGGCAAAGGAATGAACTCATGAAACTTATTTCAGTGCACTGCTGGGAGGGAAGCCCACAGCATCCTTGAACGAGCTAGCCCAGAATACCGAGCCAGAGACCCGTGAGGAGAAAGTGCAGTTTTTGAAGAATATATCTGCTGTGATTGGTGACTATCCCTACCTCTGTGCCACGACGGACTTCGGAGTCGAATACGCGAACCTTCGTCACAACGGTGAGTTATCTCACATGGATCACCATGATCCTGAATTTCCAGGCTCTTCAGGCGAGCGGACGAGCTAAGCGGAGCTCGCCGGCGAAGTTTCAAATATTATTCGCTGGCTCGAGAGTTGCTTCGTATTCGGGCGGTCATGGCCAATGTTTTGCGGAAATGTCGGGTGCTGACGCGGGATCGGCTGATCTCTCGGGTTGTTGGGTGACCGTATAGTTGACCAGTCATCGCCCGTCCATCTCGGAAGCTCAGGGGAGAGACATGAAGGGGCGAATGAACGGATACAGGCGAATCGATATCGCAGCCCTTTCTGCCCAAGGTCGTTGACTTCCCTCTCAAAATCGTATTATGTTGGTCGGTTCGCTGCATTAATTAGGGGAGCAAGGACCTCAACCGTTGATTGCCACAAGCTAGAGCTAGGCGTCGGTGTTGAGTTGTCACATGTGTTACGGGAGAAGCACCCGGTTCCCAGCAACTGGCAAATCACACATTCGAAGCTTGCAGAAGGTCCCATCGATATTCATGATTACTCGGAGATGAAAGTATGATGTAACGCTCCTTCTTCCTTCTAGTGTATCACATGCAATATGATCATCGCCCGTGGTTCTTGCTGCACCCCACCTGGTTCCCATCGACCCACGGCGACGACATCATGTTCTGGTTGGGCTCTGTTTACAAGTTGAAAGAGAGGACGCGGGCGGACGAGCGCGTCGCCGATGAACTCATGGCCATTTTAACCGCGTTCGCAGGCAAAGGGTTTGTAGCTTTCATATTTCCCTGTTTCAAGCGAGACCTCGCCTCGAACTTTGAATTGGAAGTTCGAGACTCTATCATTGAACACCTCACATTGAGGCACATTTTGAACGGACAGGAGGGGTTCCGTGCATGGAGAGGAAGATCAATGATGTCTCAATATCCGCGAGCCCGAGAAACCCAATCATTGATCGGTCGTAATCACATGATTGATAGATGACGACTGCGGATTGCAGCTCGAACTTTCAAGCCTCATCAATTCCTCAGACCTCGCTGTGTGGGGAAATTAAGTGTTCGGTCGTTTTCTACTGCCAGTGACAATTGAATTTCTAACGTTTGGAAATACCCTAAATCTTGTAGAACGCCTCAAACGCGCGGGAAATTAACTTGGCCGCGAATCAACCAAGGAGGGTACTACATGAAAGTGGGCTCCGAGGTCACTGAACTGCTACGAACTCCTGCTGCAAACTGCCGCCAGTGGAGCCGGCATTACCCCCAATACTAGAAGGAAAATCAGGACAGGACCGATCGGGGGAATATTCATCTGGATAAATTGTGTCGTTCTTCGCGACGAGGACGACGGTGATCATCACCCGCAACAACGATCAACACACAACTCGACGATGATAATTCATTTAATTTATTCCATCGCTTCGAAAACAGTGCCAGCAAATAGACATTGCATTTTTGTATATAAAATATATTTAAGCCAGTCAAGAACGATCTGTATGCCTCATCGATATGTATTTATCGGATCATACCGAACCGCTGCCCATATTGACAATAAACTCGGTGTCCGAACGAGGATCGCAGAGTGTTGTGGAGCACAGAAGCAATCCTGACTGTGTATGAAATATCGGAGCCAGTTTTCGGATCTGCGAGCTGGGTTCCGATTCCAGATTGTATCCAAGAGAAGTGTCTGACTAGGTGACGCAGCAGGTGAACCAGCAGGGTCATATATGGCGGCCAAGCTTCTGAGGGAAGTAACTGGTTCAATCAGAAGTCTGTGGGTATCAGTATCGAGTAAAAGTGAATCGATGTTTGGAAGATGTTTTTTTCCTGGAGATCTCGCAGCATCCGAGGTCAACAACAGCCCCGACCGAAACTCAGTCATGAAACCTTCAAGTCGAATAAGATCTGAGAGCAGAAGTGTCTCATTCAGCTACAGGGTACTATTCTGGGGTCAGACGAAACTTGAGGCTGCGTCGTGCGGAGAGCACCACATAAGATTCTTCGCTTCAGTGGGAGAAAACCCATCTTATCGCTCGATCTTCCGCGCGGCGAATCATTGCTTGGGAACTGCGTTCCCAAACCCCGCCCCACTGACATCTGAAGTATCTCGAATCGAGTCTCACCCTTCCTGAAAAAAGGAGAGGAAAACCTCCAGTGAAGCTTATTGTGTGTTCATACCTTCGAGCAATCGAAGATGTTGGAATGTGAGAATGGAGGATTTCTATTTCAACGTCACGGTCAATACGTGAATTGCAGCTGTAACTGTCCTCCGAACACTTCCGGCAGCCGCTGTGAGATACTCCTCAATCGTAGTTATCACGGTTCGTATTTCGCTTATTCGGTGCTGACTTCCGACTGAGCATGACCTTACCGACCTCGACAGAATCGATTGGGTATTCATATGTGCAGATTATCCGAAGTGCGGGGGAACATCACGACGTAAGGGCCATTAGAAACTCCGAACGCGCCCAAGAGCACGCTTTCCGACGGCGGATGCGTTTTCTAAATTCATGTGAGGCCATAGCGCGAATGTTTCAGTGAACAATGACTCTAATCCTAGTGAAGAAGAATGGATAACCTGGGTCGCCATGGAGGAGGAAAACGGTGGGAGTGAGCAGAAGACGGCCATTTGTTTTTCGTGCTTTCTTCCCCATTGACGTGCTTCGCCGATTTCGACGAACCCGTTATCGCAGCCTTGTCTGTCGCACCGCCTTCCCCCGATTTCCGTGATTCTGGCAGAAATGTGGGCGCTGAACCAATAGGAGCTTGAACTTTCTATTGGGACAACGACAACATCAGTGTTCAGTTCCCGGCCTTCACTCCCCCTCCCACCGAATAATCCCCAAGCGTGTGAGCTAGATTCGAGCATTTTGAAAGCATAAACCCAGGTCCCTGGAACAAGATGGCCGGAAGTCCACTCTGCTAATTTTTGAGCCGCTGCCCGCCAGTTCAGCACGGAGTTGCGTTGCGGCGTTCGGTGGGAAATCCAGAGCATTCTCTACGGAGGACAGAAATATGGCGACCAATACGATATTATACTATATCTAAGAAATTTGATTCATGAGTCATCATCTCGCTCGCAGGCGCCTCTTGGGAAGGAAACCAAAGTCGATTCCAGCGTGTCCAAATTCAGAGATCCTCGACCCTTCTCCGAGGATCCGACGTCGGACCAAACATTCACTGTGGAGAGGGTTGGAATACGTACTGCAGACATCTACGAGGGGGACATGTAAGCTTATTTCAGAGTTCGATTACGCGAAGAAGCGAATACGCCGGTCCTTAATACGACTCTTGTATCTCATCGGGCAATGCTCATTGGTGAGGGATTATCAGGAATCATGGTTTTGTTCTTCCAGGTACTGTTCAAGCGTTCTCGGGGTATCTGTGTGTATTTGGGGGAACCGTACGCTTCGTAGATTCCATCCCACGGAACTCCGAGGGCGTTCTCACAGATGCATTCGACGGACCGAGAGCAGAAGCTGCAGCGCCTCAAATCAACGACACTAAATCGGAGGGAGGAGAGGATCTCGCGGGTCGCTGAGAATAAAGTTCCGTCGTTGGAGGAGAATCACTTTTCCATGTTCACGTCGACTGGTTTTCCCCGGATCTCCACTGGGGAATGCGGCGGGATTCCATATCAGCATCCTTGTTTGGTCATCTGTTCAGTGTATACCGAATAACCAGACACGAAACCCAGCTCTGGTGGACGCCACGATAACAATCCTGGAAACTGGGAGAAGGACTTGACATGAAAGGCTGAGACGAGTCCGATGTAAATTCACAGAAAGCACCGATTCAGCTACATACCCTCCTTCATGGAAGAGCTCGGTAGAGGTCATACTTCCCGGCTTCGTACCGGGTTGTTAGCGCAAGATTTCCGAATGGGCCAGAGAAAATTCGGAAAGACGAGAATCATCAGAGGGGCGGATTTCGAATAACAATAAGAACTTGGCGCAGGAACTGGGGCTGAAACAGAAAGCCCCGGAGATATGCTCCCAGGATGAGGGTTCCGTTTCGCATGAAGTTGTGTTTGAAAAATAGAATTCAAGTGTATTCTCCACTTTCACGGAAACTCATTCCCTTTGATGGAGTCGAGTTCAATGTTGAGGAATTTCGGCGCTCAAAATCTCTCAGTTCCGAGGTTCTCGAACAGACTCTCGAAGAGCATTTGAAGTAGCGCTGGGTCATATGCCCCTCATTCAGATAGCCTATTACTCGATGACGTATCATCTATCGTATTCATCTTAATATGAGAGCATGCTCTTAAGTTGTTCAACTTGTCCGAAGAGTGCTCTTCTGTTGAAGCGGGCTCTTCAGTTAGAGGGTGCTCTCATCTTGTTCGACTTGCCCGAAGGATGCTCTCCGATAATTAGAACGGGTCTGAACACCAGAGAACTCGGTGCCACGGAGGAACTTGATTCCCTCTTCAGTAAGCGTTCTTTGTTTATCCAGATTCGTGTTTGTAACTGTGTTTGATGATTCGATTCACAGTTTCGTATACGCAACAAAATCACCGGAGCTACAACGCGTAGAGGGCACCCAGCAGGTTGGGCGATGCCGTTGCTAGTTCCAAAATCGTCAGCGGCGATAACCTTCACTTATCACATCACGTGAAGGGGGGATCATGAAGCGTGTGTTACTGAACGGCTGGGGACGATTCCCGACAACATGATCAAGCACCTCAAGGAAAGCGTCTTTCTGGGCAGAGGCTGTCCCTACGTATCCGGCTACGTTTCCATGTACGGCTCCGCGCCCATTCGATTTTTCTACGTCAGTACGAACTCTCATCTCCTTCCAACGATGATTGTCTGGAGGCCGTCGGCGACAGTGCTCAACCGACGAGACGAATTATGTCCAAGCTGCACGGTACACAGATTGCTTGACCACGGCCCCTGTCCAGGGACCATCGAGATTACCCAAAATCGAGGGAGATAGCGGAGCGCCCATATTTGGGAACTCCTAATTCCAATCAGAAGCCCCGTTTCGGAGAAGCTCCCATTGGATTTTGATGAGATCCGACGTGGAAGTCCCTCCGATTTTTAGATTCTGAGGATTTCCCAGCGTTCCGCGACTAGTTTCCACAGCTGGCCTTCGGATCTGCTGCCAAGAAGCACCACCGCTTCCGCTTTTTCCGGAGCCACGCGTAAGTAGTCATCCTGGCACCATCTTGAGATTTTCCGCAGAGCAGTGTTCGCTATCTCCTCTAGCTCTTCCGTGTTATTCGCCATAACTAGGAGCGCTAAATCGTCCGCGTAGGCGATTGTCTGTGCTCCATCGGGCATCTCTACCCGGAGAATGTCGTCGTACGCCGTGTTCCACAGGGTTGGCCCCAGAACAGAGCTCTGGGGGACTCCTGCGGTCATGCTGTGCCTGCGTCCATCCTCATCAGTGACCCATCGCTTGGACAGATATGATGCTATGATTTTACGCAGATATGGGGAAACATCCCTCTTTTCAAGGCGCGGGAGTACTAGTCCCCATTCAACAGAGTTAAATGCATTTTTGATATCCAACAGGATGATTATGCACCGCTTTCTTCTTGGACTCGCCTTTTCTCTTTCTCTCCTCACGGGTTCGAAGACTCTTTCTATCGCCGACAAAGTTGATCTTCCTGGACGAAAACCGTATTGGTTCTCCGACAAGCCGCCGTTGTCCTCTAGTTCATTTTGCAGTCTTATGTTGATTATCGTGTCGACGGCTTCTGCAATCGTGTTCAGCAGACAAATCGGTCTGTATGCGTCCCTTTTTCCCCGCCTTCGGGATGAGTATCAGATTCGCTGTTTTCCACTCACCTGGGAATGAGCCTTTCTGCAGTATGCCGTTCACTAGCCGTGCAAAGACGCTGGGCCATCGCTTCAGGAACGCTTTTATTGCCTCTGCTGGAATGCCGTCAGGTCCCGGAGCTTTTCTACGTACGGAGTGAATTACACAGCAGTAATCGTACGAAACATCCAGAACTTGGAGATATGTGATGATGATGAATCCCTTAAAGACAGTTCATTTGAAGCTCCTGATCGCGAAGATTCTCCCGTGGACCATCAAGCTTTCCATCAGAACTGAGACTATTTCCTCCTGTATTGCGTCCCAACCGTTCAACGGACTTTCGAAATCGCAAAAGCGCTGTCTTTTAAGGGAATATGTGCTCATTCCCCGTTCATTCATCGAATGGTTTCCTGATGGAGATATCACCCGGCGATTCCGTAGAGTGCGCTGTCTGAACTCTTCGGATGGAGGCGAATGAAGTTCCGTGGAGTCTGCCCGATGAAACAAGTGAACCACTTGGATAGCAGCTTCATGCGCGAGCTCCAGCTGGGCGCCAGCGCTCCGAGGGTATCCTTGAAATTTTCAGCTCCATGCCGAAGTTTTTTCGACTCTGATAAGATTTGCTCGCTCGCTGTACTTCCCAGTCTCCCCGAGATCCAGACATGGTTCTGTATTCATTGGTTGGAATATTTGTTTACCGGCGAAATAACTTTCTCATATGGACTGCCCGCATTTTCGGCAACATAGAATCATGAGGGTGTCCACCAAGGATTCCTAGGAATTATATATACCGTTCGAGCAAGCCATTCCGATCAGAATCGGGATATTAAACATGAAAACCAGGACGCAACTTCTCCTCTGCTTCCTTCATTTGCTCGCGGTGAGTTTGTTGAGTTATCCTAGCATTGACTGCTATTCCACGAGGCGGGTTCAAACAGTGTGTGACCGATTCCCCCGGGTTCTTCTTCGGATGCATTCCTTCCCATCAGAGGTGGATTCCAAAATAGATTGTGCCACACGACGCCCAGAAGCCGAGAATCAATTCCAACTCTCGAAGCAATCAATTATTTCTCTATCTTTTGATTCACGCGTGTGATTGTCAAGCACGTCAATGGGGCGCCAGCAACGGGTAGTTCCCATGTGCTTCCAGTACATCCACAATACACTCAGCCGATTCTGCGGAGAGCCCAATCATACAGTGGTGAGAGGCTGGTTCCAGGTTCTGGTAGAGAAGATCCATCGGCTTCGCTAAAAATTGGGATTAGGGATCTGGTCAGGGGGCCCCGCGGAAGGAATGGTCCCTCCACCAAGAGCCCGCGAATGGAGAGCCACGAATGGAATAAACACGATAGCTGTGCTCTGTCCATTTCGCAGTTGAAAGGTGTGTTTGACTTGTTCAACGGCGCGCTGAATCTCTTCAGGTCGTGGCCATGGCCGACAGAGGAGTCTTCCAGAGCGATCTTCCACCAGCTGTAGGTATCACGGATCGCTGTGGAGAACTAGGGAAGAGACGTTTTCGCATAGAATCCGCGGCAGCGGTGCGGTGATAGGGGAATGAGTTACTCGGGGAGAAGGGCCCCGGTAGGCGAGACGGCGTTGAAGCTCGCCGGTGGCGCTGATATCTCTCTCGGATAGTGCAGACACAAGGCAGCCGTGCGGCCTTATCCCTTGCCCGAACGTCCAACGCCGTGCTGCACGCGGTTCATTCGGATCATTACTGGCCATTCAGGCGCCGGGAGCGCGCTGCCTGGATACCTGCAACAGAGCACCTGATTCTATTCGTGACAGTGGGAGCCAGCGCCCGATTGACGCCGGCGCCCAATCGACACTGGCGCCCAATGACGCGCTCCGATGATGGGGTGTGGACCCTGTTGATTCGATAAGCTAGGAACAGATACAGGGAACCCACGAGTGAATTGTTTTTAGAGGTGAATAATTATTATCCATTGGAGAAGAGGCTTCCGACGTTGTACGTCAATTTCGTCGTTTTCAGTTGACCAAGTCGATGAATATAACCGATGACTCTGATGAGTCTGAAGAGGATGATCCCTACGACCGCCCTCTGGAGATTCCAGATCTGACCGATCTTGGTCTCGTTTCTCTTGACGGGGATATCATCGTGCCGTTGAATGAGACGTTCGAGAGGAAAGGACTGGACTTTGATTCCATCACTCAACGGCTGCGCCGGTGGCCCGACGGCGTCGTGTCCTACTGGTTTGGCCGAGGTAAATGAGTATCTAGTCGGGGAGGAAGGATTGGAGATGTCTCGAATTCAGCGCAACCATCATGACAACACAGACTTTCGATTCTCTCCAAGTTTCGAACTCCTAGGATTGGAGTGATACGAAGGAGAGCTCGTGGTCCCGCTGTGGAGAACACATCAAGTGAACGCACCGCGGATGTAAGGCGGGAAGGAGACGGCCGACAAGCCTTACAAAACCCCTAACGCATTCCAGGTATGACCAGCCGGCATCGTCGAGTTCTGAGAGATTCTATGGAGCATTGGGAGGAAAATACGTGTCTCAAGTTTGAGCCCGCGGGCCTCCTGCAAATGTCGCACTACATCAACTTCCGCGGCGATCGCTCCGGGTAAATTCGAATTCCTTTCCGGATTCTTCTCAGATCTCAACGAGCGGTGCTGACAACGCAGATAATTCAGTCGCTCATCGCTCTTTCAGATGTTACTCCATGGTGGGCCGGATGCAAAGTATTCTCGGCCAGGACCTCAACCTTGGCAGAGGTTGCGTCAGTGTGAGTTCATGGAGTTTTTAGGATGTCGTTCGCTTCCGCGCTCCCTCGCTGTGATTGAACTGAGGAAATCTCCCTGCAGCGCGGAACGGCTATCCATGAGCTTGGACACGCGATCGGGTTCTTCCACGAACAATCGCGGAGCGATCGAGATGATTTCATCAGAATTCTTTGGAAGAACATGAAGAGCAACATGGCCAGTCAGTTCGCGATGGCATCCGATAATCCCAAAGGGGTCCCTTACGACTACTCGTCTGTTATGCAGTACCAAGAGTGGGTGGGTTGGAAACGAGCGTTCTGGTCATCGGGAAAGAATCGCAGCGGAGCACGACGTCGGCTGGAATGGAGCTCTTCTGTTACAGGCTTTCCAGGCGGATGCCGAGAAAAACACGATAGTGACCCTGGACCCCTTCCTCCAACTGTCCCTCGGGAACTCCCAACTCTCGTTCCGAGACCGGAAAACGGCCAACGCCATGTATAATTGCGATGGTTCGGGTTATCATTGTTACGAGCGACGTTCTGAAAACAACTTGAGCACGATTAGCTCATATATCTCCGAACTCTCTAATGATGGAAATTTCTCTTCTGTTTTCAGCGAAATGTCCGAATCGTGAGAGTCTGAAATGCGACAATGAGGGATTCTTATTCCAGCGCCATGGCGAAACTGAGAACTGTAGCTGCGTCTGTCCTCCAAACGCGACCGGAGATCGCTGTGAGATGCTTCTCAGTCGGAGCTATTATGGTAACTATTTCCGATTTTTCATGAAAATCCCCCGGTCGACACGGTTTCTACCACCATAGAGGAGATTTAGGAAGCTATTGATTCCATTGCCGAACGCAGATTACCCAAAATGCGGCGGGAACATTACTTCTGAAGGACCGATCCAGACCCTTAACGCTCCGTACACAACGTTTCCGGACGGTGGCTGCGTTTTTTGGATTCAAGTAAGGTCCACGAGCGGGAAGGGACACACCGTAGCAATTGGATCCATTTGAGGCTGCAACCCACAATGGGATAGGGCTCTACATCACAAGCCACGGTTCTCATTACAGGCACCGCGAGGCAAGTATCCTCAAATCGAGTTCAGCGATTTCAGTTTTCAGGGTCGCCGACTCAGTCCTCGTAGTCCCTTGTCGGGCTTGAGATGTCCGAGGGAACGAGTTGAGATACGAACTGGGAGTCTTTACGAAGGGAAAATGTAAGCTACTCGCTCGTCGGCCCGGATTGTGGGAATTAGATCTCATCGTTTTTCCCGACTCCGCGGACTGAAAGCAGTTCGTGATACCGAATGCGGTGAAGGTTGCATCAATCTTTGTCTATGATCCTGCAGGTTTTGCTCAAACGATCTGGAAAAAAAGAATATCACTTCGTCGACGAACGATCTGATAATAATTGCCACTCCGAAATATTCGGGGTCTCCGGGAGGGTTCAAAGGAAACGTTCGCTTCGTCGATAATCCTGGACCGGAAGATACAACAGAAGGAGCATCTGGTTTTCTCGGATCTCTGTTCGGCTGATCGTGTGCAACTTCTCAAAAGCTTCCGCGATGCTTGCGTCGATCCAGGCGAAATCGGCCGGATGTCCTGAAACGTACGTTTAGACCTCACTCTAGGGCTCTCGCATTGGACTTCCGCGAGGTTCCAGCTCTATGGAGTCAAATCAGAGTTTTGTACCTTCCCTGTTTGGATCGCGCCTGACGAGGTAGTTCAGCAGAAGGACGAAGCGAATAAATTATACTGGAAACCCAATCGAGAATATTCCAATACGATGCCGCTGGACTTCCCCTCAGCTATCGACGTTCTAAAGTCCATCCAGTTGAACCTGTAGCCAGCCCCGGTGATGTCGTCTGCCAAGCTTTCATTCTGGCGATTCTATGGTGTGGAGAGTCTCGAAGAAACTTATGTGATCGTTGTTTTGAGTGTCCTATGCGAGGGGGCAACTTCTTAGGATGGCGCAGAGTATGCCGGATTTCCTGATACGTCTCCAAATCGACTCAAGAAGTAGAGTTAAATTCTCGGAGCGTCAAACCTGCCCCCATGGCACGGCAAGCGATCGTATCAGCCCGAAAATCGTTGATTTCTCGACAAAATTTCGGATCCGATGCATTTTCTCCCCATCTTTCCTGGTCATGAGATCCGAAATACCCTGCTACGCCATTGCTGAGTCGATCCGAACACTTTTTTTTCACCCGGAAATCTCGCCGGTTCAGCTCCAGGATTCTGGCAGGAAAACCTAGATTTCCAGGAGTAGGAAGAAGAAATCGGATCGACAAAGCAACTGCATGGCCGGGTACTTTGTTCGATCCAAGATCTTCTCACCGTCCGACTTTTCCTTGCGTTCGGCATCCGTGAGAAGAATGCGGGAGGATCTTATCGAGGACGGGAGTTTGCCCAGAAATCGGCGATTTTCAGGCTGGTCGGATCGCTTGCCCTCCTTCAGGCTGTGGAGCGGTTGCAGCCCTGATCTATGACGAGTTAATGGAGTCCTCCTTCGTGTTCAATCACACCGGAAGAGAAATCCTCGACCCAATGCGACCACCCTGTGCGCATTGCGTCCGAGTGACTTTGTGAGCACGGAAGCGAGCTAGTAAGCTCACTGGCTCTGAGAATCTGCCATTTCGATGCAGCGCTCGTCGATATGCGGCACTGTGATTGATTCAAGGGACATAGATTCAGGAGGGTCGAGACTTCCAGCGGATAAGACTTTGCGAAAGCTCGAGGGATTCAGCCGCACATCAGCGGAACGAGGAATTATAGGCGTATAGTCTCGCCACAATTAGACGTTCGATCAGAACGACCGTTAGAAGACCTTCGGATACGTCGATTCGGAATTTCGCGGAGTGTTCGGTTACGTTGACAAGATGATAGAATCGATGCTTTTTGCTTTGGAGACACTTCGGTAGAACGAGCTCTCATGAAGCGACATGAGTGCTATTCGAGAGTCGAATTGGAGCTCTCGCAAAGTACCTGAACGCAACACAACAACACCAGGAAAGGAGACGCAACCGTTAGGGTGAGGGATACTCTATTTCAAGTGGTCAACTCTGTTGGCAAACAATGAGGACAACATCATCGTTCGACTGGCAGCGGTGGCTAACATCTTCACGGATATACTAGTGACTCCATGCCCCGATCGCTCAATTTTGCGAAAGCAACCGTCCTCGCCAAAGCTGACTATGCCAGGCCGGAGCGGCGGATGAGGTCGGAAAAATATCACTTCGGGGTGGGCTTTGCTCCGACGCATCTCGCCGTTCCTTGAGCTGAGCGTTGCGGACTAAATTCTCCGAAACCGAAAACACCTAAACAGGGTCAGGTATACATATTCATCGGTATCAAATTTGGTGGCGCTGTTCTTCATCGAATTCCTGCTCCACGAGAAGAGCACGAACTTTCGAAGAGAGCACCTCGTGCGGAAGCAGAACCGGTTTCGAGCGCGAAGAGCTTGGATAGCTGGACTCTACGACGGTCCTGCAGCGGATTGCATCAGTCGAGTTGGCACGCAGATTAACCGCCAGCACCCGGAGAGCGGGCCGTTCCCCGTCGTTTCACATTTCTTCTTGATTTAGCTCATAAACGTGGTGCCTCCGTACCTCAGTCCGATTCTTTGGTGGAATTCGCGTCCTTGATTGATCTCAGGAAAACACTCAATCGAATCAGACAATTGAAATGACAGCTCACTCTGAATCTGACTGGAGGCCCATCACTGTGTGCTTCTCGATACCAAACCTGGGTGGTACTCGTCGACGGTATTGCTGGAGGGAGCCGTGATCAAAATGCCAGCTCCTGATGAGGTCCTCGGAGAGGACGACGAGCCTCCGTTCGACGAGAAGACCGAAACAGAGCTTCAGCGAATTCTCTGCGCTCTCCGCGCGTTCAAGATCTCGATTACGGCATGTATTCGACGGGCACTACTCCAGTAGATAGCCTCATCATGCTTCTTCTGCAGATTTTGCACCGTCATGGAACTCTGCGGAAGAGAAGGATCCCTCACTTCCTCACTACAGTACTCACAGAACCCAGATCAAGCTTTCCACTTGATTCCCTCCTGCAGATTCGTTGCGAACCTCGACCTGGAATTTCTGAAGAAGCTCCTGTCAAGTGTTCAGCCAGCGTCTTACAGACTAGGAAGGAAGTTTAGCGTCGCGGAAAAGATCTGCTCTTGGACGAGGAGCATTTGGAATAATTTTATCTCGAGCCGGATGGACATGAGAGGCTTTGATTGAGCAATGGCGGATTCGAGCCATCTCCAGCAATCGTAGAAGCAGTTCCGGAGAACGAGTTTTCCTCGGAATCGCTCCCTCCTGCAAATCGCAAGTTTCCGCGACCTCCAGAAAGGACGCTGGGTCTGATTCCTCCCAAACAATCTGGATCCGGAAGCTTTGACGAAGCTTGCGGGATCTGTTCACCACGATTTCCCTGCCCAGAGAATCCAGAAACTTTCCCAAACCTTCCTGGAAGTCTGCCCGGACGAACCCGATGGCTTGAATCAGACTTTTCCGAAACTTGTTCCGAAGAATTTTCTCCTCAAGGATACTCTCACCACCCAAAGTATCTCCAAATCGCACTTCCAAGGACGCTGTTGTTCCGGGATTTACTGTCAGGATTCCGTTGTTGACTGCCCTGAATCCTGGAATCTGGTCGACGGCGAACAAGCATCGATCCTTCGGCTCACTCAAAAGCATCATAATTCTCAAGCCGGGGGCTCTGTCCTATGCTGTGCGTTCTGAATGACCCATTCGTGTTTCGGAGTACTTCAACGATCGGCCAGATCATGTGAAGCCTTAACTGAGCCCTCGTTCCTCAAATCCGTTTCGATGAAAGTTTCGTACCTCTAGGTGTTTTCCCCGTCCGTCGCTATTTCCAACGCAGGGTGGGAAGATATTTGTAGGTATCGCAGTGATTCCATCTCGACCTTCTCCTTCGATTTGATGAATCAAGTATTCTGAGCTCCTCAATGCTATCGACGCGGTTGGGCGTTCCGCCGAACTAGGGGAGATCAGGCTTCGTTGCAGTCGAGCGATCTTGCTCCCGCCGAGGAAGATGGACGACTGCTCGACCCCTGCCCCCGGATATTCCCGATCCGTCAACGAGTAATTTATATCGCTCCCTTTCAGAACGTCCATCTTGTACAAGAACTTCGCCTTTACAGCGAGCAACAGCACAGAAACTGTGCCTGGCATTCTGACGAGCTTTGATTCGAAGAGTGATATCGGTTAGCGCCATCGGAGATATCAGCGATTTCAATACCAATATCGATTCAAGCCCACGTGAAGAAGCTGGGCTCAACGAGGGATTCTTCTCGGGTTGCCTCAGTCGCTTCAGCAGACCTATGAAAAGAGACTCATAC
The DNA here is from genome assembly GCA_037576195.1 of Phytoseiulus persimilis. NCBI lineage: Eukaryota > Metazoa > Arthropoda > Arachnida > Mesostigmata > Phytoseiidae > Phytoseiulus > Phytoseiulus persimilis. The sequence goes on along the minus strand of CM075102.1, from coordinate 30,278,661 downwards.
AGGGCTTGTTTGGAATCGATGAGATTTATTCAAATGAATGTACGCTAGGTCTCCAATAGAACGTACAAGTATTAAGGTATCGAGCTTGATAGCGGTCAGAGAATGGGATAAAATGGTATCGTCATTGAATGAATCCAGTCCGGCGGTCCGTCAATTCTCGAACACGACTTATATTTATACAACCGAGGGCGTCGATGGCGAATTTCTCCATACAGCCTTTCGGGGTTGGTTGGGTTGCTTGCTTGATCAAGGTATGGAGGAGCAGAAGCTGGAGTCGCCGCTCACTCGTCGGCGTCTTCAGCAGCGTCAGACTCTTCCTTGGCAGCCTTGGGCTTACGTCCTCGTTTCTTGCCTCCAGCCGCGGCCTTCTTGGGCGAAGCCTTCTTCTTCTTTGAGATGGAGCCCTTTGGGCGACCGCGGCCACGCTTGGCGCCGCTCTCAGCAGCCTTTCGGAAAAATAACTCATATTAGCTTATTCAGGGATGTAAAAAGAAGAGAATTAACAGGAACGGAATCGATATTTTGGCAGCTCGAATACTCAATATTCCCCAAACCCAACGCCACGCTCGATGGGAGAATGCGAGACGGAGGGAACCGTCTCCAGGAAATCAGGATACCCACCTTGGTCTTTTTCGCGGCCGGCGAGGCGGTTTTCTCGCCTTCGGTTTTCTTGGGCCTGCCGCGGCCTTTCTTCTCCTGAACTTCGGAATCAGACATCTGTAATCAAACGTCCGGTCAAGAGAGCTCAGCTTTCTCGCGCTTTGTTTTCAACCCGTATTGGACGTGTCGGAAACGATTTTTCGCGACCGACGCCTTCCCATTGGCAAGTCTCGGGGTCAACCAGCTGAAGAGCGAGGATTTCGACAATTCGATTGCAAAGAATATCACTCATCAGAGGACGTCATTATTCCAATCGTAATGCAGAGCGGTGGCTTCGTCCTAGATATCGCCATCATGAACGAGGCCCGCTCTTGAAAGCCTGCTCGAATGCCTGACTGCCTAGCTGCTTGCTTGGTTGAAGGGAGAAGAAGCGGCGCTCGCTGTCGTAGAAGCAGCAGCATCACCACCACGAGAAGCGCCAACGGTCGCCGAAGCCAAACACAGCTTCGTCACACTCGGAGCGCGCTCGCCAAACTCGTACTCAGAGTTCCGGCGATTTTTCTGCGCAGAGATTTCCACCGAAACCCAAGTCCCGCATCGATCCTGCTCGATACCGAGCGCATTTGACCTCTGAGGCGGTCATCACGAAACTTCGACGTCCCGGCGAAAACGCGCGGGCAGCTCGGAAGAATCAAGGAAAAAATCTAGCGACCCGGGAAACTTCATGGAATTTACGAGGAAAAATACTAGAATTCGCGAGAATTGCCCCCCGGCTCTCCTTGATAATACTGGCGTTGTTACACCAAGCTTGTGTGCTGCTACGCATAGTAGCGAGAGTAGTCCCGGTCGACCTCCATTTTCTCGACGAGTTATTTATAAAATGGCTACCTGCGTAATTTTTTCACTCAACTGGAAAATTTTCTGCGATAACACGATCGGCCATAGGTGATAGAGCGATAAATCAGCTCTTCGTTGATGTGAGCACTTCGCGAAATCAGCGATGTGTTCACGCCCAAAAAAATTCTTTAGGCCTAGCTTCTGTTGAATGGATGTCAGCTTGCTTCTCTGCCAGTCGCAGATGAGTCGAGCCGTCAAACGCCGCACACACAGAGCAACGCGCTAATTTTCAGTCGCTCTCGCGATCGCCAGTATCACGTGGGACTTCCGTCTATGATTTCGTGGCTGAGCCATTAATCCTGAGGTTTCCCGAGTATGTTCAAGTGGTTTCGAATGCCAGAACTCACCTTCAAGCGTAGCTTCCTGGTCGAGGCTCTCAACTGAATTGTAGTACCGGCTTTGGGTCGCGAGAACATCAGAGCGAAGCGACGCTGGGAGGGAAAGAGACCCACGTTGAATGGTCAGCGCCCTCTATCCACCAATAGAAGCTACTGGCGCCAAACCGGAGGTGACGTCACACCTTGGTCCCAACGAACTTTCATAGCTTCGGATGTGCTCGCTGGAAACGTTGAGAGATATCCTCGAGAGGCAGTCGGGAGCAAAAATTTTAAACATTTCATTCACTTTATCCACTCCCCTGCGTGCGGGGCTCGGCTCATGAGCTAAGATTGCTCTGTTGTTCATTTTATTCGAGATTCGTATCAACAACAAATGACGTCACCGTTGAAAGAGTGTAACAACCATCAACAGCACCACCACAGCAACGACGACGAGCGCCACGATTGTGCTGTCGCCGCAGAGTGCTCGCGCTCTCGGAAAAACGATAGAATTAAATATACTGGAACACCATGATAAACCAGTGTGATTCTGTTCGGTGGTGAAATCATCGATGTAGTTCTGCTAGTTCTATGACTTCTCTTATTTCCGAGACGGACAACATCAAGAACATGTCGGGCCACGATATGATCGGGAAACTCGAGGAAGCTGGTCGATCTAGGCAGCCAAGCTACCCTCCTCCTTCTGTTCCATCGCGTCCTGCTCGGCATCGCCGTGGTGGACCTCTTCACTCTGACGCCGCCTCCTGGAAGGAGAGTTCAGTCGAGAGATTTTGATTGGGAGGATTCTTTGTGGCTGTTCTAATGCGGAGTTCTCGGTTGAGATGATGGTTTCAGCCGTGGCTGCGACGGGACTGGTGTCGGCCCTGGCGCATCGCATGGCTATTCATCCATTCATGACTTCACTTGGAGCTGCAGTGCCGGGCTGAGCTGCACGCCAACAGCGACTGAACCGAAACGAAGGAGGGGCTACGAGATGAACTATCCGCGGAGTTGGACATCAGAATGCGTTCCCTCAGGGGAAAATGTTACCAGATGAACGGCTCCGCTCTGCCTCACTCCACCGGATCGATAGGTTGGCAAGTCGTCGACGGGTGTAGGTTCGGTGCGAGATTCACTTCATTGGTAGTCGCAGTTGGGAATTCTCGCAGTCCACAGTTGAATTTATGGTGTGTTCGGGTCCACCCATTCTATGGGCGAAACATCTGAGGGCAGTTGGATAGCCACAACACGCGAGAAGACGATCAGGACGAAAAACAGAAAACTCGGTTGAAGTCTGATACGATGTGGATGAATTGCAATATCTGGGGCGACTGAGGTCAGCCGAGAGTGATTCCGTACCTGCTGCGAAGGTCATTTCGATGACGCAAGCAAAAAGTTCTAAACGTTCTCACGAATCTCGGGTCAATCCAACGAAGGCATACCGGAGAAAAAGACCCACAGCCCCCTCAGCAGTGATGGCAGCCTTTTTCTTACGACTATGGTGTTGGAACGGGAGTCTGGATGGAACCGATGGATGATGACCCGAGAACAAAGATGGGAATAGAGTACAGGACCGGCATCAGGACCCTTGAACTGGATGCACTCCCTACACACCGAACTGGAATCGTGACACATTTGGAATCCACAAATATTATCTCAGGACATCTGACGAGGTGAACCGAACCGACCTCCGCGCTGATATCCTGTGCTGATAGAAAAAAATCATGGATTCAGCAGAAAGGCTGCAGGCATTCTAGCCAGGGATCTCGAATATCACGAGAAATTTTGCTCCAAAGACCTCCGTTGAATCTTCAATCACAAGGCGCGGTCCAATTTATGAGGAAGTCATCAGGAAAATCGGTAGCCTCTGGTTGCAGGGTCGGGCTGACTCTCGAGCCTGTCATCGAGGCTCTACGTGAAGCTTCAACGATCGGCTCGTTAAGTGTACTTGAGACACGCGAGTGGGAAGGGTTCAGGCATCGAGCGAGCGACTTCGCTCAGAAAAGCTTGGTATACGACCGCGAAAGGTGGACTTTCCAAACTGTTGCAGGAGCACAAAAAGTGATTCCTCAGAAGAAAAATAGGAAATATACATGGAAATATGTGACAATGGGAAGTGACGAATAGCGAGGATCCCGAGTCACTCTCACAGTATAGAGCGAAGCCCGATGGGGATAACTGAGGGCATAAATGAGCGACCAGTTATGCCGCCGCTGAACGCAGAGCCAACAATCAGGAACTTCCTCTTGTTCTCCGATCAGCAAGCGAACACACAGCGCTAGGAAAATACCATCGTAGGCATCGCTCATTTCGGAATGAGAATTATGAATTTCATGAACAAGCATAGAGTTCGCCGATGGGATCCCGGCGTCTAACCGGCTCCAGCGTGATATTTACCTTTGAGCTGATGCTCATGACGTGGAAAAGTTCTTTGGCGAGTTCGCATCGTGGACGCGCGAATTTTGCGGAATCAATGCTCGCCGCAATGAGTAGACGCAGCGGCCAACGTGTTTGCACGTCAATTTTCCCTACCTCGGCTGAGGTTGAGATTCCCAGCGTGGTTCTTCTCGTGCATCATGCTGATTTGGCATGGAATAGTTGGGGCCATAGCAGCGGCTGGTGGTTCAGAGGTGTGTGCCTGTACTCGGAGAAACCGAGCCTCCGCGGACGATCCTGAGCACTCCACCGAACCATATCTGCCGATAAGGCCTCGGTTCAGACGCTTATCGACACAGTGTCTTGATGCCCTGTCGACAACAACATCTCTCCGAGGTCTATAAGTCTGCTGTCCTGAGCCCGGCTTCTTCCGCTGCCCAGTATTTTCTGAACAAGTCCGCGATTAAGGGAGCATGGAATTACGGGGTCATGGAAGTTCACTTCTACTGCAACATAGAAATTCCGCTCCGGCGTTATCAACATGGTTATTTTTGCCGTTAGACTCTTCCTCCTCACGTTTCGCGCTCATCTTGGCGAGGCCAGAGTTTGAGATTGGCCTTTCAAGGCTCTTGTGAAGAGCCGACTCCTTCTTTGCAGTACGATCCGGCCACCGAGAGGACTCAGCCCAAGCCTCAAGCGGCCCATGGACACCGTTAAGGCCTCGCCCCTGAACGGCAACAGTCCGGCAAGTGGAGGGACGCCTTCCCCTGACAGATCGGGTCACTTCCGGTCCGAACGAGAATCTCACGCCAATTCTGGAGGCGTGATTCCGGAACTAATCTGAGCATACTATTTCGAGTCTGGAGGGGTGATCCCGGGACCAATCTGACCATCTACGCGAAGGATTCCAATCTCCTCCGATCTGTGACTAACCGCCTGCCCTGCAACGTAGCTCACAGCATTGGGGTCGACCGTTACACCAACGACAGGATTATACATGACAGTATGTTAAAATGTGTAGTGCGGAACCGGGAGCGCCGGACCCTGTGCCCAACGGACGAACACGCGGAACCTGATGGGAATTCTATCTCGGGGCTTGCCAGAACATACATCATTGATCGGTTGTCAGCCCGGAGAATGGCTAGGAGAGTTCGAACTCCCTCGACGTCAATTGACTTCTGTTTTTCGTAACTCATACCCCTTTCGTCGGAACGATGTTGTGAGAGACTGAATCGAATAGACGACGGGAAGATTCAGCTCTGGGGAAATAATCCCCTCGCGTCGCTTCTATGAAGTGTTCCGGAGTCAGCACTAGGCCTCGCAAGAAACCGCGATCCTCGTGAAGAGCGGTTCCCGGGTTAACGCGGATGCGGAAATCAAAACCGCGGTCAAAAGCCGCAATTAACCTCAATCACTCTGGTCAGGCGTTTCCGACCTGAATGAGTACTCTGGGAGTTTCAGGACGGGAACAAATGCTATTTGTCAGCCGCGTCGTATGTTAACTTGAATGGTTCCTTCACTAATCCGTTCTCCCTTCTCCCCTGATGTATGTTGATACATTGCCCGGAGGATGGTTCCGTCATCGAGCGTTCGAGGCTCAAGTCTGAAACGACAGTTTCGGCCGAGAAATACTTCTAGGATCAGAATCAGTATTGAACTCGATTCTCACCACTTCCTTGGAGAATTGCCGCGCGCTTGATCTCGCGTATCTCAAATCGACAATTATCAGGCGAGCAAAACGCTTGGAGGGAGTCGTACTCCACTTCAGTTGTACTGATATACCGGGAATGCGGTCAACGGTGTTTGCATCTGCCAGAGATGTGTTTCCAGACCCACTTTCTCTGCTTTGTAGCTTTTTTCAAGTCAGTCATACTTGGATGAATCTCACGTGCACTGTGAACTGAAAGGACGGGGAACTGTCCCCGAAGGCGCGTGAGGTCGCGGCATTGAGTTTGAATCAGGAGGCCTATGACAGCTCCAAGGCTGTGTTGTCATTTCCAGCGGAAATGAAGACGAGAAAATCGGAAATGAGCGTTTTCTTCTTTGACCGCAAATTTTGCCTTGAGAATGATTCGCCGCAGAATTTCGCGGTTACCGCGGCTGAAACCGGTTCGAGGCCTGATCAGCACAATACAGGATTGTATAATTAAGGGAATGCAAAGACGGGTCGTCAGCTTTTTCGTTCGTGCACTGGAGTGCTGGAAAAATCTGCGAGCACCGATTCCTAGCGTCATTCAGAAATGGTGCACACCTCTGCAGAATGGTTGAAGGAAATATCGAAGCTCCGAGTGCTTCAAAGATTTTTTGAACTTTACGTTCCTCATGACTCGGGATGCGTTCCTGTTGTGCGTAAGAACCCGCTTCTTTCGGTCGCCGCAAGAACCTAACACAATCTTACGATTGCGGCTGTGGCGGAATCGTGTCCTGGGCGGAATTTCCCGTAATCCTCAGTCCCGAACCCGGAAGCTTCGGTGCGGATGCTGGAAATATCCCGCAAAACCGGGCTCCGCCGTAACTTGGCAATGCCCGCGTACGAGTACCATAGGGGTACGTCGGGAACGGCTACGTGCCTTCTGTAGCTGACCCCTCGGCGGAACCCGATCCTGGTGGAATCGAGCCGACATGACGGGGACCAGAAGTAGGATGCTTCGGATGAAATCGTAAGGAATGAGTGTGCATGAGCCCATGCTCCGTCAGGAGTCGGATCCCAGTCACATGCGTGGATTGCGCGCTTCAGCCCGAGCCCGGCAGAGGAACTGAACCGATCCCCGCTTGAGTTCCCGCGGTGTCACCTCCTCCCTGTCCGCCGATGAAGTCCTGTGATGAATTCGGATCGAGCTGATTGGATGATATCCCTCATTCCTTCGAAGAAGCATGCTGAGCTCGCCGACAGCGAATGGCGCGAAAACGTACTGCATTGCAAGCAATCTTTGTCTTGTTCGCGCGCAGTGGCTACGCTTCCTCATTCAATCTGCACCAAGCGGTAGAATCGCGAAAGAAGAGCTTCATTTATTATGTTCTCAAACTCAATTAGACGCCTTTAGTTCGTGCGTTTGGAACAAAAGCCATCACCAAGGGTGGAAAACGAGGAGATCGTGGAGCTAAACTCTTGAAAGTTACGGGAGGCTCACGGAAGGAGGAATCGGCTTCCTATTCGGGTATCCAACATCAAGCAGTCGCTCAGGGAACCCAAAAGGATCGAGGCTTTCAGAGTTCGGGGTATGAAAGAGAAATGGATCGCCCTTTAAATCTGTCCAGCTCTGAAATCGACTCACGAATGATACTCAGTCCACTCATACTCGTGGCTTGATGAGGCGACCTTTGCAAATTCGAATCACAGTAGAAGCAGAGGAAAAACATAGGATCGGGCTCGTCCTAGTATCGATTTTCCTGTCTCCTTGCTCCTTTGTGGAGCGATCGGGAGGTGCTGAGACCTGCAATTCTTCCCAACTGGGAAAGATTAGGCACGTAATTTGGACTACACTTGGTTCCGAATAAGTGGAAAACTCGCTCAACTCTGCCCCTTCCGTGCTGGAACTCAGGTTCTTCTGACCTGTGGAATTGTGGAAGGCGAAGTAAGGCCTGAGTCGTTTCCATGGTGTGCGGTCAGAGGGTGCGGCGAAGCGAGGCGAAGAATCTACATCTTATGGCCACGATTGGTCTACCTCGAGATCGACGAAGTCGGGCCTTCGAAGGAGGACGCCGCTGATTGGGAAAGCTGCGACCCGACATCCAAACAGTCAGCGAGCGTTCTCTCTGGCAGTGGGCTCCCTGCCCGACAGTAACCTACTCCAGCATCCGAGCTACCGATGACAGACTGGAATCGAAAGGAACCGATCGATATCGATATCCGTGCCTGAGATCCTTACCTAAGCCCTATATCTCCCATGGGACATCCCTCAGACGTTTCTCGGCCATCTCAACGCTCCGATCCGCCTGTGTGCCGCGGGAGATCGGGGCATCAGTGATAGTTCCGAGGGAAGTGGGGTTCCTTCTAACCCAATCCGATAAGCAGAATTGAGCCGGTTGACGAACATAGCGAGGAGATGAAACAATCAGGAGAACATAACTTGTCTTCCCACAACGCTGACTTCCGAAATCTGCGTCGGTCACACCCGAATTCTCAGAAATGTTGTCTTTAGAATGGTGCTACGGGGGTCTTCTCGAGCGAGCCTAGTTCTCGTGAAGGTACTCGATCGGTTTGGAATTAAATTCAGGTATGACGAAGGGTGACACCCGATGCAGGACTTGCATCCGCCCCGCATGTGTGCAGAAGAGAGGATCTGTCGGTAGAGATAAATATGCCTCATCGTCCATCCGTCCGCTATGGCCTCCGTCGTCCGTCAGCAGGATAACCTCGGAGTCCAAGGCGAGTTCTCGGGCAAGCATCCGCCACCTCCATTGATTGCACTTCGGGAAGCTCAAACGACACCTTCGGAGTCAGTTCAGGGCATCATTCTGGAGCAGTCCAATGGCAGGCTTTGAACTTGCCAGGGTATACTGTAGGAAGACTTCGAGAAGGAAAGTCGGACTGTCCAAACCATCCTTGCAGGGTCAACTTGCGGAAAATATCCAGGGAAACTTCGAGTCACTTACAGGGAGTTTCAATCGTGGTTTTGAGGTCGTTATCGCGTTGCTCCGAAGGAGATGCAACCCATTCGATTGGAGAACACTTTCAGAGAAAGTCGAGGATAGAAAGAATGAAAGAAAGCCGAATGGATTAGGGAATCTCTTCGGGGTAAGGTACAGGTACATTTGGGATAAATTTGCTTTCTTCTTGGATGAGGACAAATATACTTCCACACAGTTCCAGCCTCACATGATTTTGGGGTCCAGGAAGTGATTTTCGGGTCTGTTGGAGATGCATTCAGGTGAGCTATTGCAAACAATCCGAACTCATGATGAGAGCCAATCCGCGCTGTGACCGAGCTGCGATCAGATCATGAGACGCAGGAGGTTTCGTCGAGGAAACGAGAGCTACTTTCGCTATCCGTTGAATCCCGGATCCCCGGAATTCGCGACACACGAAGATGCTCTGAGAGCACTTCGAAATCAGCCGGCAGTGCCTCCAGCTCTGGCACCGCAAGCTCCAATCCTCATCGGTGTGTAGTAGACATGAAATTCCGAGACTCAGAACCCGGAAAGTAATTTCCGACGCGGAAATGAACATTCGACTCGGAAAACGGAGATCCACCATTAACAGACGTTTCCAACCCACCGAAACCGTCTGAAAACTGGTAGATCTCCGTTTTCCGAGCCAAAATTTATTCGCGAGACAAATGTCTATGCCCGAGATCCGAAGCCCGGGATTCCATGCCCAGTGTAGAGTTCTCCAAGCTATGTGGCGACGAGTGCGATCGATCGTCCCGTTTCCAATGTTCACCCTCGGAATGAATGAAACGCGAAGTTCCAGGACTTGATCCCTAGGGTATGCGTCTCTCTCGATTCCCAACGGATAAGACGAGGGAGCTTGGCCATGAGATGTTCCATCAGGTAGGTTCTGACTGTGAAGTTTAGCCTTGAATAACCTAACGTTCTGCTAAGAGCCATAAGACTTTAGTTTGAGAAGATGTCGACTGAAATCCATATTTCCTCCCAGGATCTCGATTCGGAAATCCAGTTCAAGCCATGTGTGTTCAAGCTCTCGTACGGGTCTTTGGCTTCATGGAGATCACCTGGCGGAGAAACGAGGCACCCTCGGAATCCATTCGATCAGGGAAAAGGATACTTTGATGAGTAAACGAAAAGTATGCTCCGGTCCGTTCGGGAATCTGATCGGATATCGGTGTTCTAACAAGACTCCATTTTACGTCAAGCTTTCTGTGGAGCACTCAATCGTGGCTCAAGTGTTCATTACTGAGGATCTGTGCAATGTCACCATTTATTATTCAAATTTCACGTCACACGGGAGCGATTCCTGGTGTGAATGCCGATCCAGCGTCGTCTCAACCATGACCCGAAATCACCACGGCAGCATTATCTCACATAATTGTTCAGTCAGGACGATGGTTAACGGCCGAGCCCCTCGAGCCTGAAAGCGTCTGTATTCTCATCGTTCACTCGAATTCCAGGGAGGTCGAGAGGAGCATCCGTGGTGGAAACCACGCTGTTTGCAAGGTTTGCTCTTTGCTGCCCTAAAGAGGGGGATCTGATCGCTTCCTCTCCAGCGCTATTTGAATTCGGAATTCCCGGCGCGGGCGCGGGCGTGTACGTCGCTCCCTGAACCGCTCGATCGGTCCGTGAAGTCTGGTCTTGGTCACCTCTTGAAGGATGTAACTTATCAAGGGCTGAATCGCTTTCAGGGAGAGGAAGATTGGGGTTCGGGGAAGTTAAGGGATTCGGATCTAAAAATGGTGCTAGGCTGGTATTCCTACCGGATGGAGTTCTGAAATTCTTAGAGACTCTCCCGTTTGACGCGACGATCCCACGTGGCTGCTCCCTATCGAGGCCGCGGACGTCGCGAGATCTCTCTGGGTCGGGCCTCACGGTGGGTTGTCCGAATTGATCCTCACATTCCGTAGCTGTGAATTCGGTCTCCTCTGGGGCCTCGTCTAGGGCATCGTTGCGAGTTGGTCTTCCTCCGCCAGAAGTGAGTTTCAGCTGAGCGAAGTTCGCCTCCCGGTCCGTTCCCGTGTGGCTCGGATCCTGGCGCAAGCCATCGCCCTCTGCAGGCTGTTGGCGTGTTATCGCATCGGTTTGGTTTCCTTGGCCGAGGGTCTGATGAGTGAGAACTAGAAAAAGTAACGCTCAAGTATCGAGCGCGAGGATGTTAACCACTATGGAACTCCCTGACTTTCTGATGACTCATTCGGCCTCAACGTCGCCTCAGGACTTTTCACATGATCTACGAATCGAATCAGCCGCGAAGGTTCTCTCGAGGATACGAGCTGGTTCTTTGACTTGGGTAGGATACAGACTTCGGTTGAGATGCGGCCGACAGATTATTCTTCAGCAGTAGAGAAACTTACTGAGTGTACCGGCCAGTATGAGCGCGATCGCGTTGTACATAATGCACATATACTCCGATTGCGAAGACGCACTTCGGATGAAAATGGATGGGAGACGGTTCCGAAAATAAATGCCACCAGAAACGTCCGTCGCCACGACGGTAAATTTGAAACGGAGAGCTGGAAGTTTGACGAATCCTTGATGACAATCGTGACCAGCAAGGTTCATGTTCTATCACAAAGTTTTGTCCGTCGGAATAACCCTTCGTAGCTCGTGCTAGCCGCTCTTAGAAGTGATTAGGAAATGAAGCGCCAGTCCACACCAGTGGAAGAGATGTGTTTCTTCAGGAATCCATCGCTTGGAGTCAAAATCTTGAGCGCCGCAGCTAGCAGTGATCTTGGGTTCACGTCAGAGAACGCCGCGGTAGAACCCGGGGCAGACCCGACGCTGATTTTGCCGTGATTTCGGCGTCGATCTGACCATAATTTTCGGATTCTGAGAAGTTCATCCCGGTGTTGATCTGACCAAATTGGTCGGAAGTCTGAGGAGATGGTTTCGATCCAGCCATACTTCCTGGTGCCGATGGAAGTTATTCCAGAATCGATTTGATAATTCCTTCCAGAGTCTGAAGCGATGGTTTTGGAATCAATAAGACCATACTCTTCAGGGTCTAGATTCAGCCAAAGACGTTTTTCGATTTGCGGCAATATTCGACCATTTTAGTCTAAATCTCTGACCAGTAACGAGCGCATGCCACACAGAGGAGTAACAACATGTACAAATCAGTCGAGTGAGGAGATAATTTTGGAAATGATGCTGACCCAATGAAGAGAGGAGAAAGTACCTTTATGCCTGGAAACGCAGCCCAACCGCGCGGAGCGTTTCCGACTCCTGTTGGCCGAAGATCAGCTGGTTGCCAAGGAAGAGGAAATCGAACGATCGAGGCATCATTTTATTCTGCAATTATCCCTCCTTCATCTCCTTCCTCGATTTCGTGTGTATCACAATGGATCGTAGACAAGGGTAGAAATTGAGATGGCACCGGTAGCTCACAAGTGCATTTGGTGCTGCTCGAATGAAATGCCAGTTATGAAGACAGCGGCGGGTCCTCGACAGTCAGAAGCGATTGGGTTGAACCATGCACGTTTTGGCGCCGCGGTTCAAATTTCAGCGACTTAGAGACTCTTGTGGACTGCGGATGATTCGCCGCATCGATAATGGATGCCGCTCGCGGTCTCTCAATGCACGGAGAAAGAAGTTTTAGTTCTTCCTGACCTACTCTGCGGAGACATGGCAGGCACCACGGTCATGGATCCTATGTACACGACATTCAGAAGGTCCCCTCGCGCCGAGACGAATTCGACTCAACTTTCATATCAACGCAACTAATTTGTGATTAGCGCTGAATTGTTCACCTTGGTCCCCTCCGTGATGCAAGTGCGCGAGCTCTTGAGATTGACAGGAGAGCACTTGCGTTCCGAGTCGGACTAGAAAGAGACGAGAACTATCGACATCAATGGCCGTTTATGGCTTCCGGCATCGATCCAGTTCTCTGACGCCGGGAAGCGTTGTGGCATGGAAGCAACAATCGGGCTCCAAAGGTACAACGTCTCCTTGCCACGAAAATATGAGCTACGTCCACCTATGAGTGGCTCTCACGAGATCTCTGCGGATGCCGAACTTCATCAAGCGCTTGGTCTCTCCTCAAAAGCCTTTCGCGCAGGTAGTGATATTATACATCGAGCTTAGGGTTCATCGAAGACAAAGTCAGCAACAACAACAATAGCAACAACAACGAAGCACCATCTACATATATGGTGGGTGACGAGAACACGATGCAGATACGCTTTTCTCAGTGAGCCCCACTGAACTCTTCCTCCGACTCGGTGCCGTTTGCCTTTTGGTTCGATCTTGAGATATCTCAGTCCAGTTCATTTCGTTCCTCAGGACCAAGCAGGTCCAACGTGGCTCAGAGAACTCTATCGCCGAAGTCTTCCTCCAGTTCCTTGCTCTGTTTCCGAGCTTCCGTTTTCCCATCCGTCTTTGCTTTCATGACGACGGAGTCCTGTTGAGAATTTGAGTCCCTCAACTGACTCGACTGCGGGGACGAAACGTAGAGTAGAATGTTAGCCAGTTGTTGATTGGATTTCCCTCTTCGATCTAGGCTCTATATGAAGAACGAAATTTGACCCATTAGGAGAAGGCTCACCTTCGCACTGTGGACGGATGTATTCCGAGAGGAGATGGAGAAACTGTTGAGAACGTTCCCTAGGAATTTCTGTCTCAGCAGCTTGCCGTACACAACTTGTTGTAGAAATTCTCGTTTGAATTTTCGATTGATAAACGCCAGCAGGTAGAAATAAGATGAGTATTCGAAGATCACGGCCACGTTTGATAGAATCACATGAATTTTCAAGCGGAAGCCCGGAGGATCTGGAACCAAAACGGTGTTCATTTGTCTTCATATGAACACGTAGGAGGCATCAGGCCTCATACGTTGGAATTGGAACAACGTTGACAGCATTAACAGTTTCCGTTGGAGCTCGTCACTAACCGACGTCCTGATAGAACAAGACTGCGAATTCGGGGTCACTGGTGATGTACATTATCTCAGAGAATATTTTGACACAGGACAGTGCGAGCAGAGACATCGTCAAGCGGTTCTCTTCGGCGCGTCGTTTGAACGCCGTGTTCTGCTGGTTATGTGACAGAACTCGATCGCGGGCCTCTCGGTTGGCACGATGAACCTACGAGGAAGAAAGAAACAGATGAGCCTGAGGGCCCGAAGTATATCGACAGAACCAAAACGGAACAGGGGAGTATACGGCCAGGAAACCGAGACTTCACCGAGATCGTTCCCTTTCGCATCCGAGAATATTTTGGCTGTTCGCGGCGATTTCCTCGCTGAGTCTGACACAAGAAGCCTTCCGGAATCAAATGGGTATCGATAGCGGTCGAAATATCAGTTCGAGTCGATTGAGTCCCGCTGGGATGGAATCAGCTGATGAAGGTGCATACTCAGGTGCGCAAACTAAACAACCGGTTTCGTGTAAACATCTCAATAAGCGCTAAAAACGTCATGGTATGGGGTCTCAGCATCGCTCTCTGGGAACAAGACCAGTCTGACGAGAGAAAACAGCCATTGTGTACCAATGAGAGAATTATACAAACAAGCTAAAGCGCATTGTTTTGAAGGGCCGAGATCACAGTGGATCGATCGGGCGAAAAGAGCGGAGAGCGGAAGCCAAGAAAATGCGGAATCGCGCGGTTCGATCACAGCCCGGAGGGCTCAGTTTCGCTCGAATCTACGTTTGTGTGCCAAGGGTGGGTTCGCGCACATATTTCGACGGCCTCATTTCAACTCAGATCATTACAAGTCAGGACCGGCTACGCTGTCCGCATTTGGGAAATTGTTCCGTCTGAGTCGTAAGTGCGATCCGTTATTCATTTGGAATGATCCTCCCCAGGTGAGTGCTCAACGAAATGTCCGGATTCGGCTGCGAGATGTGATGCTGCTCCGAATGTTCAGGGGGAACCGTTCTCGTCGTTGCTGCAGTAATTGTGGCTTCCGGGCCGCAAAGTACCGGTCTGTAGGAGTTCACGGAACCTACCACGAACACGATGAGAACGTTGAAAACCGTGAGGACGACGGTACAGAGTATATAGATACGGTCCCAGATTTCGAGATAGATGGAGCGAACTCGATTCTGCCAACCGGAACTAGTTATCGTTGTGGCTTCGACGCAACGAACGGTTTCCGTGTAGGGCTTCAAGAAAATACCACTGACAGCCGATGGGGTCAAGCTGAAGCTGCTCGGAGCCACGACGAAGTAACCTGCAAAAATCCAATTCACATCACGGGTTCCAGTCCTGCGAGCCGAAATCGGGAACGGGCGTCGTTTTGCGATCGGGGATCATTGGACATCATACACAAAAATCCTCTGAGACTCACAAGTGTCGTTGACAAATACAGCTCGTCCGATCAGATCTTCGGAGGGTGTGGCCTTGCTCTCGTTCGACTGTTGAGCAAACTCCGGTTATTTTGGGCTGGTCAGCTGTTTCTGTCTTGGTTTCGAGAGCTCCCCATCATCTGGAATGGTTCCTTTCAGCGACCTTCGGGAGAGCGAAGGAAGCGACTCACCAGGAGCATTATCGTGGCATCCATGCTGGTAGCCTCGAGCATCGCCCAGCTCCGTCCGATGGTTTCATCGAGATCAAATGTTAGGTTCTGTGGGATCTGTGGTAGCCGACAGAATTGATGGAGGCAATCCAGGGAGTATAGCGTATGATTCAGTTTCGGGATCCGCGGAGCCCCGAGTCTCGGTCTCTTCACACGAGACGAACATCGCGTATCCGGTAAATCGCTCTGAAGACTGAGCGGGAAGTCGTCATTGAAGCACGTGAACCGATTCTTGAAAACTCTCTGCAACGGAAAATCCCCTTTTTGAGGAGTTTCACTTCTCCAGGCGTGTTCTGGGTCGAGACACTAAGAACCAGGTACATCAGACGCGGAATGGACGATACAAGCACCTCCTCAGCGGTATGTATGCAGCGGAAATCGTTCACGGGGTTGACCGAGGTTCCCGCTTTCGGGAAGTCTTTTTCGGCTATCGCAACCCTGACCTGCCACACGCGCATCAATTGTGAACTGCACGCCACGAAGAACAGAGCTATGCAGACTTTCTTCGCGCGTTCTCGGGTGCACAAGCTCTGAGTTCTGATTGGCCAGCGGACGTAGACGAATCTGATGGAGAAGAACATCGACGTAAGACTGCTGGACCAGGAGCGATTCGTTCAGCTGAGCGTTTGGGCGCAGGACTCCCACTTCCTACGTGAGCCGTGAAGCTTGACAACCGAAACTCAGGACGCGTATCGGCGAGCTCCAAGTGATCCCGATGAACATTCGCTGGCATGAAACGATTTTGCTCCGTGATCTCGATGGGCTTTAGCGGCTTGCTTCGATGTCGCGGAAAACTCACCTCTCTATAGTCATGAACAGCGTCAGAAGGACCAGCCATCCGATCATAAGATTGGAGACCACCAGGTAGACATACCTGCAAAGGTGAAAGACATATTCATGTGCCGAAACGGGTACCAGCGGTGAGAGTTAAAACGGAGCTCGCCCACGCCATGGTGGGAGTGTATTCTGCAAAATGCGCAAGCTGACTGCTTACCGGTCGTAGAGCTTGAGGTAATACGCTGTCTCGAGACTGAATTGACAAATCGCGCAGCGAGCTACGGACAAGCCCATAATGACCACGAGTAGAATGAGATCGCCTAGCGCTATACATTTGAGGTACACGTAAGGCGAGTCATTGAGGTGTCCATAGTGGATGGTGAGGAGCATGAAGAAGTTTCCCACGATCCCAAACACTGACAGCGTCGGTTGAACGTATGTGTTCGCGATTGTGGTCCATTGCTCGACTTCGCCCGCCTGGGCGTCTACCTGGATGCTGCAAAGAAAGGACGAAAAATTGCACTAAGAACTCTCAGTTCGATTGTCACCACTCCTGCCGCAGGGTTGCGATCTCTCAAGGATCGCGACAATAGATGTGACTGTTCATCTGTTCTGGAAGATCAAACTCGATCAACCTGTGCACGCGCTATCATGAATCAGGTCGATTCCGAAAATGCTCGCTGAATACTCGGAGGTCGGAAACGTACATAAGCCGATCCCGTCCGACGCACGGAGTATCGGCCAACGGCCACAGTTCCAGAAATCGCCAGTTGAGGTGGCGCCAAATATCTTATAGTGGACGAAGTGATGGCGTTCATCGCCAACTCCTCGCGCCGTCCAAGTCATTGTAGGGGACAACGAGAGATGAGATCATCGTGCTTCACGCCGTCACAGTCTGGTCTGTGTGACCAATTAGAAGCACATCAAGATGATGACGACGACAAAATATGCGATGGACCGTTTCCCTGACCTCTGCTCCCACTACTTTCTTGGTGCTGTTAATGTTCTTTCCCGGGATGATCCGAGACAAAACTCGAAGAATCTTCGGTGCAGCGGATCTTCTTGCATTGCATTCCAAAGAGGCATCTCGCCGACCAGATCACTCTGCGGCGGATTTATCTTAATGATCAGTTCCGACGTTCCATCTGCGACCGGCTGAGCGGCGGCACCGATCCTCTTTCTACGAACGGAATCGTAAACCATGGAAGCTACTTATGCAACGGTCTTCAAAAGAAATCACCAATCTCGCTGCCCCGTTGCTGCTTCTCGTGAAGCGAACTTCCCAGAGTAAGAGATCGTTCGATGCGCATTCATACATCATCGCAGCTGGATTTCGCTCGAGTCTGCTGGTATGAGTCGGTACGGGCGCGAAGCGAATTCGTCTCAAACTAGCCAGACCGTGAAATTGAGAATTCTTCTCCAAAAATTCCAGTCAAGCCGACAACTAGTCGATTTTCTTCATCCCGAAATCTCAGCTTAAGCGGTTAACATGGGACCGATCGGGCGGCCGGTCGCGTTGCTCAGGAATATTGTCGTCACCGATGGGAGCTGCGACAGAGCTGTCTAAAACTGGACCTACATCTATGCCCCACCTTAGCTACGGATTGGCGGGGAATATCGTGGACCGTTCGACAGTCCACCACCCGATCTAACTACAAGCCAACCTTTCACAACTCCACAGCCAGAGTTCAGCTTTCCTGAGATGGCGCTCAGAACGTTTCAATTTCCACATGATCGCGTGCGAGTGGACTTCAGATTCACGTATCGTCCCACAATGAAGGAAACTCTAGCTCATTCCGACCTAGCTGATGATTCAGTAGTGGCCGAACGTAGGTGGCTGCTTCCGGAACGTCAGAGGCCACAGATGGCACCGCAGTTCAGTCAGAAAG
Source organism: Phytoseiulus persimilis (assembly GCA_037576195.1). NCBI lineage: Eukaryota > Metazoa > Arthropoda > Arachnida > Mesostigmata > Phytoseiidae > Phytoseiulus > Phytoseiulus persimilis. Next base: position 30,260,677 of record CM075102.1, on the reverse strand, counting down.
TTTAGTTTTCGACTCAATTGCCACACCTCCAAAAGAGAGCAGAGCAACTTGCGAAATGATTAAGAGCTGTGTTTCCGGAGCGGAAAAGCGTCCGCATATTTTCAAGCAGGCGGACGTGCTCCAGTCACCTTAGAGGATAAGCGGAGCTATCTCAACCTTAGGTATCCGTTCCCCGTAAATACTTCTTTTTGGCGGGGAAGGGTGGCCGAGGGAAGCCCCGGAGGGACATCGGGCGAGCATCGCCTAATCCCCGCCAGAATTCGTGACAACCTGACCTTGGACAATTGCCTGGTGTCCGCAGTAGACAAAGGAAACGTCTTCGGTCTCCGACTCTCGTGCAGATTATGATCGTGAACGAAGTTCCGGACGGTTAGTCGTCAGGTTCGCTAGATTTTTTCGCAGATTTGTCGAGTTCTCAATCACCCCTACAGAAATATCTTGTGAATTTTCTGTCCTTTCCTTTTTCAATACGATTCGAGCTGTCAATTCGAAGATCGCTGGCTGCTCGGTGGCAACCGGGCAGACCGCCAGAATTTCTCGAGACACGCATTCCCCAACCGAGAAATGTACCCAGTCGAGTTTGCTGAAAGGGTGACGGATGCCTCGAGATCAGAAGAGCATTCTCACAGTTTATGTTCCTTGTCGTTTCTATGGGTCTGGGGCTCGGAGTTCCTCAAAGGGCAGGCGGAGCCCTAACAACGTTTGGCCCGGGCGTCGTTCCCAGTCAAAATATTTGTATCGAATCCGTATTGTTTGTCTTCGCCGATAGGTATAACTTCCTCCGGGACGGCTCGTTAAGACCGATAACATCAACATGCAAAACCAACAGACGAAAAACCACGCCTCAATTTAAGCTGTCCGCCAAACGCGCGTCGATTCAATTTCCGGAGCTTCAGATGAGAATTTTTCAGAAATTCAAGCGAACGTTATCGGATTGTTATCAATGTTTCATCTTCTCTTTCCTCACTGACCGCTTTTTCCTCCGAATCCTTGCCCACCGACGGGCCCTCCAGAAAAACGCGCCCGACTTTTTATTGCTCACATCGAATCCATGAGAGCTGGATTCCGGCGGACTTCTGATGCTTGATGTGGATGAGTGCGAATCGCGGAGACCGTCGCGCGGTGCTTCTAAATTTCACTGCTTCAGACTTCTTGAAGGAAGCTGAACGGATGAGTGACTACAAATTACACGCATAAGATTCTTTCGCTCATTATCGGTCATGATTCGAGCGGATAGAATTATAGTTAGCATAGGGAGCGAATGTTCGCGCAGAAAAAGCTGGATCAACGCCAGTGAAAGCGACGCAGCCTGCTCTGATGACTTAGTTGGCGAGCAAATAGTGTCACCGAACGCTGAGGTGGCGCTGTCCCATGCAGCCTTGATATTCGATGCCTTTATTTGCCGTTTCATTCTACAAAATACCGCCATTCACCAATCCCGCCTGCAGCGGAACGAGAGCATGGACGCCTAGATGCGAGGCCATTGAAAGCGAAACGTTTGTCATCAAACATCAGCGCTACGAAGGAGGGATTCCCCGAGAGCTGACTCCCGGTAAGAAAAAACTGCGTTTCCACCTGCTGTGAGACGCTGTCGACTCGATCCGTTGAGCGAGTGATGGGGAACTCCTTGTGGTGCTCAGTTAATCGGGAGCACGTTCAGCTCTGTATCAAGCCGAGATAAAATTTTGCCGGCATTGAAACGACTCCAACGGCACATGTCGACGAATTCGGGTTCGTTCGGATGTTCATTCCGAGATGGTCAGAACCAATGTTTCCGAGGCAAACGATTCTGTCGGTGAATGGACGGATCAGTCCCTGTAAGCATGTATGGATGAAATGCGAGAAGGATAAATGAATGAAATACAGGGTTGCGGGTGGCGACGAATAGTGCCAAATGGTGAACGCTTGATTGGAAACGTTGCAGCAGCGTGCTCTTTCAGGGACAAATTCAAATATCCGTCCGTGTCGGCGGAGGAAAATTCTTGGAATCCTGTTCTTTCCAGCCACGCTTCGCCCGAATGTCAACTATCGGGCGATGCGGTATCGATGCCATCCGGGGTCGTTCTGAGGCGGCAGAGACTACTGTCGGCCGACAGCCCGGCTCACAACGGCTTCGGATTCAGCTACTCCGTCCACTTTCGCTCGTCGCCGCGGTCCTCCAGCCTCCAATAGTGATTCCGAACTCGTCGAGTATTGACTCTAGATCCTTCAACTTGGAATACTCACCAACGATGATCCATCGGAGACGACATGCTCGGCGTTCTGAAACAGATCAGAACATGAGTCGATTGAGCGATCAAAGGACTCAAACACTGCATGGAACATCAATCGCGTTACTCCCTCCGGAGACGGGGCTCAGATGGCCCTCAGCAGAGTCTGTCTCAGGTCCAGAGCACGTGGCCGATCATGGGCTCCTTCACCGGGGCAGACGCATGGATCAGAAAAAATTAGTTCCTCAGAGATCTTGAGCTCAGACCCGCGTCGGTTGCAATAATGGAGTGAATGGCGTTCGAAGAGATATCATTTTCATTCAAGCCTCATCTCAGTCGAGCGCAGGTGAGTTTTATACCCGACGATTCGTGTCGGACATCCAACAATTCGAAGTGCTCCACGTGACCGCCGGGGACTTGTTGTGCTACTCGAGCAACGAAGGCAAAATCGCTCATGGTTCGGAGAGAAGAGGGATTTTCCAGAACAGGCACATCAAGAAACACAATCGTTTCCCATTGATCGCTGTTCAGTGGCCGATTCCGGAAAGCAAACAGTGAGTCGAACGCCAAGAATTCGCGGTCAGAGTTGGTTTCGATACTTCCGAACCTTCCGCCCTCCTGATGCTTTTACAATTCACTACTCAGTCGAAAGTCTCATTGGATCCGAAAGGAACACAGCGGCTGAAAATAGTACATGAATCCGTAGATGACGGAGCACGTTGGGATGAGAAGCATCCGAGAGTGAGGTCCTGAATATGAACTTCTCAACAAGCTGCAAACCAACAGCAGTCGAGCTTCGCAACGTTTATGGAAACGTCCCCTTCAATGAGAATTCGCCTGCTAATGTCTGCTATGGATCAGCATTGCTTCGACCCAAGCGACGTCGGAGCTGAGAAACAGAGACTTCGAACCGAGTTAGAAATCTTCGCTTCGTGTCCGACGAGCGGCCCATCTAACGGCAGGTTAACTACGACAGGAGGGAGAACGGAAACCCTCTATCAGCGGTCCTTCTCATCTGACCCGGGGGTTTCTGTGTGCTACACAGATCTATTCGAGATGATTCTCACTCTGGGAAGCTCCAGCTGGTCTCGCAACACGGAACAACAGAGAGTACATCACAAGATAGTGAGGCGCAGCTTTGTTGTTCGAGGCGACGGTGCGTGGTTGCAGATCCAGACCCTCCGTGAGCTAGGGCTGGAGCTTCAGATGTTCGTGGTCGTTCCGGTACAGAACTGCTCTCGACTAGCATGGGTCCACGGTTAAATATGCATGATTAGGTGGAGCGTTTTGTTCACCAGCTCTCGTTGTTATTATCATACAGCAACGCGATTACGAAGAGTGGGTTTGCGCAACTGACAACGGTTTATTGAAACCGGGATTCCGCAGAGCGGAAGGATCTAACCAGTCACACGTCGGTGATGGAATTGAATTCACATAAATGGCGAAACATCAACCGGTACGATATGAGCGGAGACTTGTCAACCTCCACAATTTGCTCTATCATTAAGGAAGCCACTGGTGATGAAATTACAGGTGTTCCGAGGCTTGAGAGCCACAGTATGAGGACTGAGCCGCTTGGTTGCGATTGTCCGGGGCACCGTGGTCTAGCGGGAGAAGGGGTGAATTGACACCTCCCAGTACCCATGAGGGCTAAAGGTATATTAAGGCGTCCGGGATTGTAAGCGACATGATCATTGAGACCGCTGACTCAACGTACGGTATTTTCTATTCCACTGCCCACGGGCTCGCGACAGATCGCGCTGCTGAGTTACAGGACTCCAAGATCCAGCTCAGTGAGGCTCCCTACCGACTCTTCTATATCGCTGCCCATTGTTTCACCAAACATCGAGCGTAATGAGAGGATGTTCTGGCGAGACAGTGGAGACTTGTTTTCTTTCTCTAGTAACTCCGCCTGCGGGCAGCTCTCGTCCAACTCTCCTGGAAATCTGTCGTAATATTGTGAACCGCCGACAATGCGTTCTACGCCAGCTCCAAGAGCTTCCTTTTGTTTCGCGCGGGACCGTCAACCTGCCGGGTTCAAATATCATAGATCGAACGCCGCAATCATTTTTTCTGTGAGTGAAGAGTCGGAGCCTCGTGTGACCAGGTTTGGGCTGAACTGCGTATACGAATTTGAGCGCGTGTTGAATTCTGCGTCGCATCACGCGTTGGGACATGCAGACAGAACCGCGGGCTCTGAATAGACAGAAGACCGCCGCTCGCCTCTGTTCACTGCCGACGCTTTGACAAGCGCACCGGGACACTGTTAATCAGACGCAAAATTCCTAATCTGGCGATTTCTCTCACCGACTCGGGTTTGTTGAAAATCCGAAAGGCTTTATTCGGTGCACTCACAAACACTTGACATTGTACAGCAGTCACGCTCCCTCGTGCTTCGGAAGATCAGATTCGATTCACGTAGTTTGGAGTCATCGGATAAATGACGGCGTTTGTCGAATCGCTCGATGCATGCGAACGAAATCGGCTCCTGAAGTGAGTTTGTGCCACACGAGTCTTCGCGCTGTCCAACCTGAACACCGGAAAGGGTCACGCACGCTAGCGCCATCTGGGTTTGGTAACCAGAATCATGATGTCAACGCGAAGATTTCTCTGAGCGGTTCTCCGTGTTGACATCCATTGAACCACTCGAGCGCCAACCAATCGGAATTGAAATCATTCCCATATAAGCTGCTCCGAACGTACCTGGTGCTCATCGGGAAAATCGATTTCTCGCCCAACTTGCTGAAATATTGCTCCAAGATGAGTGGCGAACAGCGCTCTGGATTTCGTCTGGGAGCGGTTGGCTCGATATAAAAAATCGATTGTATTCCCAGCTACGTGGGGTGCCACATTATAAGATTAAGCACTAGAAATGAACCATCGAACGGAAACCGGGATTTCCCGCGAATCCTGGCTAAACTTCTGTTCGCTACCATTATCGAGAATACTGATCAGTCTATGGCGTCGAAGAGTCATTCCGATGGGGGAGCCAAGCTTCACACTCCTGAACGAGTGCAGCGCGCGTTCAAGTGATGATAACTCCAGCGGTGTCTCCACAAACTTCCAAATGTCCACCACGGATGCATTGTCTCGCTCTCCTGTAGTGTATCCTATTCCGATTCAGAGTTCCGGACTCAATGTGTGCGCTTCCCGCTTACTCTCATCGGGAGAACATGCATTTTCCTAAATAAAGGACTTTCATTGTAACTATTGGACATCATATTTTACAGCGCTCTGATCGGGCCACTCATACACGTTTGAGAAATATTATTTTGTTCTGAGCTCTCGGATTCTGGAGACTGGCATCCTTCTCATTGTATCGATCATATTCGAAGTCAGATGCCTGCGAACCTCATCCAGACATGCAATTCTTCATTCACGAAATGCTGGTTCACCCAATCCGCAGTGAACACAGCAGAATTATCTTGCTGGAAAATTAAGGGTCGGGCTTCGGATTCCCAGGAATCTGTCCGTCTGAGCCACTGGACACGCTATTCCTTGCGCAGAAAATACTTCCCATGAGCGAGGGACGGCTTGGTCGAATCGATGACAAAATCACCCCAATAAAACCTCAAAAGTTTGACCAGATTGACCCACCTAGACTCCCAACTGAATTGGGACGAAAAACTTCGATCTCGCCGCTGTGTGGGGGGGGAGGGGGGGTTCGGGACTATATTTCTAGGCAGTTACCAGAGTGGCCACTCGTCGGGAAGTGTCACTTCGAGAATCAAAATCATAGAAGCCATCGGCCGATCTTGGATCGGATAACGCCAGAAGATGGCGGCGAAAAATTGCCGATGGGCGCTATGGTTTAACGCTCGAATTTAGACAGAATTTTTGACCTATCAACTCTGTCCTTGCAACCCAACGGGGATCGCCGGGGCCTCAAACTTGCTGTGGTAGCTGCACTCGACGTCCGGATGGCTCAACGCAATTTCCAGTGATATCCGTCACCATGGACAGAAATCGCACAGATCCTTCGTGTAGTGACAGGAACCAGGGCAACGCTCCTAATCCGATATATATGATCTTTTCATACATTACGTACGATCAAGCATTGTTTGATGGAATTTTCTGATGGCTGCATGACGATCGTCCTCGAATCAGAGCGATTCGCAACATTCCATGACGTGGAAATTGATAGCTCCTACCCTCCTAGCGCACCCTATTCACCTCCCTTCACGAATAGGCCTCTTGGTCTTGAGGCGAACGAGATCTAGATGACTTGTACTTGAGGTGAATGGGGGAGGGTGCCGCTTACTGGACAGTTTCCTCCGAGCCCCAATTTGAGATACCATACTGAGCAATGAAGAGTGTTCTCGCTCTGTGTCGGCTGCCATGCGAGGTTATCCTCCAATTCAGGATATCCTGCCTAAGGAGATCTGGTCTCCCCTGAAAACCTCCCTAGAAGGAGCATTTCTCGATTAGTAGGAGGAGTAGGGAGTTCCTACACACGTCCCTTCGAGGTCCCATGAACAGAGGATTGGACATATAGTGTGGAGACACAGATATTACACACGGGTTCTAGATAAAGTAGTAGTAGGTCGCTAGTTCCACCAAGTGTATTTCAGAATGATTCCGTTTGCTCGGATGAATCGTAAGCGGACCTCAGATGAAAGAAATCTTCCTCAATGGCCCGATCCGATGAGCGATCCTCAATGACGATTTTAGAACAGCCGAGTCCTCGACAAAAAACAGAATTATTGCCACTTTCTCCAAGGCTGTTGTGATCTTCCGCATGATGTCAGGACTTGAGGGCAAGGTGAGGTGCGCCTAATGATCGTTGATCAGGGTGAGTGTCTTCTGATCTTCCCAAGCGTGCGATAACACGAGCCTTACAATGACTTCCCAGAAATGCATATCTGGATGTTCAGGAACGTGCAAACCATCATGACAAGCGAGTCATTTCACGATTTTCAAGGGTTGGGCATGCGCATAGCACGAATGAGGGAGCCTGTCCCTGCACACGACGTCGGGGGAGTCGAATGTGTGATTCGGTCCGGAATGCTCCTGACTGAGGGACTTTTACAGGTTCATATTCGGATTGGATGTTTTGCACATTGCGCCCTAACTACTCGAGTGGACGGAAGTAATTGAAGTTTGACTCCTGTGAATTTACTACTGGAGCCTAGGTATCTCGAACAGGCTCAATTTCACTAGCCATTGCCTTTGAGTAGGAACCTGGAGCCAACAGTTCTCTCCGCCTCGGGGCGCCGAGCCGCCGGGCACTTTTTGAGGGGGTTCTCGAGGGGAAACATTCCAATCGAGACGCCTGATCCAACGGCAACGTGACCCTTGGGGATGCCACTCATTGGGGGAATCGTAGCCTGGACTGGTGTTCACCAGAGGGCATCCGGAGGAATATGGTACTTCACGCTGGTGCCGTGTAAGTTTCTCCGAGAGAATCGAGATGTCCTTTGCCCAGTCCCCACGATCAAATACCTCGCGAGTATCCCACATTGTACCCGCGATGGTATGAATGGACATAATGTCGAAATTTTCACCCGGGTCAACAGATTCATAATATGTCACTCCCGACACCGATGTTCATCAGCCCTCATTGTTCGGAAATCCGAAGGACCGGATGGGAGAATTCGAGACGAGATTGAATTCTGTGCGATCCTGAATGGCGATGAGTCCTATCGAGTAACCAATGCCCTGGATTCCAGAACCAGATCAGGCTCATGAGTGGATGAAATGCTATGAAAAGGAAATGGATCACACGAGAGAAGGATTGTATAATCGATGCTTTGCTCGGTCTGGCGTGATCGATTCCTTCTCTGACCGGGGTCCACAACAGAGCCGACGAATGAGATTCTATTTGTCGATACCGACCCCAGAATAAATAGTAGATACTTGTCAGAGTCATCAACAAGCATTTGTGTTTCATCAAACATCCGACATGCGTGGCCGTATCTTCCTCCATGGGAGAAGGTCTCGCGTGTCGTGTTTGCAAATTTTTCGTTGCTAAGGTGTGGCGATCGAATTTTCCACAAACTGTTCGTCTAGTGGCGACAGTTCTTGGCGCTGCATAGAGTTTCCACGCGGCAGATCGAACCCTGTTTCGATCTGTCTATGCGTTGCATTGCTGAGTCGAGGTCAACCGATTCCAACAAAATTTCTTATCGTTTCCGGACGAAATCTTCTGAGGCAGCGAGTTTTGTCTCTCTCAGGCCCGAGTGGTAGAGGTGTCGCAACTGCTGCTGATGGTTGCTGAGTTCGCGGCTCCCCTGAGTGTCGGGCAGGAACTTTGTACGCTCAGATCTTGAGAAGCTGGACATATGCTCGGGTCAGCCCTGTTGACAGCTCTCTAGCTCAGAACTTGAACGCAGGGGATGTGAAGTCCGTCGCAAATTCTCCTTGCGTGCAACGGTCCGCGATTCAGTTCTGAATTATCTCACGAACGATCTCAGATGTTTTCCCAGATGATAAGGCCAAGTCTGAGTATTTCGTAGATCCTTCCGAGAAGCTGCGAGTGTCGACAATCACGCTCGTTTTGCTCTGGTGAATATCAACCACGCAACACTGGTCTGCAAAACTCCGGAATCTCAGAGATTGGAGGCAGGTGTCAGGTGAACAATGTGTTACATGTGTCAGAATTGTCAGTGGCAATGCAACATTGGTTCATCGACTGAGTGGTTGGAGCCGTTCGATCTTCCTCATGAGCGATGCGGTTTCCCTTCGACGGGATGGGACGTCCTGTGAATCATGATCGCGTTGCTTAGGAAGTGCTGTAGGTGCTGTTTGGTGTGCCAGGGGCTCAAATCCAAGGATAGAATTTTCGTTGAGCCGTCTGTCCGTGAGTATAGGGAGTTTCATTCCGTTTTCCCTCCAGAAAGAAATTCCGAACCTTCCGATCCGTGGATCCGAGATAGACGAGGCTGGATTAGGAACAAGGATTTCGCTTCCAGAGATCAAAATCACACCAGCGACAGCGCTCCCCGTGAGAGCTCCCAGCAAGTCAGAGGTTAGTGGAGCTCCGATAGAGATGCAACGATTCAGATAGTCACAGGGCCAGCCCCACGGTGTAATCCAAAGAAGAAGAGGAGAAATAAGCTCCTTCTCCCGAGTCTTTCCTGCATCCAAATCCTTACCCCGAATGTGTTTATCACGGTTTGGTGTTACTGAAAGTCTGAGTGAGATCGAAAGAGGAAGGAGATCTTCCCACACCGTGGGGTCCGTGCTGGCGTGAGTGATTAGGTTCAGGCATCAATCGTATCTCGTCGATTCCATGGATCGAATGAGTACTTGTTTCGACCTTCTTCATTTCAGAAGAGTGAGAGCGTCTCCGTGGCCAGCTCCGAGAGTCCAGACTTCACTACTTCCCTGGAAGATTTGAATGATAACAACGCGCCGAACATTTTGGCAATTGACGCTCGAGTTGTTTCGAAATGTGGGCTTACACCCGTGGAAAAATTCCCAGCAGCTGAGGTCGCCGCGACCGAGGCTTTGAGTTCTGCATCGTCGACGAGCTGCGAGTATCGATGAGATTGGGGGGCTTGAGAATAATTTGATAGAGTTGGGCTCCCTTCCACCTGATAAGTCCATCTGACCGCGAGCAAATTTCGTTGCAGCGATCGAAAGCCGCGTGGCGCCTCGTCCGAAAACTGCCATCTTCGCTCGACCTGATACGAGGCGGGGACGGGCTGTGTCAGCGAGGGGGCGGGGCTCATTATCAACAAGTCGACGAGCAGACTCGATCTCGCCCACGCCGAGCTCAGTAAGTCAAGCAATCTTGGAAATAGACGAGGAGAGCGACACGTCGATTCCTTTGCAATCCCTGGTGAGCACACCGTCAGAAGACGGAATTTTTGATGCAGCCGCTAGCAAGGAGCTCCAAGCGACTGATTGAATGTGGAGCCAAGTCGAAATTGCGAACTTTTCGGAAATGATGACGGGCTGCCTTGAGCCTGGAACTGAAGGGTTCAGAAACGTGAAGATGCTCATCTATGAGTGTTCGTTCCATGACTTCGCTGTCTCGACTGTAAGGTCCTGAAATATATCTCGCACGTCCAAACCGAGGAAACACCAGGAGGAAGAAAAATCTTTGATTTTTATCCTTGAATGAAATATCCCCGCCAATCCTACTGGCAGGCTCACAGGATCATAGTGAGTCGAAACGTTTTCTTGCCCGAAACTTATGGCTCCCGAGGTATTCGACCCCGGAAAATGACGTTTTTAATCCATTGTATTCAGCGACAAGCCGCCGTATATTCATCACATTCGTGAGCGGCTTCCGTTCGGTCGCATCTATACCGGGAGGTCTCTCTACATCGGAATCGCCTGGTATCGAGGTTCTTGGGGTCGGAGTCGCCGAGCCAGTTCTAGATATTTGAGCCGAGGCCATCGCTTTGATGACACCGCGAGCACAGCGTTTTTGATTCCCGATGGAAGATACGGACAGCGATTGCTGAGCCAGGATTTCCGTCCATGGCAGTGGCCCAAACAGATCTTATGCAACGATTCGGATAACAGTTTATTCTTCACGGGTAGAAGTAGGGAAATGTAATAGACACACCGTTTTGAAATGAAAAACTGGACTCAACAGATTCCAATGGATTGCGAGTTTATTCAGTTCAACTGGATCTCATCGGAACAGGTGTGAAAACGTGGAAATCGCTTGCTCTACAAAGAGTAACTCAAGGCACCAACCGCGAGTAACTTGTTGTCCCAGGAGCTGAGACTTTTAGAAAACAACTATGGACAGGCTAAAAGCAACTTGCGACAGGCTTGCAAACTGGCAACTACAAAAACTTGTTCGCCTAAGAGAGTTAACACAGATGTCAAGACCCCGTCATTTCGCCTTTCCCAGCTCGGCGTAGCTAAACGTTATTTTGCATCAGTTGTGTTCAACTCCTCTGGCTCAGCGAGCACGTATTGAACATTGGGCATTTCCTGAAGACTTTTGTCCGAGAGTCTCAGAAACCTTTTTCAAACTTGATATTGCAGTTTTAGAGCGAGTAGAACTGAGTCGCGGTCGACGACTGCTGTTCGATCTGCCCCATCTTGAATTGTAAGCGTTGCAGCCATTTGAGGAAAGTTGTAGACACAAACGCAGCCTCTTCCCTCGTTTGGAGAGGAGGGACCCAATCTAAGCACGCCTGGAGCCGCACCTTGAGTTGATTGGGAATTTGGCCCTGGAACGAGTAGAGAGCCGGGGTCCACATGGGCAGCAGCTGCAAAAATAACGAAAAAATCACACAGAGTCCAGTATTTCGGAGCGAATCCGACACCTTCAGATTGCAGAGCATCCCAGAAGATGTAATCCAGTTCAAACTTACCCGTGCCAAAACCGTGGAGTTACATTCCATCAGCGCCTCCATAAGGGTCAAAAAATGGAGGCTGACCATGTCCGTTAGCTTGGGGTTGCAGACTACTTGCAAAACCCCAGGAGTGACCTTAATCCAGAAGTCTGTTAGAACAAGGGTGCAAGTAGTATTCTGCTCGGATCCGGGAGGATTTAACGAGACCATGTGCTCGCAGTACATCGTCCAAAGCTGGAATAGGAATTCACCGGAGGATGAGGAAAACTTTCAGCCATCTGAGGCGTTCAAAGTGACTCTCCTCAATTCTATCCGGAAGGCTCCTTTTCATCTCGGAGCGTTTTGATTCAAAATGAAAGTGAGCTCGTGGACTGGAGTATTCACCTGGCAAAGTATGAACGCATGGAAAAGCGAGGACATGTGGAGAATGCAGGCTTTCGATTGTTCGAAGAAACCCGCTAGAATCACTTGAATGTGATCTGCGATGTGAGCATTCGCTTCGAGTGGTATTGGCTGGCACGTTATCGTCGAGTGGCTGTGCTGTCCACCTGAGGGAACGGCGGAGCTGGGATTAGCGATTCGTTGGAAGAAATTAGGCGCTCGATTGGTCTGAGACATTCCAATCACGCAGACCGGAAGGTCTTGAGTATATTGCGGCTGCTCGTCCTCACCTAGTAACGCAGAGTGTGTGAGAGCCCCAACGAGTATCCAGGATAGGAGTCGTATATGGGCCACACAATCGGAGAATTCTTTGGGCCTGGGGAAGGAAAACTCTTCTGAAGACGGCTCACTCTGGGGTTGATCACTCAACGTTGGGATTGAGCCAAAAGGTCCAACATCCCGGGGCCGAGTGGAATCGGATCTGAATAGTTTTGAGGTCGATCCGAGACATGCAACCCGTGTGCAAGAAACAGATACGTGTCACCGCAACGTATGGCGCCGTGGATCGACTGACCCCTCGATCTGACAAATTAGGTCGTCCAACGATATGAATCCCCCCCGGAAATTGATATCGGTGTCTGCAGAGCATGATAAGTCCGAGGGCCCTCAGGAACTATGATGAAGATTGCGGCGTGAAGGCTGATGAGCTTGGTCGACTCACCCTTGTTGTGCTGCGGTTGGGGGATTGTATAGCCAGGGAAGGTATTTGCTAATGGCTCTGTTGTCCCTACCGTTACCTGAAAGATTCAACCGGATATGTTCCCATTTGAGACGGCTTCCAAACGATAAGTATGAGGAGACTCTTGGAACTGATTCTTGGCGCGTTCCTGACACGAATTTACCTCTGGTGATTTCCAGCGCCAGGTATTGTGAGATGCCGGCCTTCAGTTGGCCACCCAAGGTTTCCTCGTTCAGCCGACTCGTGGTGCCGTGGAAATTGCTCTTAACTCGGCTGAGGGTATGGACATCAGCCAGGAACTCAATGGCGTCCGCAAGATGTGTTCGTAGACACTCAGCCGCGTTCGTGTTGTACTGGCTTGTCTGCAGTTCATGGGTCAGGGGCGAGTCGTCGAGGATGACATTAGGACAAAGAGCACCTCCCGCGTCTTGCAAGACAAACTGTACGAGCATGAGAAGATTTTCGTCGGGTATGGACACCTTGAATTTTAGAGCCTGAACCAGTTCGTATACGACGGTCCGACTCAGCACGTTCTTGTCACGTTCCTGTGAATGGGGATCGTTTTCATAGGATAGTCTCCGTTGTTGTCCAATTCTGAATCATGAGATTCGCTCATTGCGCAGTCAAGGTTCGTGGATGACGTCGATTGGAGAATTCGGGGTCTGACTTACTCGTGACATGTTTCTATAGCAGAGATGACACAACTCCAAAACCTGATTATAACCCACAATGGAGTGTCCGATGGCGTGACTCAGGATTTTGGAGAAGGGTTCTAGGATGTTCTTACACGCGTTTATAACGGGAACCTGAAAAATAGCCGAGTTGAAGCTCCATTCCATAACAGTTCTCGTGTGATCGAATCGCTTACACACTCCTTCGGGAACAGCCTGAAGCTAACCTTCATTATCGAAGTCATTATGCGTAGCAGACAACTCAGGGATGCCACCGGAGTGTTCAACGTGTTTCCACCTGGAACGGTGAACGCATTGGGCCGTGATTTCTGAGTATTTATCGAAGATTTTTGGTTATCTCGATATCAGCGACTCATGAAAGGGCGAAGATAGTTCGGAGGTGCCACTTGGTGTCGTGTCCGCCCGCTCACCAGACGTTTGTTGTAGGGGGCTCAGAAAGAGCATGACTTTTCTCAATAAAGTGTCGAGGTGGGTAAGGAACGTTGACCAATGGCTGCTGACATTAATGTCCGCTGGTAGGAGTGCTTCCAGGTACGTAGCCACATTCGTGAGTATGTGCAAAGTTTGCTCGCGGCAAAGCTGTTTGCGTTCGTTCAGATCCTCTACCAGAATTATCAAAGGCTGCAGTGGATTCAATTCGTTGAAGTCCGCCAGACATGATGCCATAACCTTGAAGAAGTCTTGATCTGGAACGAGAAGCCATTGTCACCCTAGTCTCCCTGGCGCAACAGTCGGGCACCGAAGCCTGTCCCATGTTTTATGGAGTACTACTCACCAAAATGCCCTTGGAATATCTGTATGAATATTCCGTTGGCTGAAAGACGGTGCAAGGTACATCGGATGAATTGACATGCCACGCTGTTACATCCCCCGGGCAAGTGCATATTGCTGTAACATCGTAAAAAAACATCAGCCGCTGCTGTCGACTACGGTCCCGAAGAGGGGCCGCTCCAATCGCGCCCGGTTCTCGTCATTCCGGCGGCTCCACGGAATCACGGACTCCGTTGCATACGAACCTTTCACTCTGCCACGAATAGAAATGTTGCTGAGCGATCTTCCCAACGACCCGGAGGATATCGGGCATGATCGGAGCAGCTAGAGAGGGTTCACGGTGAATATAAGTTGCCAACGAGACGATGCAGAGACCGATTTCATCGTGAGCGTAGTGCTCGATTATGGCTCCACAGTCGGAGCACCGATCCAAGACAATGTCGTCAGCTGGCCGCGGGACGCTCGACGACGAGACAGAGCTCGATCTGCGGACATCTCGAGAAGATTAGTAGTTGTCCCTCACTTGACAGCTTCTCGAATCCGTTCTTCGCCCCCTCCCTCTGTAGGGAACGCTGTAGCAGACCTGGCTCCCTTCCAACAGCTGGACCAGTGGGGATGCTGAATTGTCCCACCCTGAGGCAAACCTCATTGCTTTCCTCCGTGGGCGAAAGAGTTCCGAAGCAACATGGGAGCGGAAATGTTTTCAGAATATCAAGTGAGAGATTCGCATTCCTCAGGAGCAATGGGAGAATGTTTCTCGAGTACGGATAGAGCGTCAAAACTCTGCTTCCCGCGGAAAGGATTCCTGAAGTCTCCTCGAGGGAAAAGAAGATAGCCATTCCTTGGCTGGTTGAGGTACCGAAATCTCCCCAGAAATGAGAGGTGGGCACCAAAGACGGAGTAGAATCTTCGATGCGGACTAGGGGTGAATCCGAGGGGAGTTTTTCGATTGCCACCCAGATCGAAATATTTCGAAGCATCCGTCTGATGGTTGCGCTCATGAGCTTCTTCTCGTGGATACGCGCCATTCTGAAACCGGGATTCCAAGCCGAGTCGTCGGCCGCCAACTCTCGGTGATTTCCCCTTAAGGGCTTCACCTCGATTCTTGGGCATCGATACTGATATAATCAAGATACTCCACGAAACGCTGCTGCGCGAAAAGACTAGAAGTGCCTCAGCGCAGCTTTTCATCCAATTCAGTGAGCCCCAACCAAGGGTCATCATTGTCAATCTGGAGCTGGGCTGATCGACGAGACCTGGATCACGAGCGCGGATGCCGTCGTTCGTACCTTTTCGCCGTTCCAGAAGTATTCGGTTGGGACTGGAAGTTGACTTCGTTGATCTTTCGAGAGCGTCTCAGTTGAGCGGCGGATTTTGCATCGTTTTTCCTCTGGGCGTCTTCGGCTGCTCGTCGTTGCTTCCGTTGCTTGTAGTGCAACTTCGATTTGCTTTCTTCGATGTGACTACCTGTGACTAACAATCGGATCAATACTCGGATCGTTTGGAAGCAAAGAGCGCGAGCAATCGATTCGGAAGCGGAGGGGAGAGGATGAGAGAATGTTTTCTGTACCTTTATTGTCTTCTTCATCGGGGACGGTTAGACCGGCGGACTTCGAGTCGTCGTGCGATAAAGTTACGGATTTGTCTAGAATGAGAGGTAGACATTTCAGTCGGAGCTGCTTTCACAACATTTTCCAACAGCAGAACGAGTGGACATTCATATCCCTAATTGATTGCCGCTTTCCTGAGCGAGCGAGCGAAATGGGCCCTAGATGCAAACCTTTCTTCTCTTTCTTTTCGTCTTTTTCTTGTTTGTCTCTCTTGCGCTCTTCTTCTTTTTCTCTCTTCTTTTCGTTTCTCTTGTTCTTCGACTCGGAATCTTTTTCGGTTGTTTGATATCGTTCGAGTTGATCTTTCGTCTTGGCGCTTTCTTCAGCAGATATGATTTCGGCCTGAACTGAGGTGACGGTCGGAGGATCGACGATGAATGAGGTATCCTGGAATGTGAGTCAGATAATATAAGCGTTCGATACTTCATCTTGGAGACATGGAGAGAGGGAAGTTCCCCGAATTCCTACTTCGATTTCTGTGGCATTTCCAGTTCTGTTCGCGATATCTGATAGCGGCAAGTCGTCTTTCGCAGTGCTGTTATCCCTGAAAGGTCCTGGTCCTAGGCTTATTGTCGAGCCTGACGGGGCCGTTTGGCTGCCGAGCCTCTGTCTCGCGGGAGAACCCGGGACACTGCGGCCATGGGAGTCTCCCTCTCGTCTGCGGGTTCGAAAGATCACAACGGAATTAGTCACCGACGGCCTTGGCGAGTTGGGGCAGCCGACGAAACCCGATTCGCGGTGACCAAAGAGGTGAACGAGTGAGTCTGTGAGCTCGAGAGGGTGCGATGTACTCACCTAGTAGGCATAGGACCGACCGGCAAGAGTCGTTCTAGTGAAGGAATCTCTATGCTGGATCCGGCGCCTTTTGGCGCGAGTACTTGGGTGAGCCTTACGTTCGCGTCGAAGGGAAGCCTTCGTTCTCTGTCTGGCCTATCTACTTTGGCTACAGGCTGGGGACCAATTGGCAGAAGCCGTTCGACGCATGGAAGAGACGGCATCGGCGCGGGGGTCTGCTCTGACCGCGTCCTATAGACGAACTCCTTTTCTCGGACGTGACTGGAGCCTAGGCCAGCGGCCGTAGCGGTCCCATGACTCCCAGTGTATATGTCTAGCGATCGCTGGCCGGTAAGCAGCTCTTTCTTCCCGTCCCGCTCCTGCTGTTCCTGGTCCTGCAGCTGTGGCGGAGCGAAAAACTTCTTTGCCAAAATCTCGGGCTTTTTCGGCTCGATACCCTCCTCAGGTTTTTTGCCGGCGGCTACGACGCTGCTACTGGCTGCGAACTCGTATTCTAAAGCCTGTTTCTCGGGGAAAAATAGAGAATGTCACTCGATCCGCCTCAAAATATCAATCATGTTCAAATTCCACGGGGTTTGCGGCATGTGAACACTCAATACCTTTTCCATGGGCTCGGATGAGCTCTTTTCCGCGGTGTCTTTCGATTCGGGTTCTTTTTCGGAGACGGAGTGGCTCACTCCGTGGGGTCGTTCTTCCTTCTCTTCGGTAGTAGGCCGAGATTGTGCTTCCGGTGGACACGCGTCTTTGACGACTATATTCTGTTGCACGCTCTCTCTCGAGGCGGGTTCAGTTATGGTAAGCTGCATACTTCCAGGCGGTGCGTCCTTGACGACGCGAAGCACGGCTTGCTCGACGAGGGTGGCCGACAGCTGGAGTTCTTGGACTTCATTGGAACCCTCGTCGGACTTGGGCGATTCAGGAATGGCCTCGAGTTCCTTCTCGGGCTCCGTCTGCTCCTCGCTGTCTCTTTGTAGCGATGAGCCGGTCAACCTTAGGGGGTGAGGTTTGGAAGGGTCGTGAGCGTCTAGTCTAGAGAGTGGCTTGTGGACATAGCCCTGACTGTTCACTGAAGATGATCCTGCAGATGTTGTCAGTTTGTCACTTGAACTTCCTGCTTCGTTTCCGAGTGTCGTTGCAATTGCTGCATTTGCGTTTTCTTCATTCTGAAGTACGCCGCTCAAGTCACCACCCGATGCCGCAGTGCTAAGTTCACTACTCATGAGGTCTGCAACGATGGAGACTTTGCGAAAAATTGTAAGCGTGGGCGTCTTTCGAGGGAGCGGGAAATCCATTCAAACACCTGCTGGCAAATTGTCTCACCTCGGGAGATAGATGACACCGGACCGAACACGGATGGATCAGTCACGTTTCTACAAAGATGGTTGTGAGCTTGCAGGGTATTGAGGATGATGTGGACCAGGTGTTTCACCTGACGCGACAACGGTGGAGAAGTGTACTCGAACTGCAAGCAAAATTCGATGCGTTCCTCAGGAACGAACGAACGTTCGAGCTATGATCTGGGTCTGATAGTTTTCGATGGGCTTCCTGCTCATCCCACGCGGGGGCTTACTTTATATAGAATGACGAGCACAGACATAAGCCACGATCGTCTCTGGCTAAAATCCAGAGACCAGAGGGAGTAACGAGGATGAGCTCCTGTATTGAAACTGTGCCTTTGAGGTGCGGGACAGTAAAGCAGAACGGCCATCACTGTTGACATGAGAACGTTCCCCATGTGGTGGTTAAGGTCGAGAACTCTCGCTATTTGCGACAAGAATGCGTTGAAGACAGCCGACACTCGCAGTCGGTTAGGGTTGATGATGAAGTGTCGGTCTTGCATTCCGTAGCCCATCAACATGTTGAGATGGGTTAGGACAATTGAATGCGATCTGACCATGGTCTTCTCTTCGGTGGGGTGCGAGGGGTCTGGCCGGGAGAGGAACTCCAGGAACACGAACACTAACATGTGAAGGGTATCCTGAAAAGAACGAATACTGAGCGACTTTCCCGCCAGAGTTCACAGGCCAAGCGCTCGAGTAATAAATCTCGCTCCAGGAAGTCCGCAAGGACGTCCTACCTGGTCATTGAGATCATCGTTCTCAAGAGTCCGCTGCATGACTTGCAGAAAATGTTTCTCTTCCGCCGCTTCTTTCTGACTAGGATCTCCTGTGAGAGAGACGCGAGCAATGAAAGGACGATCAGGATGCCGGCGTGGAAATCAGAACGAGGAGAATCGACGGGAATCGGAGAGCGGAATGCTCGTTTTCCAGAATACACCCCTGCTTGTTTCGATCGCGAAGGAGGAACTTGCCTTGGAAGAAACTGTTGGGGAAATGTTGAGTAGGAATAGTAGCCGCCATCACAAGCGCCATTCCCGCAGCAGGGCCCGTCGATAGACGCGAGCTCTTTCTCTTTAGGACTGGCGCTGACGACTGTCTACTATGGATCTTCTCTTTATCTGTGGAGGTCGAGTTGAGGAGAAATAATTCAGGGATTTTTCAGCGGAGACACGTGTAGACAGGAAATGACATCGACCAGAGTTCGGTGCGTTCGTGGTGCGCAGAAAAGAAGTTTCGTGGGATAGTTTCTGAGTCACGGGATAAGTCAGTAGGAAATTCATCATTATTACCATGCTGGACTTTGGGATCAGTAAAGCGTAGAAGTCCTGGCGCAGACATAGTTCTCTTATAGGGGTATTTGGTTGCAAAGCTTGAAGTGAGACTTCGATTGATCTTTGTGAACGAGAGAGCTTCCTGAGCTCGCGACAGTTTGCGTTGGAAGACCTCGCTGCTCTTGTTGCTGTTCTTCAAATCTAGTGCGGAATACCGGCAGGGTTAGTAGTGGAAGACAGTTTCGTTCGCCGAGGGGACGAAGAACGGAAGGGATAGTCAAGTGTCGATCCAAGGTTGCGCGGGAAATTGCGCTTTGTTACCTCTCGTGTAGGATATTTCTCCGTTCCGTTCCATGACAAGTTGTACTTCCATGAATAAGGCGTCGAACCTGTTCAGGAAAAAGTCCCAAGACAAGAAACGACGCTCGGAAAAGTGACTAAACAGTTGGAAAATAGTTTGCAGGATCATTGGACGGTCCACGACCACCGTGTCGAATTGGGCTTCAAGGCACCAAATGAAAAGCTTCAGAGACACCTGCAAGATTGAGTTCGTGCAATCATCCGGGCAGACCCTGGATTCAGGCGGACCACCGAATTCGGAGGAGCTGGGAGCAGAGATCGACGAGGCCTATATTCAGGAATCGCACTCACTGTTTTGATTGTGTCCAAACACAGCAGTGCCCGTTGCGCGACTGCCGCATTGATGTCGTCCATGCTGTGGCTCAGATAGCAGAAGGCGTTCGCCAGGGACGATTGCAGAAGTGGACTGTTCCGAACAGTCGCCGGCTCCATGAAGTGTCCGATCATGGTCACCTTTTCCACAGCTGAAAAGCGGTCCAGCCACGAGTCGGAGTGGAAGTCTTTCTCGACGCACTTCCAGAATTGGTCCATCCCGGAGGGAAGTGTCACACAGTGAAGTAGTAACGGAACACACAGTCTTGCGATCTGAGAGCATTCCGCTTGCAGTAGTTTCCAGAGGCTAGAAGAATGACACGAGTTAGCGGAGCGCTCTAACCCCCCCCCCCTCCCCCTCCCACGTGACAAGAACAGAACTCACTTGACAACCAGGAGGTTCTCTTGGCACCACAGAAGGAAGCCGCGATGATCGTGCGCAGCCTTATTGAGAACTTCTGCGTGAAGACACAGGAGCTTGAGGCAATGCAGCAGGTGGTACATTACGTCCGTATTCAGCTGCCGGGTCATCTCCTGTAGAAGGTGGTACACCAGGGAAAGATGGGGCGGGAGTTCGTCTATGTTGATCTTGAACTTCCCTTGACTCGTCACCCAGAAATCACTGTCTTCCAGGACTGGAACCTGCTTGTCATTTTCGTCCAGCAGCATGGCTGCGGCCACTGTCACCTACGGAAAGACGGTATTAGGGAACTGCATCGAAAGTTGCTTTCACTCGCTCAAACCGCTCGAAGACCGAGCATCGACAACAGGTGGAGACCTTCTTGAGGTTGAATCGGTGCTGATATGCTCTTACTTTGGACTCTGGCACGTCGTCCTCTGTCAGGGTCACTGCTGTGGCTTTTGCTTGCACGACCTGGAATTGGCACCTCTTGAGCTCACAATTTATCCGTTCTCGACGAGAGGAAGCCGGGGAGATCAGGTGAGAGCTGCTTCCGTGTCGAAGCCTGAATAAATTTACCTGTTCCTGTGGCAGGGCTGCAACGGTTTCACCCGTCACGTCCGTGACTTGTGCAGTGTGAACGATAGCACCGGCTACTGAAGGCGTTTGCTCATCAATGTCTATAGCGACGTAATCTCTGTCTTTATCTTTCTTGGTCATCGATCTGTGCTTCTCCGAGCTGACACCTGCGGCCGAATGTTGATCCTTTGGTGTCCTAGGAGCGGGAGCGTGGTCGCCTGGGATCTGCGGGAAGACATCAGCATTCAATATTCTCGTTTCGCATACACTCGACTAGCCGGGAAGAAGGTCGATGCGGATCCTTACGTCTGCCATAGCGACTTCCATGACGGGGCAGATGAATTCAATGAGCGAGAGAGCCAGTTGGAACCAGATAGAGTTGAGCTCGCAATTGACACATCCAAGGTCCACCACTTGTGTTCCCGTCTCTTCGGTCGTCGGCGGTAGGCAGTCGTGAGTTCGAGTCCATTCACAAATGAGCATTTCTCGTATCAAAACCTGGATTTCTTTGCTTTCCTTGGTGTTTAAGCCTCTGTGGCTGTTCAGCTCCTGGAGTTCGAGCTGCTTTATCAGAATGTCAAGCATGAGTATGTGACAGCCTATATGAACTTCGCAGTCGGGTTTCTCTTCGGGAACAAGGTCTTGTGGGAAGCAGCTTGAAGGCAGACCGTCGAGACCCAAGCTGGAGAGCATTGTTCCGGTCGTATCCTGGCGCACAGGATGGAACTTCGGTGTAGGCTGGTTTGCCCCGCTGTTTTCCAGAAGAGATGTTGACTCTTCATGACTCTTTTTGAGAGCCTCAATACCTTGCTTGAACATTGAGAACAGAAGACTAAGCGGAACTGGGACTTCAAGTTGAGTTATTATCTGGGGAGAGAAGAGAAACCATCTTTGCTGAATCATCGAGGATGTTACGCAGAAATCAAGAGAGAGAGAGAGAGAGAGAGATTTGACTCGAATCGACTCACCTGAAGCCAGAAGAGGGCCTGTTCTTGTACCCTCGCAGTTGTACACTCGAAACGCTGCGTGAGAAAGCTGTACATTTGTTTGATTTCGAAGCCCAACGGACTCAGATCAGGATCGAGCACTTTGCTGAGCAAGATCTTCAGCTCCGCGAGCTCAGGTTCCGGAATCTCGAACCGAAACGCCTCCATCCAGTAGGGCATGATGAATTCCCAAACCTTTGCAGTTGAAATAAGATCGAGTCAGCCGCGATTGCGATATCCAAAACTTTGGAAAACAAAGAGTATTCCACGACATTCACTCGGACAATTCTGACAGCTTGCACGAGAACGCTAACCTGACGATTTATAATGTCGTAAGGAACGAGGCACAGAAGCGTCCTGAAGCCCTCTTTTATATGATCTGTCTGAGAGGGCCACACGTCCCAGTGGCCGCCCACCTGGGCATATTCGGCCGGATGAGGCAGCAAACACGAGACGAACACTTCGAAGTGCGTACGTACAATGTCCATCAACCAGCCATTGATGTATTCTGTCTTGAGACGTTCGAGGGAATTGCCAGTTTGATCGTCAGGTAGGCAGGCAGTGTAATGGAACCATTGGAACAGCATTCCGAGAAGTCGACCTAATGCGTCCGGGGGTGTTTTTTCGTCGGGGGTGCACAGACCGACAAGAAGCCAAATCCCTTCGAAGCGTCAATGAAGCGTGGTTACGTTTGTTTGCCTCCGAATTTCGGCTTTGTTCAGTGTTGTTGTCGTTGCTGCCCGGAAAACTCACCATATCTACTAAGCAGTTGTCTTTCCTCCTGGGCTAAGCGCTCAGAGCTTTCTTCACCTTCGTTACTTTGTAGAGTAACCCCGGCTCGTCGATCCACTGATGTGGAATCTTTAGATCCTTTCTCGTTGCTTGGTTGAGCTTCCTTCAGTAAACTGTTAGGAGGAGACCTTGGATCAGAAAGTTACATCCGAAGGAGCTCCCGTCAGGTCCGGGCATAGAAAGAATGCGACTGACCTCACAACAGCTTCAACGAAAAACATTTGCGTTTCGGTGTCCATCGACCAAGGACTCGGTATATTTCGGTGAATTACGTGGTTGTGCCCGACTGGGTGCTTTAAGTGTGTACAGGGCCCACATAGCCTGGTTGGTCGGTTGCCGTTCGTAGAGGCACACTCTGTCGAGAAGCATGTGCTTGTTGCCGTCTTGTCCTTGCTTGCGCAGGTCTGAGCGGAAAATCAGGACTCAGATCACCGCCGCATGAAGTCCGCCACAGTGGCGGACACCAGCACCGAGTGGCCGACATAACAGAGGGAGCGTTAGTTTTCAACTTACTCTGTTTTCGCACTGAAGCGATATCTCGTTTAGGGGTAGCAAACACGGCTGCAAGAAGGAGTTGGCATTGGCGTGTTCGCCCCTTATCAGGTCTGAACACGCTTGGCAGACGTACAGCGGAGGAGGGCGCTCACCGGATGAGATTGACACCGAATGATCAAGGCAGATCTGTGGAATGTCCGAGCAGTTTTAGCAGGCTACCGAATCGACCGTCCGAGGCCGTCAAATGTTCATTCCGTATCTCTCAGGCGAATTATTCGTGTATCGGAAGTTCAACCTTTATCGCTTGATTATTCCCGGTGGCCGCCCCGATGCAGTTCTCCATCTGACACTGCTGCGCCTTCCATTGAATGACTCCACTTGCAGAACCACCGCTGCCCCCGAGACCAGGCGGAGGCGCGAATTTTTTGTCTCTCAACGTTGGATTTAGTGTGGGCCAGTAGTGGAATAGCATCTCCACGGCAGGATGGCGCGCTTTGGCCGTACCATGCGCTATCACGCACAAGAGGTCTTTGACGATGTCCTTCTTAAGCGAAAGGAGACACTCGAGCAGTTGAGCCTGATGAGCCATGTTGTCGGTATATTGGAACACCAGCATGATGACACTGGCCACCGATAGGTTGGCGTAGTCGGGCACTTCCGGCTCATTTCCACAACCCACAGAGTAATTCGCTGTAGTGGAGTTTTGAACATTTGAGATCGTATGCTTAATGGGTGTTATCGTCGAACTCGCTTCTCCGTAAATCGCCGGAAGCAATGCTCACTTATCGTCACAGGTAGCAGATGATTGCAAAGCAAATCAACAATGTCTTTATGAAGACTGGCGGGGAAGTTCGCAAGCGCCGACGCCACAATGTAGCCGAGTGTATCCATAAATTCGTGTTCTAAGAAGGGCACAAGGCATGCCATCGTGTTGAGAATCGTCTGACCCAAAACTGGAAGGAGAGAAATCGAGGAGTAACAGAATGAAGAAGTCCGTCCGTGAATTCACGAATTCATGGAACGGAGCACTCACCATGTGCCCCACAGGTTACTAGAGGTACGCAGTCAACGAGTTGGACCAGCGCATTATAAAGTGCCTTATAGTCGAGGCTCGGGAAAAGGCTGATGCGCGCGTGGTCTTTCTCGGCTGAGCGCAACATTTCAAGGGGGATCGTTGGAACATCCTTGAGCACGCTGGAAAGATAAAGCTGAACGGTTACTCCCAAGTTCCGAGTGTCTCTAGATGGAATCAATGGTTTCAAAATCTTCATAATCCGTCGTTACCAGCGTATTTCGGCTCAAAATTCACGAACCCACCTAAGAAGTGTGAGCGAAAAGTATTTCAAGGTGTTAGCCACGTCAACCCCGGACGGCGGCGGCGGTAAACCGTACAGAATACGCGTGTGGAACTCCTGCAGGTTCTTGATCTTGGCCGTGACTGAAATGGAGGAGAATTTCATCGAGAATCCATCTCACATCCTCACAGCGTAGATTCGAGTGGACCATCGGCTGCTTCATGTTGATCGTCTTAATCCCCCGCTTTCCATGAACACTCTCAAGTTCACCATTCCTATCGTGTGGAATTTGTTAGTTTCGGAATCTGTGTCGAGGATCGGTGTCACCGAAGGAGTTTCACATGTGCTGCTATCCGACAGCTATTGTTCACACCCGAGAGGTTGTTTCGAGAGGATTTCCTTCGAAGAGGTCGCTGAGCCGGAATTACTGTCGCGAGTTGGCCGTTACGATCTGGTTCCGTTTCATATGCCTACAAAAGTCTTCATTCCCAACTAGTGACGCCCAAAGTGGGAAGCATTTCTACTTCAAAAGATAGCTCGAAGTGTCACCGAAGCCAGTCGAGGGGAAGACTGTTTCACAGAATGTTGGTCATGATTCGGTAGTCAACTCACAGGCTGCCGCTCGGGTTCCCATTTTCGATGTTTGGCGTTGTTTATCGTTCCGTCGGGTCGAAGTAAGCTGCGTCGCTCACAGTCTTAGCCTGACTCTGCTACACAAACTTCGTCTATTCCAGCTGGTGACTCCATCGATAGTGTAAAAATTTAATAAAAGTTGAATATATGAAGCAAGTCGACTCGATCAACTGCTTTTCATCTACGTTCGAAAAATTGAATGGACGAGGTGTTCGACTCCGCGGAGAGCTCGGGAAGCCATTTTGGAAAAAGGCCCGGGAAGGGAAGAGGCGGAGGAGGGAAACCTCAGGTCGTCTTGCCGTCGGAGACTCGCTGGAGGGAAGCACTCGATGGCACTGTCGTGGAGGATACGAACATCTCGCGGGGGCGGAATTTCATGGAGAGGGCCCGTAGCTTCTTGCATTGAAAATCGCAGAAAGATGCGAGCAAAGATGCGCTGTGAGAAGCGAGACCTGAACTGGAGAAACAGAAGTATGCATTTCTAAATATATTTGTACGATGACGTGTTCCTACGTTTCTGCAGAGAGAACCATTTTTATTTATAAACTCCGTTATCGACAGCGAGAGCGCCGCTCCTGGAGGACTGAACGTCGCGTCAATCCCTGAAGACGAGCTCTGTCACCCTTTTGACTCGATCGTAGTCGTAATCGCGGGGAATGACTGGCTCCACTCTGCGCCTCACACATTCATCGAGGCTGCCGTGTGTTCCCTGGAGGTTCTGGGCGCATCAGGGATGACGCTCTTGGTCAGCTCATGGATGAATCCTGGTATGCTCGAAGAGTCAGCAAGGATCAGCGTGACTCCACTGACCAGCGGCGTAGCGACGCTCGATGATGCTCGGGGAGGAGCTCAATCTGATGCCCCTACTGGCGGAAATTTTCTCAATCTGATGCCCTCATGGCGAAGGATCCGATAACAAGTCCGCTAGAGGGAGATCCCGCCACCTGTGGGGCCCATGGGAGTTCCGGGACGCGAGGTAGGATTCGGCGAATGCCGTCGCCGGATGCCAGAAGGATGTCGTGATTCCCGGGGTGGGCGATACGCTGCCCCCCTTGCTACGCTAGTGCCACTGACTGCCGAGCCAGGAATAAATGAACTCCAGTCGCGTCCGGGAGATCCACAACTGCGTTCTCACTTGATGAGGAGTGACTCAGATGGCTCAGAAGTCCCAGACACGATCTTTCGGCAAGCTCTGGCGGCTGATTCTAGGAAGATCTTCGTTTTGAGGACCATTTTGAGGAACGACGTAGGTACTCTGTAGGAAATCGCGCAATCCACTGAACTGAGTTCACTTTTCATGAACTGTGTTTGCGTATGCCGCAGAAGCTCGCGAGGGTCGTGGGGCAAACCAAAAATCTCGGATGCCCATTTCTCGGTATTTCGGTATCTCGGTAAAAATATGACCCAGCTCCGGCTTCACTCACAGTGTATTTCGTGAAAAATCTGTTATGGAGATGGAATCTAGAAACCCGATCCACGACAACGGCATTTGCGTGTTCTACGACATCCATATCCAAGACACAGCCGTGAGCCGTGCTGGTCTCGGAATCTCAGGGATGGAGCCATAGAGGCCAAGCGCTCCGGCTGATGTATGTCCCAGCCATCGAATAGTTTGTGCCTAGCTCAGGGAAAGGGAGCTCCGGGACAGAGATCGTCATCATTGGCCCGGCCCCTGAATCTGTCTGCGAATGGATGCACGCACCTCGTTTCCCTCCCCGTATGTGAAAGCTATGTCCTCATTCATCAACACCTGAATCACAGAACGAGCATTCTGGAAGACCGGTCATATACAAGACTCGATCATCAGCTCCACGCGACTCTTTATGTAGGTATCACTTCTGAGCGACTTCCAACTCCGGATATCGAGGAGTCAGCAGCGATCGGATATCCATCTCATCTATGTCATAAAGCGCAAGGACGCGGGTGAATATCCGCCGTCAAAGTCCCACGAGAGGAAGAATCGTCTCTGGAGAGAACCGCTGGAAATGGGGGTCTCAAAAAAACGCGAAGCAAACCGCGCTCCTGCCCCGGAGCCGCGGTCACCCGCTGCAAACCCGCAGGTACCCGTCACTCCGGCAAACCCATCTCTTACTCCATCCTTACTATATATAATCGGCTTAGTCTGTCAGTTTGTCCGCACTCCGTCGAGAATATATTGGGTGATTCCGGAACCGATCTGACCATCACTTTCCAACTCTGGAGGGGTGATTCCGAGACCAATCTGACCATTATTTTCCAACTCTGGAGGAATGATTCCGAGACAAATCTGACCATCACTTCCCAACTCTGGAGGGGTGATTCCGGGACCAATCTGACCATACTTTCCAACTCTGGAGGGGTGATTCCGAAACCAATCTGACCATTATTTTCCAACTCTGGAGGAATGATTCCGGGACCAATCTGACCATTATTTCCCAACTCTGGAGGGGTGATTCCGAGACCAATCTGACCATTACTTTCCAACTCTGGAGGGGTGATTCCGAAACCAATCTGACCATTATTTTCCAACTCTGGAGGGGTGATTCCGAAACCAATCTGACCATTGATTCCCAACTCTGGAGGGGTGATTCCGGGACCAGTCTGACCATTATTTCCCAACTCTGGAGGGGTGATTCCGAAACCAATCTGACCATTATTTTCCAACTCTGGAGGAATGATTCCGGGACCAATCTGACCATTATTTCCCAACTCTGGAGGGGTGATTCCGAGACCAATCTGACCATTACTTTCCAACTCTGGAGGGGTGATTCCGAAACCAATCTGACCATTATTTTCCAACTCTGGAGGGGTGATTCCGAAACCAATCTGACCATTGATTCCCAACTCTGGAGGGGTGATTCCGGGACCAGTCTGACCATTATTTCCCAACTCTGGAGGGCTGATTCCGAGACCAATCTGACCATTATTTTCCAACTCTGGAGGGGTGATTCCGAAACCAATCTGACCATTGATTCCCAACTCTGGAGGGGTAATTCCGGGACCAGTCTGACCATCATTTCCCAACTCTGGAGGGCTGATTCCGAGACCAATCTGACCATTATTTTCCAACTCTGGAGGAATGATTCCGAGACAAATCTGACCATCACTTCCCAACTCTGAAGGGGTGATTCCGGGACCAATCTGACCATTACTTTCCAACTCTGGAGGGGTGATTCCGAAACCAATCTGACCATTGATTCCCAACACTGAAGGGGTGATTCCGGGACCAGTCTGACCATTATTTCCCAACTCTGGAGGGGTGATTCCGGGACCAATCTGACCATTACTTTCTAACTCTGGAGGGGTGATTCCGAAACCAATCTGACCATTATTTCCCAACTCTGGAGGGGTGATTCCGGGACCAATCTGACCATTACTTTCTAACTCTGGAGGGGTGATTCCGAAACCAATCTGACCATTATTTTCCAACTCTGGAGGAATGATTCCGAGACCAATCTGACCATACTTTTCAAAACCTGGAGGGGTGATTCCGGGACCGATCTGACCATAACTTTCCAACTCTGGAGGGGTGATTCCGGGACCAATCTGACCATTATTTCTCAACTCTGGAGGGGTGATTCCGGGACCAATCTGACCATTACTTTCTAACTCTGGAGGAATGATTCCGAGACAAATCTGACCATCACTTCCCAACTCTGAAGGGGTGATTCCGGGACCAATCTGACCATTATTTTCCAACTCTGGAGGAATGATTCCGAGACCAATCTGACCATACTTTTCAAAACCTGGAGGGGTGATTCCGGGACCGATCTGACCATAACTTTCCAACTCTGGAGGAATGATTCCGGGACCAATCTGACCATTATTTCCCAACTCTGGAGGGGTGATTCCGAGACCAATCTGACCATTACTTTCCAACTCTGGAGGGGTGATTCCGAAACCAATCTGACCATTATTTTCCAACTCTGGAGGGGTGATTCCGAAACCAATCTGACCATTGATTCCCAACTCTGGAGGGGTGATTCCGGGACCAGTCTGACCATTATTTCCCAACTCTGGAGGGCTGATTCCGAAACCAATCTGACCATTATTTTCCAACTCTGGAGGGGTGATTCCGAAACCAATCTGACCATTGATTCCCAACTCTGGAGGGGTGATTCCGGGACCAGTCTGACCATTATTTCCCAACTCTGGAGGGCTGATTCCGAGACCAATCTGACCATTATTTTCCAACTCTGGAGGAATGATTCCGAGACAAATCTGACCATCACTTCCCAACTCTGAAGGGGTGATTCCGGGACCAATCTGACCATTACTTTCCAACTCTGGAGGGGTGATTCCGAAACCAATCTGACCATTGATTCCCAACACTGAAGGGGTGATTCCGGGACCAGTCTGACCATTATTTCCCAACTCTGGAGGGGTGATTCCGGGACCAATCTGACCATTACTTTCTAACTCTGGAGGGGTGATTCCGAAACCAATCTGACCATTATTTCCCAACTCTGGAGGGGTGATTCCGGGACCAATCTGACCATTACTTTCTAACTCTGGAGGGGTGATTCCGAAACCAATCTGACCATTATTTTCCAACTCTGGAGGAATGATTCCGAGACCAATCTGACCATACTTTTCAAAACCTGGAGGGGTGATTCCGGGACCGATCTGACCATAACTTTCCAACTCTGGAGGGGTGATTCCGGGACCAATCTGACCATTATTTCTCAACTCTGGAGGGGTGATTCCGGGACCAATCTGACCATTACTTTCTAACTCTGGAGGAATGATTCCGAGACAAATCTGACCATCACTTCCCAACTCTGAAGGGGTGATTCCGGGACCAATCTGACCATTATTTTCCAACTCTGGAGGAATGATTCCGAGACAAATCTGACCATTATTTCTCAACTCTGGAGGGGTGATTCCGGGACCAATCTGACCATTACTTTCTAACTCTGGAGGGGTGATTCCGAAACCAATCTGACCATTATTTTCCAACTCTGGAGGAATGATTCCGAGACCAATCTGACCATACTTTTCAAAACCTGGAGGGGTGATTCCGGGACCGATCTGACCATCACTTCCCAACTCTGAAGGGGTGATTCCGGGACCAATCTGACCATCATTTCTCAACTCTGGAGGGGTGATTCCGAAACCAATCTGACCATTATTTCCCAACTCTGGAGGGGTGATTCCGGGACCAATCTGACCATTACTTTCTAACTCTGGAGGGGTGATTCCGAAACCAATCTGACCATTATTTTCCAACTCTGGAGGAATGATTCCGAGACCAATCTGACCATACTTTTCAAAACCTGGAGGGGTGATTCCGAGACAAATCTGACCATCACTTCCCAACTCTGAAGGGGTGATTCCGGGACCAATCTGACCATTATTTCTCAACTCTGGAGGGGTGATTCCGGGACCAATCTGACCATTATTTCCCAACTCTGGAGGGGTGATTCCGGGACCAATCTGACCATTACTTTCTAACTCTGGAGGGGTGATTCCGAAACCAATCTGACCATTATTTTCCAACTCTGGAGGAATGATTCCGAGACCAATCTGACCATACTTTTCAAAACCTGGAGGGGTGATTCCGGGACCGATCTGACCATCACTTTCCAACTCTGGAGGGGTGATTCCGGGACCAATCTGACCATTATTTCTCAACTCTGGAGGGGTGATTCCGGGACCAATCTGACCATTACTTTCTAACTCTGGAGGGGTGATTCCGAAACCAATCTGACCATTATTTCCCAACTCTGGAGGGGTGATTCCGCGACCAATCTGACCATTACTTTCTAACTCTGGAGGGGTGATTCCGGGACCAGTCTGACCAT
Organism: Phytoseiulus persimilis; assembly: GCA_037576195.1. Taxonomy (NCBI): domain Eukaryota; kingdom Metazoa; phylum Arthropoda; class Arachnida; order Mesostigmata; family Phytoseiidae; genus Phytoseiulus; species Phytoseiulus persimilis. The sequence goes on along the minus strand of CM075102.1, from coordinate 30,229,970 downwards.
TATTTCCCAACTCTGGAGGGCTGATTCCGAGACCAATCTGACCATTATTTTCCAACTCTGGAGGGGTGATTCCGAGACCAATCTGACCATTATTTTCCAACTCTGGAGGAATGATTCCGAGACAAATCTGACCATCACTTCCCAACTCTGGAGGGGTGATTCCGGGACCAATCTGACCATACTTTTCAAAACCTGGAGGGGTGATTTCGGAACCGATCTGACCATACTTTTCAAAACCTGGAGGGATGATTCCGAGACAAATCTGACCATTATTTTCCAACTCTGGAGGAATGATTCCGAGACAAATCTGACCATTATTTTCCAACTCTGGAGGAATGATTCCGAGACAAATCTGACCATCACTTCCCAACTCTGGAGGGGTGATTCCGAAACCGATCTGACCATACTTTTCAAAACCTGGAGGGGTGATTTCGGAACCGATCTGACCATACTTTTCAAAACCTGGAGGGATGATTCCGAGACAAATCTGACCATTATTTTCCAACTCTGGAGGAATGATTCCGAGACAAATCTGACCATCACTTCCCAACTCTGGAGGGGTGATTACGGGACCAATCTGACCATTACTTTCCAACTCTGGAGGGGTGATTCCGAAACCAATCTGACCATTATTTTCCAACTCTGGAGGGGTGATTCCGAAACCAATCTGACCATTGATTCCCAACTCTGGAGGGGTGATTCCGGGACCAGTCTGACCATTATTTCCCAACTCTGGAGGGCTGATTCCGAGACCAATCTGACCATTATTTTCCAACTCTGGAGGGGTGATTCCGCGACCAATCTGACCATTATTTTCCAACTCTGGAGGAATGATTCCGAGACAAATCTGACCATCACTTCCCAACTCTGGAGGGGTGATTCAGGGACCAATCTGACCATTACTTTCGAACTCTGGAGGGGTGATTCCGAGACCAATCTGACCATTATTTTCCAACTCTGGAGGAATGATTCCGGGACCAATCTGACCATTATTTCCCAACTCTGGAGGGGTGATTCCGAGACCAATCTGACCATTACTTTCCAACTCTGGAGGGGTGATTCCGAAACCAATCTGACCATTATTTTCCAACTCTGGAGGGGTGATTCCGAAACCAATCTGACCATTGATTCCCAACTCTGGAGGGGTGATTCCGGGACCAGTCTGACCATTATTTCCCAACTCTGGAGGGCTGATTCCGAGACCAATCTGACCATTATTTTCCAACTCTGGAGGGGTGATTCCGAGACCAATCTGACCATTATTTTCCAACTCTGGAGGAATGATTCCGAGACAAATCTGACCATCACTTCCCAACTCTGGAGGGGTGATTCCGGGACCAATCTGACCATTACTTTCCAACTCTGGAGGGGTGATTCCGAAACCAATCTGACCATTGATTCCCAACTCTGGAGGGGTGATTCCGGGACCAGTCTGACCATTATTTCCCAACTCTGGAGGGGTGATTCCGGGACCAATCTGACCATTACTTTCTAACTCTGGAGGGGTGATTCCGAAACCAATCTGACCATTATTTTCCAACTCTGGAGGGGTGATTCCGAAACCAATCTGACCATTGATTCCCAAATCTGGAGGGGTGATTCCGGGACCAGTCTGACCATTATTTTCCAACTCTGGAGGGCTGATTCCGAGACCAATCTGACCATTATTTTCCAACTCTGGAGGAGTGATTCCGAGACCAATCTGACCATTATTTTCCAACTCTGGAGGAATGATTCCGAGACCAATCTGACCATACTTTTCAAAACCTGGAGGGGTGATTCCGGAACCGATCTGACCATACTTTTCAAAACCTGGAGGAGTGATTCCAGAAGCGATCTGACCATACTTTTCAAAACCTGGAGGGGTGATTCCGGAACCGATCTGACCATACTTTTCAAAACCTGGAGGGGTGATTCCGGGACCGATCTGACCATCACTTTCCAACTCTGGAGGGGTGATTCCGGGACCAATCTGACCATTACTTTCCAACTCTGGAGGGGTGATTCCGAAACCGATCTGACCATACTTTTCAAAACCTGGAGGGGTGATTTCGGAACCGATCTGACCATACTTTTCAAAACCTGGTGGGGTGATCCCGGGACCAATCTGACCATTACTTTCCAACTCTGGAGGGGTGATTCCGGAACCGATCTGACCATACTCTTCAAAACCTGGAGGGGTGATTCCGGAACCGATCTGACCATACTTTTCAAAACCTGGAGGGGTGATTCCGGAACCGATCCAACCATATTTTTCAAAACCTGGAGGGGTAATTCCGGCACCGATCCTTACTATATGTAATCAGCTTAGTCTGTCAATTTGTAAGTTTGTCAGTTTGTCCGCACTTTTCCTGGAAGACATTGGGGTGATTTCGGGACCAATCTCAACATACTCTTCCGAGTCTGAAGAGGTGATCCCGGTACCAGTCTGACCATACTTTTCGAAAGCTGGAGGGGTGATTCCGGGACCAATCTGACCATGCTTCTCCGAATCTGTAGGGGTGATTACGACACCTATCTGACCATACTTCTCAAAACCACGATGCTGATCAAGTGAAGAGAGAGAAAAGTGCCTCGATTCCAGGTCAGAATCCTATCGAGAATCGGTGGCCACTCCCGACGGTCTCATGACACTACATGTAAGGCAATGTGTGTCTGTCAGCAGTTGACTCCCGAAGCAAGGGACAGGCCAGCCAGCGGCCGGCTAGTACGCAATAAGAATGGTCATGTCCGCATCCGTCCTGTGTGTTCGGTTTCCGAGAACTCTAGAGAAATGTCCAAATTTCAGCACTCTGGGGGAATCAGCGCAGTTCTAGAACACAGCCTCGTGTCAGATGGTGGAGAGGGGCCTTCAGAGTCGACTGTCCATGAGATAACCGCGAGGAGCTGTTTCAAACGGAGCGAGGAGAAATAATGGGAAAGAAAGTTGGTTTCATCTTCTGGGTGCATACTTGAGAAGCATGTCCTATATATTACGACTTTGAGAAAAAATCATCAACACATACACCGACCTAACTTATGAGCGACTCGAAGGTTTTATAGGTATAATCAATATTGTTAGCGTAGTAACCCTGATACGTTACGAAATAGCCGATGATGAAAGCAAAATACAAAATCGGGAACACTCCACGAGACCACACATCGATATCACTGGCGATCTGCGTGTTAGGCTTGCGGAAATATAAACAAAAGCGTTCCCAATGAGTGAGGTCCGGTCGCTGTAGTGCTTTCTGACGGAATTCCAAATCGGCTTCCTGCCCGTCTCTCGGGTGGCGTTCCAGATGGTCGACGATAATTAACTCGAGGAGGCTGACGTAGATGAATAAGATCGATACAGAGTCCCAGAGATTCAATGCTTCCAAGTTTGAAACTGCGGGCAACCGATTCCTGAACGAGCTCGCCGCCGAAAGAAACGTCAGACGATTATTCGTTCCTGCAGAATCGATAGGAAAATGGACTGCCCTCACGTTTGTGATAATGAATTTTAATTATGATACGGAACGGGGCGCTAACGGTTCCTCGCTCGCTGCGGCGCGCAATCGGAGTGCCGAGCCAGCTACTCACCGATCATGGCCCTGGGAGGAACGCATTTGATAGATACCCAGAACGCCATAAACGAGGATGTGACCAGGATGAAACCCGGGATGAATACTGTCACCCAATATGTTCCACGATCCCGAGAGAACAATATCATTGTCTGGAAGAATCATTTTGCCGTTGAGAGGTTTGAAATCGCCGAATTTTCTCAATATTACCGTAATTTGGCTTTCGCTCAGAGATATAAGAAAGTGACAGAGAGTGATCAACGAAGGGTGCCAAAGAGAAAATGCGGTTTGCAGCACGTTATCTTGTGTGTCCGCAACTGGTTCGCCTCGAGAGAAGCTTCTTTGCTATTCCATCCCAATGGATTCGGGAAAACTGTGGGTTGTCTCGCAATGTCCCCGGGAGGCCTAAGATTTCATTTAATCGAAATATTAGGGGTCCAAAGAAGTTTTTCCCGGTTTTCGCATTCTCGAACTTTGACGCGCCCTGGGAGAAACACGGGCCGTTTGCGATCGGAAACAACTTCCGATTGTTGTCGCCGCTCGGTCAACGAAACGCGGAGCCGTTCCTGGGTTCCCAAAGGAACGGCTGCTCCGGCGCACGCAAAGCGAGAAAGCAATCGAAAAAGGTCCTGCTCTGCGTTTGGTGGGATAGCGCAGAAACATTCATAACGAATTCATGAAACCTGGCGAAACCATCGCTGCCGAGGTACTCTCTGCCCAGCTAGAACGAGGGCATGTTGCGTTGCTGAGGAAGCAATCCAGGCTCGTCTCGAGGCTAGCAGTCATCCTCCATCACCACAATGCGCGGTCCCACATCGCAGAGAAGACATTTGGACCCCTAATATTCGTTCTTCAGCGACACGAGAACCATCTTGCTCAATTTCGCCAAAAACTCGCGATTTCTGCTCAAGGCTGTGCGTATTCCCATGGAAAGAGACTCATAGGTTTCCATCAGGGGGATTCGATGGATTTTTCGTTTCCCCTCTCCCAGCCATCGTTCGTTTGAACCTCTCAGGCGTTGAACGGCCCTGGTCGGTCAAGTGCAAAGAAGCTAGTGTTGGACTGAAGCGACTCTTCGTAACGAACTGGCGAGGACTTTGCGGACGGAACTACCTTTTCATGATGAGCATATATGGTTAAGGGGGGGGGAGGGGCCATTTCTCTTTGGGTGAACCAGCCACGGTCACCCGGCTCAACACATAGAATGCCGTAGGACATGCATCTCCACTGAGGCGCATTTCTCCAACCTCCCCGGCCAGCGCTCACTTCACATGCAGCCGATCGAGTATTTTGTCTCTTGGAATCAGTACCGTATCAGAACATATTCGTGTCCAAATTACCTTGAGACACGTAGAGTTATAAGCATTGCGCTCTTCTCGAGTGCAGCTTGACGATGCGTATCTCACCGGGTAAGCATTGTAGAAAGTGGTGCCGGTCATGGATAGGACCTCATCGACCCAGTTGAGTTTCACCTGCGAACAAGAGGGAGATGCTGCAAACAACCGAAAACCCAACCGCGCTGGCGACGTATCAGGCCTTCGGCATTGTGATGAACTCCAAGAGCCTGGGGGTTTCGGGTTCAATGTCGGCAGACGAGTTCGTAGAAATCACGCGCATGCTTACTTCGTTCTCATTGAAGCCAGAAACGGTGAGGGTTATTAAGCAAGTCGGAAAATCAAATGGGAAAACATCGAGGAGTGTGCGACACGTCAAGTCGAGTTCCATGGAGCGGGTGTACTCAACGAGCCCCGTGGGCCACACCCGCAACGTCTGATCGGCAGGGTTGAGATCCAGAATGTTCCGGTTTTCTATAACCACCACAAAAGGTCGCCACATGCGGTCCAGATGATGCCACGCATTCAGACCTGAGGACCAGATCGAATCATCAGCCTATGCGATACGATGCCGAGTTGGGATGGGAGCGAGTAGCTTCATCTCATTCGAATGTTCTGATCCTACCTCGCAGCGCGCCTTTGTTCCCCGGATCGTATTGGAGCCTCTCATCAATGTAGTGATGCGTCAGTCTTATGCGGAAGTTGTAGTCGAGGCTCGTTTCCTCAGAAGAAGCAATCGATTCCACGAACATCGAAACGTTCACAGTCGAGTCCGGCTCAGGCCGTTTCGAAACGTCGTAACGGTCGAAGATGCAGTCCAAAACGATCACATCGTCCGAGCTTTGAACACAATCGCCCAGACACGAGGGAAGAATAGACAGGAAGACGGTCAAGAGCCTATTCTGCATAGGAAGTAACGGGAAAGCATGCGCTATGTCCACGAATCGACGAATACTAAGCGTGCTGCGGATGACTCTCCAGCAGCCATAATGCGTTCCCGCTGCGAGAGGAACTGATCCACACGCCACGAAGCTGCGAACAATGATCATCGTGAGTTTTGAATTTCCGATTCAACCCTTGAGGCCTTTGAGCTCACAAGAGTCGCAGATGTGCCGTTCCACAACCACACTGCGATCTGGAGTTGCATTGTCATCAGTTTACTTTGCGGTTCGCGAGTTCGTCGAGTGAAGTATAGTTTCCTTTGCCCCTCTTTCCTCGGAGCCCGATGTCACCAGCCCTTTGTCCCGATGCGGAGCATTGAATGCTCGGGGGTCGTTCGCTGCAGGTGTCCTCACAGGATTTTTTCAGCAATTATAAAAATCCAGACTGAATGTGGCACTTCCTCCGGCCTGAGCGAGGGTCAGATCGGAATCACAGCACCGGAAGCTGAGAATCAGACCGTTCTGGCTCAGGCAGAGAAACCCCCCTTCTATCGGCTCGTTGGCCGTGTGGCATAAACCAACGCCTCGGGTGCCACGCTAAGCTAGCAATCGCGGGTTCGATCCCCGACCGACAACAAAAATTTCTTATGTGGTAAAAAGAGGATTTACTTTGTATCAGAATTGAATCTGAACCATCTTAAAACCCAAGCCCACCGCCCGAAATGGGATTTGCGAGGCGATAGGGAGTGTTACTGAAGCAATACCGAAAGGTGATCCCAGGACACTTCTGAGGGTTGGCTGAGAGGTTCAGCCGGAAAACAAAGAGAAACCCCCTTCTGGTTGACGACGCGGGGAAAAGTATCCTTTTGTCTGTGTACCAGAAAGTAACGGTCGAGTTGAGCGGGCCCTCTCGACTTACCGGTGTGCTTCGTGGACAGGTGGCGTGAGGCGGCGCCTGAGTAAAAATGTTAGCCAACTACATAATTTCCACTCGAGTACTCTGCCCAACACGTCACGACGACGACCTGCATATTACTGCCTGCGAGCTCCTCAACTCAGGTAGCTCCGTCGCAGAATCATGAATAAAATGGTCTCGCGCGTCGTCTACTGTGAAACTTTCACTACGAACGGGGAGAGTGCTAATGAGCGAAAAAAACCTCTCAAGCCCTCGGCATGCCCTTCGCTTGATAACATTCACGGAAGTGAATCCGCCCGGCTTGAATATCGTCTCCTCGTGCCAAGGACGTTCCGGAGCGAGTCCGGTAGGAAACGCTCACGAGAAGCGAACGCGTGCGGCCAGCTCCATGATTAAAATCCTGGGATCACGGTTCATTACGAGTTTTGCCGCGCGGAAAAGATTAAGGAAGCTACGCATAAATATCTCGAGAAGGATCCCGTTCGCAGACGCGAGGTCTCAGGAGGTTGGTTCTTCCTGAGGTCATAGCGAATGAGAAAGCACAACTGCGTCCCCTGATGAGTGCCTTGGGTCTGATTCACGCAGATGTAGGCAAAGCTCCCTCGCTTGCCTGTGCGCCGCTCGGCTCTGCCCTCGCTTTGATGTTCTTTCTCATTGTCGTCCCTGGAAGTCGGCTGCCGAGCTTTCCGGAATCCGTTGGCACATGCATTCTCACGGCCGAGCGAGAAACTTTCCATCGGAATCTCAGCTCTCCTCAGGCTGTCATCTAAACTTTGTGAGGTCTGCGCCACAACTCGGAAAGCTCCGAGGCCCCGAGCAGGCACAACGAAACAGCCATCCAGTCAGCCAGCGGACGAACAGAGGTTTCGTTGCGAGTTCCTTAGGGACATCTCGTAGGCGAACACAGGGGGTCGCGACGCCCGCAGCCGGTGCCGTTGCCGCCGCTGTTCCTCGAATCTCAACCGAATGTCGGATTTACAGGCGGAAGCTTAAAACGGCTTCTGCTACTGCCGCTACTGCGGTTGCCGCCGGTGCTCCCTGCGCACGCCTGAGAATGGCTGGTCTTTGCATTTGTATAAGTCTCTCAGGGGAGGTATCACAAAGGATACGCTCGCCTACAAACGCCCGCCCATATGTAGACGGCAAAAAGACATGTTCGGGAGAATTCTCTTTCCGCTTAGAGCCGCTTCCGTAGCAACCGGCGATCGCCTTGTTTTTCGCCCGGGGCAGAGGAGCGTCTCTTCTAATTCATTTTCCAAGTTAGCTCTGCCTGCCTGGGCGCCGCCCGACTTCCCATTTTTTTCTTGACCTTGTCCATCTCTTGAACTCATAATAAGCTCGTTTGCTCGAATGTTCGTCTGCTCTCCCGCTGGAAGTCGAGCATCCTCAACGGTTTAAGATCACGTTCCTCTCCCTGGTCTCCTCTCCATTTCCCGAAAGTTGCGTGTCGATCCGAGTCCCCCTGACTGTGCGCAACTCAATTTCGTCATCTATCCGCTCACTTCACGGTGCGCGGGACCCCTGCCCCCCTGCAATGGAAAACGGAAGCCAGAGCTCGAGTGTCAGTCCGATTGAGTAGTGTCCGAGTGTTTCCCTCTCTCGCTGTCATGCTTGGAGGATCTCATTTCCAGAGAAGCCCCTGTTCTTCAGCTCCTCTTGAAAAATATTTTTTTTTCCCGGCCAGCGAAGAGTTGAAGACGATATTCCACACCTTGTCTTGACAGATTGAGCCCCAGCTGAAGAAATTCCTCAGTTCACAATCCCCGCGGGACAAGAAGGTGTATGAATCCGTCGAGCATAAATTTCTCGCCACGGAGAATCGTGGTCCCTTCGTCTCTTCTACGGAGAGCTATTCGAATGTGTTCCATATCCTTTAGGTTCTTTTCCAATCGCAGAAGCTCTCAAACGATTCCCAAACCAGACCCGGCTTCCACAGGCGAGCGATATTTCGGAACGGTAGGCGTATTTTCCCCACGATATGCGTGTCTCAAGGCTCTCTGTACCTTCTTTACTTGCTGCGAGCACAGACTGAATCGAATGAATGCGAAGCAATGAGATCGAAGAAGAGCAGTCGGTACTGCGAGAGAAGAGGGGAAAATGTAGGCTCGGGAAACTGCACAGGAGACGTAGGCCGGAAAGCCTGATTTGCCTTCCAAAGTTGTACTCTTCAGTCAATCGTCCGTTCAATCGAGGTCGTTAGACTTAATTCGTTTTCTGGCTTCGCAGCAACACACGATAAATGTTGTCGACCGGGTGGCTACGACTGCTGAAACCCGGCCGGGCGCGCGCGCGGAGCACAAACGATGATTCGTTCACTTCGGAAATGAGGAATGTTTCGCTGCCGATTGCCACGCCTGGATGCACACGTGCTTGAGCTGAAGGTGCAGGAAATGAACGCCATGCCCCGCCGTTGAATGCAGCTCCTCAACAATGACTTCGGATGCATTTCACTGGAGCGCGCATGCTTCGCGCGAGGACTCAGGCGGGATGTCCCGATCCGCGACGAAGCTGCACGGAAGGGTTCGAGGCGTGAGCGTTGGCTGCATGGAACGGGCCCGAATCGCGGGGTCGAAACCTTGATCTGATACTTCAGGGTGACCGGCCTGGAGTTTCCCAAAAGTATGAGCTACGGAAGAACCGAGCTGTTTCCACAAAGCGAGAATCTTCACAACGGCGGTGCTCCTCTAGGCATATACCCGAACCGCAGATCGATACATTTGCTCTCCTGGTTTATTCATTCGCACCAATCCTGCATTTTCGAGAATATTTTCTCGTTGCTCAGCACCATTGGCTGATAAACCCAGCGGGGCCGGAGCACTCGGTCGCTGCCTTCTAAACACTCGTACTGATTAGTCGTTCAAAAGCTCCGTATGTGTAACCCACACTGTGGCTAAAGTGTCCTTCGTATGCGATGAAATATCCAACGATGAAACCAAAATAAAGAATAGGGAAAACGATCCTCGAGAACCACTCGATGTCCGAGGCTATTTGTTTGTTGGATCTCCTGAAATAGAGTAGGAGTCGTTCCTTAGCCGTGAGCGCGTAGCCAGGCGACCGCGTGGCCTCTAGGTATCGAGCGTCTTCCTCCTCGTTGCTGCGAGGATGGCGATCCACATAATCGGCCAAGATGAACTCCACAAGGCTAATGTAAATGAAGATAATAGACACAGAGTCCCAAATATTCAGGGCGACTAAATTGGAAAAGGCAGGGAGCTTGTTCCGGAAGGACCTGGCCGTCGAAAGGAAGTTCAGCCGAGTTGTCGTTCCTGGAAGAGAGTAAGACCTTCGTTGGTGGGTGGATAGTTTCGTTCATCCTTTCCCTCTCGGTGGATTCCTTGCTTCGGAAGTCGTAAGGAACACTGATGATGTGCACCACCAATGCCTGATCCCTCCTTCCCAGAGTCTTCCGTTTCCCTCCCTGCTTAGTAGAGGAGGTAGTTGTAATGGTAGGAGGAAGAAGTTGCCGAGAGCGGCAAAGAGTTTTCGACCTCAATTTCCTATTTCTTCTCTCCCGTCCAAATATCGTTGTTTTATGCATGAGTGGATCAATGAACCAAGAGTACCGACGGAAGGTCTTCCCTTCATTTGAGCTTATGTCGCTTCCGCCTGCTCGCTGCGCCTAATTAGGTTACAAGGAGGAAAGCTCCCCTGACTTCACAAACATCGCACTCGCAAATCCTCGAACGAGCAGTGCAAAACGCAAAGGATTCATTCTGAGAACGAGCTTGCTCCCATTGAAGCAAAACGCCTCGAGGACTTTGACTTCTTTGATGCTTTTTCAACTAACGAAGCGGTAGAGCAGGTCGGAACAAACGAAGCGGGCGATTTGTCCGACAGCCTTCGGAACCGAATGTCCTCACGAATACCAAAATTTGTCAGATGTATGGCGAATAAAATTCACCGGTGGGTAATGTATGAAATTCCTTTCAGCGAGGTGGAGACAGCTGCCTGCCCCGAGCAGTGGCTTGAACTCTTCACGTTTTCAATCGGTTACTGGCTGTCGAGATAGAATAGATTCGCGTGGAGCGGCGATCCAAGACAAGCTATTGTATATCAGAGCAAAAAGCATGTCGGGATGTCCAAAGGCGATGCCGCAAGCAATGCAAGGAATCTTCTCTCCATGGACAACCATTGTTCGAAAACCATTACTTTATGGAGGACATGAGTGCCATACCAAAGAGGATGATGGAAAGAGTGTTGGAGCGATCGGAGGATAGGGAGACGGGAATCGGTCGGCTCGACGGGAAAAGATAAGGGAGAAACGGGAAGTGACATGATCGAGATGAAGTGCGCGCGCTCTGAACTCACCGATCATGACCCTGGGTTGAGGCGCTCTCAGCGAAAGCCAAAAGGTCATAAATGAAGAAGTGACCATAATGAATCCCGGAATGAAGACGGTAACCCAGTAAACGCTGCGTTCGCGCGTGAAGAGCAGGAGTGCCTGAGAAAAATGGAGCGCAAACTGAACCGGCTAAGCAGAATACGAGACTCTGATTTTCTGATGGTGCCCTCGACGAGAGTAGCAGCCGCGACGCGGGCCCGAGCAAACCGACTCTGGGTGCGACCGACTCGATTTCGGGAAAGAATCGACGACATTCGAGAGGATCCGGCCATATGTTTTTGGAACGCTCACTTTCAGACAGGAGTAGTGGTATTGCTCGATCTGCTCCCGGGGGCAATCTGAGCGGTCTTCTGCTTCGAGGTAAGTATTGAAAAACACGGTGGACGAGGAGGATAGTTCATCGAGTTCGTTAAGCCAGCGCAGTTGAACCTGGAGTATGAGAGGGTTTTCGAGAGCTTTCCCGCGACAAATGAGAAAACCGAGTGGACGCAGAGTACGGAACGGAATTTTATCGTTCGACTCCGTGATTTTTTACCTCGTTCGCGGTCAAGCCAGTCACGGCGAACGTCATGAGACAGAGGGGCTTATCGAATGGGAATAATTCGAACACGGTTCGACATCTCACATCGATGACCAGCGTCCTGGTGAGCTCGATCAGACCAGACGGCCAGACTTTCATGGCCGCGTTCTCTGGGTCGAAACCAAGGTCACTCCTGCTCTCAATGACCGTGATGGTCGGCCGCCAGATGCGTTCCATATGATACCACGCGTTCACGGCTGGAATTCGTTACGGATTTCGCAACTGTTCGCAGGGACTCCTCATATTCCGTCTGTAATCCGACTGTTTGCGCGGCTCTGTCCGAGAGCAGCCGGCGCTCCTTTGAACATCGCCTCGGGTCCCACCGAGTCGTCATAGCGAGGCAGCTCTCTTGAGAACAAGTGAAGCGTTTCCTCAGCGTAGTGGTTAGCGACTTACGCGTGGGGTTCGTGATGTTGCTGGGCTGGAAGTGAAGCCTCTTATCGACGTATCGGTGCTCAAGAGTCACAGTGAACCTGTAATCAAGGCTCGTTTCGTCCGGGGTCGTGGATGACTCTGTCCGGACTGAAATATCGACCACAGTGAGATTCTCCGGCCGTGCGGGAACATTGTAGTGCTCTAGAAGGCAATCCAAGACTCCGATGTCGTCCGGTTCGCCAGCACTCTGAGCACACAAAAGCGCAACCGATTGTGCTCTCAGAAGAAAACACAGCACAGACAGCGTAAGCGAAGGCATGAAACTGAATGAGCACCGCCGTTTTCATAAAGGACTTTCGTCGCGGGAGTTCAAAGGACAATAGCGCTCGTCTTGGTGGGGTGTATTCAATTGCTCCCGTGTTCCATCATCCGCACTCACACACGCAGGCACACTTTCCGAGACGCCCATTAAACTCTGTCTGCCTGTCTTTCTCTCGGTAGGCCTCTCGGCCGTTCGGTCGAGCGACCTGCCGAGCCATTTGAAAGAATCTGTCGTTGTCGAGCTGGCTCGCGATTCAGGCTATTCAAGTTCGCGTAGCCCCGATCCGCCAGCTGAGCCGTCCGACCGGGTATCCATCCAGCGGAGGGCCACGAGCCATCGCGCGCCCTGAGGACGCTCCCTGACCAGCGAGAAATGCGATGGTTCCCGCTCGATCAGCATTTGGATCAGTTGCCGATTAGTCTTATCATGGGAACGGGATATCCGCGACTCCTATGAAATCGTTTTAGGGAAAAGGGGGTCCAGCAGTTTTTGTCGGGCTCGAATTGAATCTCCGAAGGGGAAGATTTTCGGGGCCAATCTGACTCTCTTGAAAAGTTTCGGATGAATCTGAGCAACTGATGCGACGCCTCTTTGACAGAGACCCTCAAAGCAATGCATCGCAAAGAATCTCCGAGCGGCGAGATAGATGTGATTTCAAGAAAGAAAGGGAGCCCCAGACATTCCAGCCCTCGAATTTTCGACCCCGAGACATCTCAGCCCCAAGAGACGTTTCGGCCCCAAGAGACATTTCGGCCCCTAGACATTGTGGCCCTGATCGGTGGTAGTCATCCGTGCATCACACTGTGCGTGGTCCTCATGCACGTTGTGATTCTGAACTGTTCTTTGGGTTTCACTCCAGTTTCTCATTATGAATAATTCCTCATCGGATCCCTACCGTAGTGAATAACACTAGCGTGTTGGTGTAATTTGCTCTGCCACCTGTGCTAACATGAAATAATGAAAACCATGAAAAAAAACCATGAGTACAAGAGGATCATGCTCAGTATCATACCCAGGCGGCCACCACCATCTGGAGCCGAGTTGTCCGGGCCGCGATGCGTTGGGGCCGCAACGTCGGGTACCACCAGGAAAAAGCCATACTGAGCTCCGACACTCACATGTGTGTTTATTAACTTAGACAGCTGAGCCAACTTTCATTGATTAGAATAGCCCATAGCGGGTACTGTTGTAAGAAGCACATGGGGAGGTTCACGCAGCCAGCACTCCTTTCCCCTAATTACGCTTCTCATACTGGACACTCCCGTACTACCTTCATGAAACACACTGCCCGCGAGAGTTTCAGGTTTCTTGTTTGAATTGCTTCTCATCAGTGGAGGAGTCCATGTCGATCGTAATGAACCCGACGAATGTGTGATGCCAGGCGATTATTTCTTTCGAACGATCCCACTCATCGATGGGGCGCAGTGGAAGTTGTACAAGTAGGAGCGCTTTCGCTCGCGATTTCTGATGCAGACATGTTGTATTGAATACGTGCGCAGACGGATGAGAGGACGCCTACTGCTGGTGAGTGCGTGGAGTGAACGGCTGAGCGCGAGAGCCGACGAGCAGCGCTGAGTGTGAGTGAGGGCGCAAGGATGGATGACGGCGCAAAATGAATTAGGCCTACTCTATTGTTGTCCTTAATAGATGCAAAACTTGAGCTCCTTTTCGGCCCTAATTAAAGAGGCTCTAACGAGGATTCAGTGCGTTGGGTCGGTCCTGCGCTCGGAAACCTCCGGATAGTTAGCGATAGCAATCTGGATGGATACAACCCGAGCAACCGACACCCGATGCATCAGTTCCACTAGCTATTTTGCGGGGATTTTTTCCCAAGGGTCCCTCATTCACAGCGCTGGGGCTCAGCCAAAAAGAACTCGAATATTTATTCGGAAGCGAATCATATGCTCATCACGTAGATGATAGTCCCAGGCAGAATCGTCGACGTAGAGTCCAACGTTGCCTACGTGCCGGGCAGATGTGCAAAACAACTAGAAGAATCAACAGCCTTTGGTCTCGTTCGTTTCGGCCACGACCGGCCTTAGCCGACGTTTCCTGCCAAGAAATCTTACTCGCTCTACGATCGCTTCTTTCTGTCGTCTTTTCAGCTCTAAACTCGGGCTTGGTCCGACAGCGGCCCATCCGAAACTTTCCTGAAACCACGACTGTCGGGCAAAACCTTATAGCTTCAGTCTGTCATGAATCCGGCAGGATAAGATCACCTGGGACTGAAACCGAATCCTCCGGCCTCCGTGAGGTACAACGAAACTTGGGCAAGCGATGTGTGAATGAATATCCTGTCGCTACGAAGGCGCTCGGAATATCTCACGATGAGGAGAACATATGACAGCTGTTCCAGAGGAGGGAGTCTCCACACCAATTGCAGGACCTTCGGGAGGAGAGAGGAGGTGGAAAATGATTCATTCACACCGATTAGAGCTGAGAGTAAGATTTTTGCTCTCCTCTGAGTCGAGTGCAGGATTCCTTCCCCTCTTTTGACAATGTCACCGTACGGACAGACACTACGGAAGCGCTCAGAATCCACCCGGAATCAGCTCGATTAGGCAGACTCAAAGAACGATTCCGTTCTTCTTTTCCCGTTTTCGTACCGGATAGACTGTTTCAATTTGAGTGCACTTTCCTCTCATTGCTCTCACGCAGCAGCGCACTCAAAGTTCGCATTTGAAAGTCTCTTTTCGACTTTCGGTGAGGGGGATTCACCCACAACTCACGACGAAAGCAGTACCCCGCGTCTGAGAAAAAAAAGTACCGCATATTGGGAAGGATATTTACCCGAAACGCGACGAAAGAGAATTGACCGAGTCCGCAGCTTCCGGATGAGCCCACGAAAGCCCGTGAGCTCCGTCTCGGCTTCGAGGAAAGCAGGCATCGGCGGATGGAACAAGAACGCGTTCCGCGAGCACAGCGCATGCGATCGGTTCCGACTCCCGAAGTCCTATCGGATGCCCCCGAGACCAGTCCTTGACCACTGCTGATACAAACATCTAGAGATAAAATTTCTAATAAAGCGATTCTACAGCATCTAGCGGAACTTCAACAGGCGAGTGGGGAGACTGCGTTACCTTGTGGTGAATGCCACACGAATATCAGCCCTCTTTATCGCAATGAATTTAGATAGAATGGTAGCTACACGAGTCATCCAGTGTCACGCGATAACCATCCTGAGCTCAGATTACGGCTTACGTTCTCCTCCCAAATGAGCGAAGTTTCCGGCCAATTATCATTTGACGCAATCAAGTGCTCCGAATTTTCGGGCACTGACGTCGGCCAGACCCAGGACTCCTCGGGAAATCTTGGAACGTACCTCTCCTGTCCTCGGGCGGGTAATGAGTTAGCCGATAAACTAAATTCACCAAAACGGTCTGCGGTAACGATTCTAAAAAGCCGCAATCTTATCAGGGCGATCAGATGCCTTTGGTTGCTCCCGTAATACCCAGTGATTGTTCAAACCTCATTACAAAAGATTTCACCGGTGATTCCGGGAGAACTCGTTTTCCTACGACCGGCTTGAGAACGGTTGCCATGCCGCGAGGGAATCCCTGAGATGATGGTTCCACCGTTGGGAAAGAGTTCTCGCTCAGCACGGATTCTAGGTGATCGCTTGTCGCTCTACCCTGCGGAGTGTATGATAATTCCTATCGCAAACGAAATAGAGTCTAGACCTTCAACGGAATAGATGACAAAAGCCGACTCTCTTCCCGGCGATGGACGTCAAAGGAGGAAGGAGGTAATTTGCAAGAGGTATATTGGAAATCTGTTGACACAACTGGAATCAATCCGGGTGGAACGGAGAGGGAGGTCTGAAAGCCGAAACAAAAATAGGATCGGAGCTCCCTGAATTCGCAGTCGGTCACCCAAACCCACTGAGCACCAGCCTAATTAACATCTGACACCTTCCATTCTCTTCCTCTGGCCCAAGCTACTTACCGTTGGTCTGTCAAAGTTTCAATTAGCGGATAGCCCCAACTAAGAGCCCTCGGTTCACGATTGTCAACTTTTCCTTCGGTTATCACCGGTACGTCCGAGAGTGGGGAGGGTCGAGGAAGAAACTGGTAGGATCACCGGGAGCGATCGCGATTGAAAAATTTGCTGGCCACTGGGCAGTTTTTATGCTGGACTGAATGGATTTTAGGATTCCGTGTTGGAGTTTCTTATTACTTGGCTCCAAGTGCTCGCGTACATCTTTCATAATTGACGGCGGTCGGCCTCCTCCGGTCCTGGTCGGCAGCGGCGGTTTCGGACCGCGTTGTAAGGAGATGAACTGTGAAGTTTCCTCCTGGGAGCTCCCAACAGGATAAAAAAAGATAATGACTGACGAGAAACGCTGGCCATAAGCGAGATATGGATTCTCGAAGGCAAGCTATTGAGAGAAGATGGTTGTGATGTTGGAAACGATGACGGCGGCGGGATCGAAGGCGGCTGTCCTTTGATATCCCCATCATTGGAGATTTTGTTTGGAATCGCTGTGTTTCGAGCTGCCGACGGCGAGCGAACCGTTCCCCCACTCGCACAACTCATTCAAACCCTGAGCGCTTGTGCAACAGTCTCTGACGGCTGTTCAAATATGCTGACTACCATCATGATGGAGGAAACCACCTAGAGAACGATTCTACATATAGCTACTGTTCTTCCTTTTCCCTAACATTCTATCAAGCCCTCAACGATGACGTTGAGAGGTTGAAGGTAAGGGATTCCCCGACTGTTTCCCTCCTCAAAGTTGAAGTATCTTTCCACTTGCACCCTTCGAGAGACCGAGATGCCGACATTCCTCACAATGGAGGCCTCTTTGCGGAAGCGCCATCAACATGTCGCTTCGTGTTCCTGTTCGGTGTATGAACGAGGTTGTGGAGGACACGACGATACGGCCTTCACGGATTCCACCTGCATTCCTCAATATTTCGTCATTGCGCGATCGAACAACAATGGAAGATCTCTCCCTGCTGCGCATAATATCGATATGCGTTTCAGTAAAGGGTCGTTGCGATTTCGAGTCGCAGAAGCCATAGGCCATGCAGTGACTCTTCACCCTGCGTGACCTTCCCATCTATTCCTCGTCACTCAACCCGTGCCGCGGTCGATAATTCCTCAGAAATCTCAAGTGATTCAATGGTTGTGGCACACTTGCAGTGCTTGAACGACTTGATTCATCGTTCGTTCTTGCTATGTTCGCCAGCGAGCGAGTTTCGAGAATCCAGTGCTAGACCGGGAGTAGGAGTCAGTCGTTCCGTCCAGGGGAAGCGCTGGAGATTCGATGAGAATCAAACCGCAGACTTGAGAACAAGCAAAGGCAGGTATCGATCCAGAGAGCATTCCCAAGGGAGGTTTTTCCAAGCGGCACCGCTGAAGTAGATCAATCAACAGATAAGAGGGCTGGAGCGCTCTCTGGAGCAAGATATCCATCAAATCCATGATCCGCGGATAGTGGGGAGGGAACCTTGAAGCCCGGAACTGGGAACAAGAGTGGCCCCGAAGGCGAACGGCGGAAACAAAGGAGTTGGAACATGCCGTGTCCAACATGAGATCTGCTCATTACCACGACGTTTATTGAATTGATTTATATATATATATATATATGTGTAGCAAATACCGAATCGGTGATGTATATAAAATTATTATGATTACTACTACGTGGGAACGATAATTAGAGGGAGGTTCTCACTGTGGACTGAAGATTTGAGAGACTCGATGTCGAGTCCCAAAGACAGAATCAAGCGAATTAGTTTTTACGGTTCTCAGAGAGAACTGGCCGGGATGCTATTTGATTTCTATCTCACGAACATGCGTTGATAGGGAGCGGTGGCAAGTGTGATTTCTCCTCTCCGCATCTTCATTCGTCAAAAGTGACGATCGCCAGGAGCCGGGTCACAGTTGACGTGCAAACTAAGAACAATTCCCGCCAGTGAGTGACTCGGATTCGAACTAAATGAAAAGCAACCTCAACATCAAGGAATTGTTGTCTGCCCCGACAGTGGTCATCCTACTTGCTAGAACTAGCGCGTAACGTCAACTTTCGCTTCCGGTGGCACCAGGATTATTATCTCTTGCCTGTTGTTGTTTGGAGGGCGAGTGTCCATAGGGAGCGAACTCGAAAGGGAGAAGAATCAGAACCGAATCGACATCGACTACCCGCTTCTAGCGGAGTCTCCTCATCTACCGCGAACAGAACGAACGCAGCCTTAATCCTCACCCGCAATGTGCAGGTGGCTTTTCCTCATCGCAGCTGTATGTTTTGCTGCTTTGTTCGAATCGACGCACGCGGTCCAGGCCGCGGTCGGGAGCTGCAACTACGGCTGCAGTAAAAACAGGCTTGCGTCGATGGATCCGAATTCCGCTCTGGTTCGCGAAGCCCAGGTTCAAGCGATCAAGAACAAGATCCTCAAACATCTCGGCTTGAGGCAGGCGCCCAATATCACCATGTCAGCCGAACGGAGAAGAAGAATTCTCGATTTGCTCAGCGATGAGATGAGCTCTGAAGCCGAGGAAAGTCACATGACTTCGGAAGAGGAGGTGAAATTCGAAGAGGAAAGCAAATCGAGCGCCTTATTCGCTGACGAAGGTAAGAATTCTCGAAGTCCTTCCCGGCGAGTAGCTCCAACCCGCGGTCTGAGAACTCTCGTGGCGGCAACAGTAGTGTCTTGTGTTCACTGAGGTTCAAGCGGATCTGGGAGAGCTCCGCTTCATCAAAAGATTCGGCTTGTACGGCAACCGATGGCTTCGCAATACTCTCAGCGCTACACCCGAGTCGTGTTCGGGCATGATATCTCAAATCTAAAACAACATGTTTTGGATAAACACGTTGTTAACATCAGCCATGGGCCGAAAATTCTCTCTTTCGCCGTTTTTTTTCTCTATGTGTCAGACGTAGTCGTTGACTCAAAGTTGGACTCAAGAATACTGCCGTGGATTTGACCTTCGGTAGATCTCCGAATTTTGAGGCTCCGACAGTTGGCGCTATGGTTGACAGCAACCTGCGACGAGCGGAGCCGGCGGATAGAAACAACGGACGTGACTTTGAGGAGCGCTGCAAAGTAGTCAACACGACGATTCGAGATCTTGGTCGGGACCTTGGGCAAGAATCGAGTTCTGTCGGGGGAAATTTCGCTGATGGATATCGGCTCGGTCTCCCGAAAGAGCTCAGCACCGTCCGCGTAGGTATCGATCATACCGAGGATGGAGCCGACCAAGACAATCAATCGTTCCAGCTCAGGAAGTGTCTTCCGGTTTGCGTGACCTATCTGCTTCCGAGGAGAGGTCAGCAGTCTGGAGAACTCTGCTACGGTCACCGGTAAAAGGAAAAGGCGGTTACGTACGGCCGGCTCGGTGCTTTCCCTCTCTTATTCTAGAATCCAACTCATTTCCCTCTTGAAAAAGAGCCGATAAGCAACCAGAAGGCTATAGATGGCCAGATTTCGCCTGACAAACAAGCTAATGTAACCTGACGCCGTGGAATGCCGAACCGATGAGATAAGATTCGGAAGACAGATGAGATGCTTCCTTCGAGAGAAGAGCGATCGCCGTTTGCCGCCGCACACTGAACTCTTGAAAGCTACGAGAGCTCGTTGCAGACCGCGTGGAACCACTGATATTCTTCCCAAGCTACCGTTTTCGGTGCTAACATTCGCCATGGCTGCCGGTCATGGAGCACTGCCGTAGGGCAGGCGGTCGACGCCGGCTGATGCCTGGCAGGGTCATTCCTCACCACTATCTCATACATACAGGTGGAATTGTCAGAATGGGAGCTGCGTTCGATATCGAGAGGGGCAGGTCGAGAGAGCTCTTGCTTTCCATTGTGAATATTCGATACCGCCTCGGCCCTCCTGGACGGGGGCGTTACCGAGCCCTTTCGAGTTGCGGAAGAAAGGTTCGACGCATTCCTGGAAATGTTGAATATTTTCGGGCGTTTTCCGGGGTCGAATGCTCTGGTCTGTTCCTCCGGTCTCTAGCAAGCGTTCCTCGTCTCGATTTCGTTCTCGAGTCTTGATAGTGAATGTGAACGACGAGTGAAGACTAAGGCCAAATTCCCTGACCGCCTTGTTGGCGGACTGAGCGGCTAGGTCGCTGGCAACGTTCCCAGATTCGGCAGACCGCTACCATCTCTCCGTTGGATGCAGTTGTGGAACGACGAGGAGCCTATCACTCAATCTGGAATGGCAGTGAGATATCAAAGATGAGAGATCATTACGGGCGCCCGCGCGAGCCCGATCGCGAATCTTGCCAGTCACAAACTTAACCACCCAGCAGCATGTCAGTGCAGGCCAATTGAAACTTCTCGAGCTATGGAGAAGACTTCGAATCCGGGAGTCTCAAGCCCGGAGCTCAGAGAAGGATAAAACGCATGAGCCGCTATCCAACGAAGCCCCGAACTGATCGCGGATTCCCCGGCCCCGGGAGCTGTCGAGAACCGCTTTGAGAATAGTTCGGTGGCGCAAAGGGGACTCGAGATTCCGCCGCCAGGGAGGATGACACAGCGGCGACCAACGAACCCGCGACGAACGAAATGAGAAGCGGCAAGTAGGACGGCCGGCCGGCTGACAACCGGCCCGGGCGAGCAGGCAAGCGAGAGCTCTTGAAAGCTGTTTGCGAGCTTCTTCCTCCAGTGAGACGGCGCTGATAAAATATTTGACCAGGCCGAGGACAAATCATAACACTCTCGTACACACTCACTGTTAGCGATCGGTGACGCCAAGCAGTCACCCTGATGGCATTCCCCGCTATCAGCGCAATCGGACGCTTCTCAAAGATACTCACCCTCTTAATCGGCGGATAACAACTTTTCGTTCGTTCCGGCAGACGAACATTTCCCGAATACCTCGCTTTGGGTGACCGGGCGGACCCACAAACATAGCTGCCCGTTGGAAAGGAAAACACGAGGAACCGATCGCGCGAGAGGAGACGATGAAACGGTCCTCAGGCCGAACGGCGGCGGAAGCTCGCAAAAATTCATTTAAGATGCTTCCTGAAACGATGTTTTCGTGTATGAGCCTTCAGTCAAGGGCTCGGCGTTGAGCGAGAGACTACCGTGTCATTGGAGCAGATCGAAGAGCCCGCTGGCTCAGTGCGCTGACGAGTTGATTCGCTCTAAATGCCGCGCATGCGATTCCTCTCGACGCAAACACGGAACCCACCTCAGAGCCATTCCGTTCAGGCTTCGTTCTGCGTGCCCAATACGAGGCCAGCGATTCGAACACAGCCCGCACGAGGCTCGAACCTCCGCTGAGAGATATCCGGTACGACCCGGATCCCAAAACCATTCGCTAACCCCGGTGTCTCGTTTCAGACCTGTCGTGTCCTCCGGGCGCTAACGAGAACGCGGTGATCTGTCTAAAGTTCCAAATTTCGAGGGAGATCCAGAGTCGCGTGATTGCCAACGCGGAAATCGGATTCTCGTTCTCTGCTGGAAGAAATCACTCCTTCCAGCTGCGGGAATTCCGCAGCGACGTTCAGAGCAGTCTCGATGAGGCGTCTTCCGAAGGAACAGCTAGCGGCGGTAAGTCCGGTTTCTCTCTATCAGTCGAGTTTTTCAGCTTCGACAACAGTCTTCCTGTTAGGAGGGGAAAAGGAACGCCGCAGTTTTCAGATGAAACTGATCAATCCCGAACGGCTCGGTTTCACAAGGACTCTTCGAATTCCAGGTTGGGTGCGATTCGACACGACAAATCTCTCTCGCAAATGGACAAGGGAAATAAACCTGACACAGAGGAGACAGCCTCTGATAAGAGTCCTCCAAGTGGTTTGCTCGACGTGTTCGTACCTCAGGCAAGCGGAGAGACAGCGTCTGATCGACGCTGAGCAATCGCGCCCTTTCATGATTCTCAAGATGGATCACTCGCAGATCAAGAGGAGAACTCGAAGAAGTGTAGATTGCGATCTCAAAAACGAAACTCCAGGCTGCTGCCGGTACCCCTTCGAGGTGGACTTCCACCAAATAGGCTGGGATTGGATTATCTTGCCCAAGTCGTACAAACCGAACTTCTGCCGAGGAACGTGCAACCTCGAGGTCAACCTCCAACGCCAGCACACAATCGTCATGAGCGCCTACATGAAGCACTATCCTATTCAGGCGAAGAAGATCGAGCTATCCATGTGCTGTACCGGAGTGAAAATGTCCTCCTTGAACATAGCGTATTCGGTCGATGGCAAGAACGTTCACCAATCCACGCTTGAGAACATGATTGTTGACGAGTGTCACTGCGCTTGAGACGGTGATAACCCTCATCGATACTGAACAGCTTTTCGGCACAACTTAGTTCTGATAATATTTATTCGTGTTGGATGAATCCTCGCTTCGTGCATCAGTCGGTTCGAGGCTTGAGCGGATAGGGTTCAAACTCGAGGCTGTTCATTTCCCTCGAAGGCACTGCATGAGGCACGAAACGAATGTCATTTGCACTTCAATGCGTCGTTCGCAGATCCCGGAAAAAAACGATAATTTATTTAGTACCTCGTTATAGCTGTACAAAGAACTCTGAGATATTCATTCTGCTGACTTTTGACGGGATGATGTCGCAACGATTTTCACCAATATTCAGCAAAAACTTTCAAGGCCAGTGAGCGAAATTAGAAAGGAAAGTAAAACTGTTAAGCAGAGAATAACATGGGCCCAGTCGAACCGAATAACTGGTCACGAGACAAACGAAATAGCTTGAGCGATGTTGAATCGAATCTCGTTAGTTGTCCTTGTCAGCCTGACTTTACGGAGGGCGGTGGGTCGGTCGGTCGGTCAGAGGGACGGAGGAACTCATGGAGAGACTTTGTGTATACATTTGCGCCGCGTGCGAGGGTCGGGTGGCTGGGTGTGACTGTGTGCGAGCGTGCATGCCTGCGTGCGCTGATTGTTGACTCTGTAAATACACAGAACGTTGATAGAAGCTGAATCCCCTTGACTGTGTCTTGATTTATTTCCCCCGTAGTTTAAATTCGCGACAGTGGAGTCCCGAACCAGTGCGGTTTAACTCGTACTTCAAAACTTTCAGCCCCGTGGGAACAGAAAATGGTCAATAAGATATTTTCATCCTCCAAGCGTCTCGTCCCCGATAATTCCACTCCTTATCGTGATTCGAGGGTGAGAGGGAGAATCGGAGATTCTTCTCATGTTCCACAAATGGCGTTGAACTACAATCCAAGATAAAGCATCATCTTGATACAACCTGCAGACACTGAGATCCAGGTGGCTTGCTCCCTCGACCGGATGTCCAGGGCTGGTACTCTGATGGCCCAAGGCCCCTTCACTCTGCTGCGATTGCTCCAGTAGAATAAGTCCTCCAGAGAATCCCATCGACGGCATGATCCTAAATGGGAAGAAAATGTCCCCGTCGTGGGCCGCTGGCGCGGGCCGCCGCCAGCCCCGAGCACGAACTCACAGGTCCTCCCGATCGTGGGGTGACTCCCACACAAACCAAGGAGCGGACACGGAACAGAGAGGGAAAAGGAGATGGAAGAGTGAGCACAAGAGGAAGATGTGGAGGGGAGCCTCGGGGGATACGAGGGAATAAATAGGGAAATGAGAGGATGGATAAAGGAGAGGATACGCAGAAAGACGGCAGAGTCCTAGGAGTCAGCTATGGCTGGCGAAGCCAAGCCTGAGCGGGAGTGGAGCAGCATCGAAGGAAAAGTAAAATGAGGAGAACGTACAAAGAGGTAATTGCTCGTAATGAGGAAGCGTCATCAGGCGGGGAGAAGGAAGACGAAGATTACAACTCGATTTAGAGTTCATTTTGAGAGGAATCTCTGTCTCTGCTTTTTTCCCAGTCGTCCGCCGGCGCACGCGACCTCCCCTCGAGCCCGTCTCTCTCCATCCGCGGCCGGGATACCTCGAGTCCACCGAGGGGACGGATAGCCCTATGCTTCGTCCGTCTCCCAAGTTCTTCCGTGCTCGTCAATGATTCAAACGCTGCTCGAAATTCCAGATACAATGTATTTGCGTCGATGCGATATCAGCGGGACTCCTCGCTGCGAGCCCTGCCAGTGGTCGTGGTGCGAAATCCAGATGCTCCACCGCTAGGTGGTTCGGCCTCGGGCTCGCTCTGGAACGGATTCCTGTCGTTGTAATCTTCCGAGGAGCAGGAACGCATAGATCCAAATCCAATCGGGATCAAAGTGGATTCCTGGCCGACCATCGAAGGCAACGCCTCGTTTGATGCTTCTCGCCACGAAGGCGAACTCGTGCTTCAGCGCCCCGACTCCGGTTGAACGCGCCGAGCATCCCGGGTCTGAGCTTCCTCACACGTTCAATAGCAACCGACTCTCTCAAGGACTCCAAGATTTAGCGGATGTTGCGATCGACCGACTCCGTGTAGGAGCTCGCGAGCGAACGACCGAACCAACCGTCAACGGACGATTCACTTGGATTGCGTGCGAGAGAGAGGGAGAGAGGAAGAGAGGGAAATAGAGAGTAAGAGAGTACTCAGGGAGCGAGGGAGTTGGACTTAATTAAAACCGTTACCGCTGGCACCGTTGTGCGAATACGACTGCGAAGACGAGACCGAAGAGGGTACAAAAGTCTTTTACAACGGGTAGGTAGAACGGAGGATGGGTGACTAAATAAATAAATAGATGGAGGGTTGGACGGAGCGAGCCAGATGAATGAGTCCACCTATGTGGGCGTGCGTGCGGCGCTTAAACGACTGAGCGTGCATCCGCAAATCCAGACTTTCTATCACTGGCTCCGTCTCCGTTCCCCGCTGAATAACGGCGATTCCGTTGGAAGAATTTCAGGAGGTCGCTCCTGACCAGGACTTCGCAGATCACATTGATGGTCGGACGGAAAGCCCGGTTGTTGCTTTCCTTTCTTCATCGTCGATCATTCGAGTTGAGTGGTCTCGGCAGTGGTCAACACTTGAGCTGGCTAAATGCGGCCTTGCCTCTTCCCCCTCACCCCACTTCTCTCGGTGAGAATTCCTGATAGGAGAAAGATTCGGGAGCCGGCGTGCGCGACGAATCAGCCGCTTCGGGAAGCAATGGAGACGGAATATCGTTCGAAGCTGCTCAGTACAATCAGAAAGATGAAACGCAGGAGGGTGCTGCAGCACAACATTGAGCTCCGTGACGGATCTGTGTCGTCGACCCAAGTTTGCGTTCGATGAAGTGGCTCCCCACCAACTCGGCAAGAGTTAATTACATTGTTAATCTTCCCTGGACCCGCTTCGCCCTACCAACTGTGGAACCGATCTTTACGTAAGGAAAAATCCCGCATCTTGTTTAGGGATACTCAACGATCTGTTTTGCAGCTGCCCGCTCGCGTGCGGGCCCACCATGTGCACGATGCATCAACGCCGCGTGGACAGAGGAGTTCTCGTGCCTTCCCGAGGACCGGGGCTCGGTGCCGGCCATCGACAGCTGAACTATTCTCGTTTGCGATTCGTGGAAGCTCGTGAGATGATCGAGTGTTTCGTGGACTCAGGGAGGACAATCGCCGGACCTGGACTAGACGCGGCCATCGATATATTCTATATCGAGCGAGCTACGGGCACCAGCAATTTTTCACGAGGTTCTGTTGTTTTTAGAAACAGCAACACCGTGAGCGCCACCCCCCTCGTGCAGTTGTCTCCGCCGAGCTGGAGCTGTTTCGTGGATCCCGCTCGGAGCCGGCTCTGAATTCAGCTACGAATGGTCATGCAGGTATTTGTTTCATGCGACGACGATTTCCTGTCATTCCGCTCTAGCTCTCGGAAATCTTTCCCGCTTCCTGATTCACAGAAGGGCGCCACAAGCGAGGAATATCGGAAGGAAAAGGAATCCACTTTCCGAAATGGATGCCGGGATACCACATGCTAGACGTAATTGGAATTGAAGTGCCGATCCTGAAATCCGCCGACTTCCTCACCCTACGGGGGCTCTCCCTCCATTTCTCGTTCAGTTTCCTCTTTGGTTTCTTTCTCGGTTCGCTTTTTTCCAGCCGTGTCCGCCGGAGCTGCTCGCAGATCTCTGTGACAAATCCTCGCGGGCCGTGGAGGTGTCGGATATGGCTTTACGAATGGCTGGCTCCAATATATTTCAGCGAGGGCAGCTAAAGGGAAAAAGCGAACGAGCAAGCGGACGAGTCGACGGCTTGGTTGGCAAACGGGCTGGGAGGAGGCACGCAGGGCCACCGAGCAGAACAGGCTGTCGACGTGAGTCGAATCCCTGAGTCGTCCGCGTCCTGCCGTCCCGTCCGTCTCACGCTATCAACAACTGCTCAATAAATGGTTTGATAACATTTAACCTCGTTGCTTTCGAAGCCTGCTCCGACGCGAGGCTTTCTGCTGATCCTACGTCAGAGCCGATCCTCGTCGATTCTCGCCACTCCCGCTTGCGCCCGTCTGAGGTCTCCCTGCGCTCTTCTCGAACCCTCCCCCCGCCTCCAGCGTCGAAAGATCCTTCGCCTTTCCATCCTTGACGCCTTCCTTCACGGCACCGAATGCCCCCTGCCCCGAATTTCCGTCCCGTCACGACCTTCTCACGTCCTCAGGTTTGCTTTGCAAGCTTTTCTTTGGATGTTTCCGGTGGTTCGTCCTGTGATCGTCTCCCGCATCCCCTAAGGCTTCCCCCAAACTTGTCAGCATTTCCCAAACCCCTGGGCTCTCCGAAGCTTCGAGCTCCTGCTTCTCCCGGAACGAGAATGAAAGTGAAGTGCTTTCCTCATCGATTCCGAACAACTGGTACGAGCTTACGTCATACCTTGACCTGAGCACTTCATTCACGCGGAGAATCGAGACCCGCGCCGTCTAATGGCATTTTTCGCGTTTCTTGGAGCGAAAAATCTGGAGGACAACAAACAGAAAAATGAGAATCGGGTCCGAGAGGAGTGAGACCGATTTCGGCTTCCCTAATATCATACCCATGATGATTAAAACCCATGGAATCATCGTTCTCAACAACTCCCGCGAGAGTTCTCTGGGATCATCGCTGGGTTTGTGCAATCTCTGATCGAGTGGAAGTTCCTGATGGAAGCGCGCACTTTTGTGAGATCTGAACAACGGACAGCCCGCATATCAGCAAATGAATTTAACACATCTCAGTGTGCATATTTTCACATGAAATCTGAGCTTGTGTTTGAGTTTATGAAATCAGAGCGAAGTTGTGAGATTCCGCAGAACACTTTCAAAGTGCTGCGATCCTGTTCAACGTTCTGATTCATGTCTGATTGGTGCGGTGGGGCACCGGCGACTTTCGGCCGAAAGAGCCCCGGATCATGCCGCTGAATCCATTCCACAGAAATCGATTCGATTCTGTTGTCGCAGATTTCTAAGGTGCATCGTCTTCCTGGAGATGAACAAGCCTGTACGCTGCGCTCGGATAGTCCCCCCCCCCCCCTCCCGGAATCTTAACTGCATGATTCCGAGACCTGGACGACTCACATCTTAAGCTATGCTAGTTGAGGCCGCTCACACTCGGATCGAGCAGCAGTGAGCAGAGAGTTCCAACTGTGGTGCTCGGAAATATTTATCCGGTTAGTGTTCTCGTGAACCCGCAACGTTTTCCGGTTGCAACACCTATGGGCACCGCTGATTGTGGTCCATGATGTTCAAAGATACGATTCGGGAAAGCGAGGAACTTGTTTCAAGTGCAATTTGCTTGACATGAGCGGATGATAATAGAACAACAAATAGAATCCTCTGTTCGAGAGCAATGATTCCCTCAGCTCGCCTTGAGGAGGCTTGGAAGTAGAGAGTGCTCTGCTTTTTGCGGCTGCGGTATTGCGAGCCAGCAAGCCAGGCCGCTCGTCGGGGGATCCACGCTCTGCTCTTCCGTGCCGTGCGTCTTTTTTGGTACATCACTAATCCTGAGACACATCAGAACGGAGGAAGACACGACGGAAAATTGTGGGGCGCTCGGGTCCGCCGGTCGGTCAGGGAAAATGATAAATGGTTGCCAATCTCTCTTTTCTCCTTGCCTGCGCGGCTGCTGTTACTGTTTCTTTCTTTTCCCACTCACTCTGTCTATCTCTCGTTCGTCCCTTCTCCAACAGCGAGATAATGCCTTTAATAAAAATACAAATAAATGCCTTCTCCATGAATTTTCAAGAGATCTTTTCAACTCACTGGAGAACCCAGTCGCGACGGCTCACACAGGACACCGTCACGCTACCGGTGCTGAAAGAAGTGTCGCTTTTGCGCGGCATAAACTGTTCGAGCGAATTCAATCCTCGCTCTTCGACCTGACTGCGCGGATATCGAATCGTTTCGTGAGGCAGATCGGATCGGCCACAATCAGAAACCACGATGACTTTTGACCCCGACACGGTCTGTCGGGACTACCGGGTTGTCGGGCTTCGACGGGGCTGACTCTCTGGCTCGGTTGCGCAGCGGCAGTGGTAGCTCTTCCTCCAAACAAATCGGGATTCACTCGAATGCGTTTTTATTTCTACGTCCTTTTCGTGTCCATCTTCCCCTGGTCTCGGAAACTCTTCGTCCTTTCCCGATGTTCCTTGTTCTCTTCCAGAGGAGACACAAGCTGGCAATCCACACGCCGAACGAGTCGTGATGTCCATTCAGTTACCCATGTGGGATGTGCGCGGGCTTTCTACAAGCTCTCGGCGGCTGATTCCTAGCATCACGCGCCGAAGCTCCAACCTCAGCCGAGCTTCAGACACGGAAAGCCGCTCGCTCGTACTCACAGCAATGGGAGTTAAGTCGCAACTCGCACATTGTCTCGAAGCACCAACTTGGACATCAGAAGAAGGTTCTTCGTGCCGTAAAAAAACACTTCTCTGCTTACTCGATCCATGTATGTGCTCCGAGTCCCGCTCCCCTATCCCATCATTCAGCAGCCAATTGACACTGACCCAGGGCCTAATCTCATATGAGGGTGCCAACTTCCCTATTGTTTTCATGGCCGGGGACAGCTCAGGTTTCGAATTTCTTGAGAATCTTCGGCAGAATCGTACCGACTCTCCAATAGATTCTGATTGTCGTACCTATTACTCGCTCATGATTGCTTCATACAGGGTGATCCGATTCGACCCGGGCATAACGGACACAACGAATCATCATTGAAAAATTCAAACATCAGAACCCGATCTATCGGAATCTCTTAGAAACCTAGTTCCCCGGAATCAGGAGATTCCACTAGATAAGTCACTATTCTTTACTTGTTGTTGTTTTACGAGTCGACGGAGGAGGGGTACTCAATGCGGAGAAGGATCCCGTTATCCACTGGCCACTGAACGGATCGGGAATCTCTTCAGAGCCCAAAAATGAGCGAACGATAGGATCAGCCTGAAAATTGCTGATTTCTCGATAGAACCTCGTTTCCCCCGGAGAGTTCGAAGAAAAAAAAATCTCAAGGCGAAAAGTTGGAACTCGAATTGTCATCTGATAAAAAATCAAAATGCCAAAGAGTCATCCATGGGGCATTTTCCGCCAAGCTGCGTCATTGTCGAGGAGAACTCTAAGCACCCAGTGCTTACTCGCCCTGAAAACGTAAGATGTCCGTCACTCGCCGCGAACTCGTCTGAGCTTGCGCATCCGGTTAAGTGATGTTGTTTGCAGCTATTTCCACAGAGGAAGCGCGACCAGTCCACATGGATTGTAACCATGGGCCGCAATCGATCCCGGCGCTCAATTCTGAGGGCTCGCGCTTTTTCTTCAATCGGCTGCGGCTTTGTCAAGGAGCTTAAGGGAGGTTCCCAACCGGAGAGCAATTTTCCTCGGCTCTGTGATCGTGGGTGATATTGTGCCACCAACCGAAAAAGAGCCCAGAGGCAGAACTTCGACGGAGAATTGGTGGTGGAGCCAATTGCCGATGTCTCCATGTTCCCCTCCCTCTGGAAGTTTGTTTTGCTAACGAGCTTTTTATTCTCAGTTCTCGATTCAAAGCAAGTTTTTCTGAGGAGAGGAACTGGATGGAATCCCGTAGATAACGCTTAATTCCTGATTATGCTCTCCCCCTCTCCAGGAAGAGTTCGGTGCCAAGCACAAGAGGAACGGTTGGTTTTGGGCAAGTCGATCCGGCCAACTTGGAGCTCCTCAGTCTTGGCAGAAGGACAAAAAGGGGACCTGGCATCTGATTCCGACCCCATAGAGTTTCCATTTTTGCTCTGCGAATCGGTTCCACAATGATAAGTATCCATCGCAGCGTTTGCGGAATCGCTGGGGAAATTTCAAGCTCACTCGGGCAAAATGCTGAGCGCTCGACCCTCGACACCGAAGGACCACCTCCAGCTTAGACCAGGACTGACGTTGCGATGGGGAGTTGAGCAATCAGTGCACTTCTGTCCGGAAGCGATCGTTGCTTTCTCTTCCACTCCATCCGAAAACACCGGAATTCCCGTTTATTGGAGGGATCGCGTCCGAGCATCGAGCGGTCATATCTGCACGCGTTCAAACAAAACGATCATGATGCGCCCACCATTGTGTTCTTCCAAACGAATACAGCTCGAAAATACGAAAAGAAGTTCAGTTCCTCTACCGCCGTGGTCGCTTCCCTGCTCTCATTCGTCTTCAAGAACCAACATTGCTGCTCGAGTGTTTCCGGGCTGCAGCTCGTTCGCGGACTTCCTTGGAGAGTGGAAGGAATAAATGGCAAAAATGGGATGTGGCCTTTTCTAGCCGCGGGCTATAACTGCCTGTATCCTCTCGGTTCCTTCGTAGTCGACTGTACGCATTTTAGTTGCCTTCCCTGACTGAGCGAGACGAAAGAGGGAGCTGCGGCGGTCTATTTGAACCGAAAGACTCTCAAAAGTTTACTTGAAGTCGCTCTGAGTACCGTCTGTAGTGTGCTACCGGGCATCGGCGAGAGCCTTCAGGAGAGAAGCTAGAGAGTGAGAGTTTCAACGGGAAGATGGTGGTGACGCCAAATGCCGATGTGTTCATGTTCTGCTCTTCTGGGAGGTTGCTGAGCTCAAACGATCCTGTAAGGCAACAGATGGATATCCGGATTCCGTGACGCAATATGACGACTCAGAACTATTTCGGGCAAAGCAAAAGCTGCCTGATTGCAAGTTTATGAAACGAGCGGATGATCTGATCCGATCTCCGTACCGTGCCGATGGTGCGCTCACGTACTCCTCCGAACCGTGGTTATTGACTCCAGGACCCAAAATGAACTCCTGGCTGTTCTCAACACCGGCTCGGAGACGATGATCTGCGAACGCAGAACGGGCGACTCTTCCCTTGCAGATCCTAGATCTTCACTCCTTTTCGACCCGTCAAGTCGGAGGCAATCTTGAATTTGTCCCCATCCAGTGCCTCTTCCATCTTCCGGACCATGGACCAATGACCCGCTGAAAAGTCACGGCAGTTTTTTCCTGTTTCCGACCAGTAGCTCTCTGATTGAGATCGGGAAAAATCGTCCGCGGTACGCGTCGCAGCGATCGTATCCTTTGTCGTTGCGACAACGTTGGGGTGACTCGGTGAGCGAAATAATGATCCAATGAATATCTCATTCGAATCCCGTTCGACGCAGAAACGATGAAGATCCGTCTGTCTTTGCGTAGAGATGATGTGCCGAACGAGCCGCTGAGCGAGCGAACGAATACAAACGATAGTTGAATGGGCGATGTCGTGAGGCCGTATAAACCCGCGATAAGGCTCTGTGGGAGTGAGCGATGGGTAAAACACCGAGGGGAGGGAAGACAGAGCGCCCCATCCCGTGGCCAAGTGTTCGTTCTTGTTCTGCCCCTCATTCTGGAGCCGACCAACGTCAACAATCCGCCTACTCAAGCCAAACAGGGAACGGACGGAGGGAGCGAAGAAAAAGGCAACTGAGCAAAACGGAGAAGAGCGCAATCCTAGAAACAAATGACCAAGACGTCTCCTTGGGTCGGCGCGAGGGCGTGATGGAGAGCTCCCGGGAGTCCAGACAGAGGGGATTGGGCGACGGCACGGGACGTGTCGCTCAAGGATGAAGTGTCACTCTCGTTCGGCGACCCTCGAGTCGCACGTGTCGCGGAAGTTGATCTTCAGCGGTCGGCGGTATAGTGAGTATTGAACAAGAATCTAGATGTTGTTCATGGTCACCCTGCCTGTGAGGAGAAGCTTCTTCCAAAAAGGGAGCCAATCATCGAGAGGTTTTGGGCCGAGCACTTGAGTTGTGTTCCGAAAAGCTACCCAAATGAGATGACGACCTTTCAAACCAATGAATACGCGACCGAGAGAGAAACTCGACTTTTAGCCCGCCCATTTTGGATTCTGATTTCCCGGAAGCTCGCCTGCGATGTCGACCTCTCTCAATGAACTGAAGTTGAGGTTTCTGAGGATGAGCTCTGCCTGCTATCCTGTGCACTGAGGAAGGAGGAGAGTTCGGAGTTGGTGGCGTTTGACATTTCCGGAGTTCTATTGTACTTCACAACATGCCGCGAGTTTCATGCGGATCTGATCGATTGCGAGGAAGTCAATCGAAGACAAACAACGGAGCAGATCCTCGATTCTTATGCTCATAGAACACATGAGGGAACTCCTGAGGGTTTTCTGAGCAGCTCCAATCGCAACTCATCTGACCTGCGCGATGAGGTCTGATTGAAAATCTATTTCCGATTGTTCCCGAAGACCTTTGAGGCGCAATATCGCCGATGAGCCCTCTACAGACGGGAAAGATGGAAATTGGACGATTATTGGCATGTGATTGATGAGGGAGGGATGGACTCTGTCTAATGGCTGTTCTGGAAACCCGACGAAGAAGAACCCAGACTCCTGAGCCGGTAGAAATTCTATTAGGGGCCGAGGTCTGCTCTCTGAAGCGTGTTCTGTTCTCCTCCCGGATCGTGCTTTTTATTTCAGCCTGTTCTGCTCCCTGTGAGAACAAGTCTCTCACGATTCATTCGTCCCTCTTCTCTACCTCCCCTCCCAATGTTTTCGGATGCAGGAATAACGTTCACGACTTCTGACGGGTGACCTCCATCGGACCCTTGGGCATGGGGCGGGCGCTAGTTTCAGGCGAGAGCTGTCGTCCGTCGGTCAGTCGTTCGCCAGCCGACGCTCATTAAATTGACTTCTTCTTGTCGTTTCGGGATCCTCCCTTTCCCCGTGCCCTGCGCCTCGCGTCCCCACCGCAGCGCCTGTCTGCCGTTTCGAGTGCCATCCAGACAGTCCACGCGCTGCGACAGGAGCACGACCATTACGCGACCATAAAACATTCAGCAGAATAATTTCATTTCTGAAACGTTTACAATTCATCATCACTGCCCCTGTCCAGTGCGGCCGTTCTCGTTCGCTCCGCAGAGCAACATCAACGACATCGTTCAACAAGCCTTGACCCCGGCCGTCAATCTCGGGAAATTTGTATCACCGGATGACATTTTGTCACGGATTCACGAGCGAATCTCCATCACATAGACAACAGTTATATGGAGGGGCTTGATAGACGATATTTTAAAGCGTATCCGTTGAGTGTAAACTACCCTGAAGCGCTAATTGAGCTATTCTTGTAGCAAGTGCCGCAGTTTTTATGAGAGGGCACAATAAAAGGGAGAATAAACGATAAAGAGGAAGTGGCCTCTAATGCCACTATCATGACACAGGAGCTCACACTCACTCTTGAATAAACTCCCACTCGACAGGGACGTTTCGGAGAAGA
Organism: Phytoseiulus persimilis; assembly: GCA_037576195.1. Classification (NCBI taxonomy): domain Eukaryota; kingdom Metazoa; phylum Arthropoda; class Arachnida; order Mesostigmata; family Phytoseiidae; genus Phytoseiulus; species Phytoseiulus persimilis. The sequence goes on along the minus strand of CM075102.1, from coordinate 30,196,165 downwards.
ACCGCTTTGCTTTCTCCCTTTGAAGAAGCGCGCTGAGCTGAACGATGGGCTCACCGTGGAGCTTTGGGTGGTCGATGTATCTTTTGAAGTACGCGTACGACCGAGCGCCGCCCCTGATGTTGTTCGCCGGTAGGCTACTTAGTTGGCTGGGTTCATGGTGGAGTTCGTGGAATAGAGGACCCTCAATGCCCCTTTGTTGGCTCATGCTGTGCGCGTTTAGGTTGGCAACTGTGAACCGTCAGGCTTTCGATTCGCTGTGAATACAAGCGACCCGTCCCTCGGCGGCCCCCGCTACCTGCTCCCCGCGGGCTCCTCCGTGCCCCTCTCCCCCGGGACGGCGGGAGGAAGATAGAAAACGGGCGAAAGTGGCGCCGACCGAGTGACAGACCGGCGCAAAGTGAGCTCTTTTGATCAACATAAGTATTCTACTCATGAAGCCTTTGTCAAACTCCTTCCCCGTCTGGCGGGCGGGGGCTCCGTTTGCCAGCTCGCCCGCCTGTGTTAGTTCCGGCACTCGTTCTCTCCTGCGGCTCCCCTTCCGCGGTCAATCCAGTTTTTTCGGGTCAGCGATGGAGAACCCAGGTCCGATCCTGGGAAGGGGGGGGGAGGGGGAGCGGGACCTTCCATCCTTAAAGATTCGCACCGTTTTCCAGGAGAGTGCTCTTGTCCGAGATGAGTCAACACTCGGAGTTAAGGGATGTCCAATATGGTCGATCTCGGGTAGCATGAGCTGGAAATAGTTTTCAGCATGTCCGGGAAAGAACGGAAGTGATCGGTATTGCTGGAAGGAGTCCCGGAGAAGGGAACGTCCACCTCTTCTTGTCAATCCTGGCCGCTTCGTGGAAGAGCCGCATTGAGGAGAAGTGCCGACTATGAATGGGAAGGCGGCTGGTCAAGATAGAACTTTCTTTTCAAATACTTGTCAAGGAATTCTGCGAGAGCCGGCGAGGGCGATGAAGGAGGTGGTCGTAGCGTGTGATGAAAATTGAGGCGAAAGGACGCAAGGTGACAAGAATTTTTCTATTGCAAGCTCCTCGCTGCCACATCACTCGCCTGAGACGATTCATTCGGGCTGTTTTAGCGACATCTCCAAGATCGCTAATCCATTTGAAACGGATCGCGGCTTTGCGAGTGGATCGAGTGCGCCGCGTTGAGCTATCGGCGGGTCGGGACTCGGGACGGAACTTCTCCATTCTGGCTCTCTTGAGCCGCTGTCAGACACGAACGTCACTGATAGGTCACCTGCTCGTTCACGGCAGGACTTCGAGCTTGGAAAATTCCGACCAATATCCTGAATTTTTCGAGATCCGGATCTCCGCTCTGCTACTGCTGAGGGCAACGACACCTTCAGACCGTGCCGTATAGTCTGTTGCGTCAGTGGTACAGGAAACAGCCGAGAGTTCGCAGTACTGCAGAGCCGAAAGCGAGAATGGAAACGGAGACTGTATCTCCGGTTTAGAATTTGAGCGTCGCCCATATCCAGCTTCCGGCTTCCGTTCGAAGAAATCGTCCCCATTCCATTTTTTTCAAGTTTGTTGCTCGCTGTGGTTTCGAGAAGAAGTTCACATTTTGACATGATGTCCTGTCGATGAAAGTCTTAGTATCGCTCAGCTGAGGACTTCGGTAAGCACGGAGTCGTGTAGGCTGTGACTTAGGACGGTTGGTTGTCCTCGTTGGTGTTTTGGGGTTCCAGGCCCGGACTTAGAATCGTAGTGTTGACATCGTGCGTGGTATCCCCGGTCGCATCGTCGAACCATGGGAGAAAGTCTCGGCTCGTGCCTCGGTCAGGAACCGATTCAGCTCCGGAGAGCGATCAGGTCACGGGAGGCCAGTTCTGGTGTGGCTTCGAGCCTCCCAGGACCGCGACATCGATCCACGCCCGATTTTTTCGCTCGCTTGGGAGTCGACCTTGTGGGCCGTCCGGAACTGGTTTTGAACGGCTTCCGGCTTTTGTTCAAGTCATCTGACATGTGAACTATCTCTCGAAAACGGACCGAAATCCGGAACTGTGCCAAGAGGTCCAGATACGATCGGCGAAACGGAAGTCGTGCTACGAATATCTGATAAGTTTGACGCCTTCTTGGAGCTGAGTGACGGATGGCAAAATGGAAGGGGATAGACCAGAGGAGTGGGATCAGAAATCGTTCTTCCGTGAGATTCGGAGGGAGGCAGAGACAGTGTGAATTCGTTTTGAGAAGGATCCGGATTCCCAAAAACCTCCCCTTCCGACTGTACGATCCTCTCGGTTCAAATTCCTCTCTGGCGAGCTCGTCATCCACGTCACCGAGGCCTGTAACTGTATCATGAACGACCCCGAAAGAGTGAACTCGAGTGGGGTGTGGAACTCTTTCATTCTCATTCGTTTCCGCCGCCAGAGGAGGCTCGATACAATGAGAGCCCTGCAATCACGCTCGAAGGGAGAGCGATGGGGACCGAATCCAGCGTTGCCGCTCCGACCTCCGGCTCGAAACATCGACCGTGTGGCTTCAACGCGCCGACCATTCGACCGTCTTGTCAGGTCGTCGGACTTGCCAGTCTTGGAGACGATTCACGTTTGGTTCCGAGAAACGGAATTCCGTAGACCGAGGAAGTGGACAAGCAGAACAGACCAGCCTTGCGTAGCCCAGCTTTGAGAGGAGGTTGCCCTGACAGAGACAGAGCGACAACCGTTGTTCCCAGCAATTTGGAGGACTGGATGCTTCCAATGATAGTGAAATCCGAAATGTTTTCCTCCTCTCAACAGTTGCCTATGAGGCTGTCTCCACCATCTCAGAAGTTGTTTCTCCAAAGAAGAAGCGAATGCAATTTTTTTCGTATCATGGCACTTCTTGACAAACAAAGACTACCCTACAGCATCCAGTCGCTCGTTTCCCCCGCACCGTCGTTTTTTCCTTCGAACTGTTTGCTGTTCGTGGGATCTCTCGCGGCCAGCACTGAACCGAGATGAAACTTGAGCTCCGACCGAGCTTCGTCGTTGGAGCTGCTGAAGCTGTACCTTTCACGGAGAAAGCCTCAGATTTACTCCCGAACCTCGGAGCCGACTTTTGAAGACTCGTTGAAGGGTCGGGATTCGACTCCGATAGCTTCATCTTTGTCGGAACAGTCAGCGGTAAGCATTCTCCACTTTTCGTGCAACTTCCTAGAGTCGAGACCTGGACAGGACCTCAATGATCGCGGCACAATGCCTTTGGACGAATCGGCGTGGCCGAACATCGTGATAGAAAAGAGTCGCCGGCAATCGCTCTGTGTGGCGAATGTTTGATATATGTACCGTCATCGGCTATCCACAATGATTTATGTGCCGCAGCATCAAACAGTTCAGGAGTCCAGTGAAACGTTTTTATGCAGCCAGAGTTCGTATTGATAATGGTTATCCGGTCAGCTATCCACAGCGTCGGCAGGACGCCACCATTCACTTTGACGGTCGTTCGGTCCGCCGAACGCGCAGGGAGCCGAAGGCACCCAGATCTTCAACTATTAAAAGTCACCTCGTTTTTCGTTAACATTTGCTTCGCGAATTATTCACCATCCACTCGTGAGTAAAGCACGCGTCTCTGGCTTCTGGCTGGATGGGGAACCCAGTGGTTGGACGAACCGACTTACGAATCAAGTAGGGATTCCCGCCGCCCCGTCCTGAGTCTAATGTGTTGAGGCCAACAAAAGTTTTTAGGCTTTGAGCTCTCGGTTTCGGCGCCTGGCTCGTCCGAAAGAGCTCCCTAGTTCTCATCCTCATTAATTATAAAAAGGAGCCTCGCGACGACTAAACGAGCAAGCAAACCACCCACGAACGCCCGGGCCGAGCTCGCCCACTCGTTCGACGAATGAGCGAGTGGAGGAACCGAGGGTTTCGATTCCTGGTCTCCTCGTTGGCTCGCACTTCCAGGAGGGTTCCTGGACGACCACTGGATACTCGGTATCTTGAAGGAGACGACCTAAGCTCCTGCGAGTTCTCCTGCCCTTTTGATAGTTCAGCGCAGCCCCCCCCCCCCCGCGCGTCCTCCGGCCCGTTCAGGACCGTTAATGTATTCTGTGGATTATTTTTCTTAATAATAGTTTCTACGCTCTCGACGGACAACCGCCCACATGGGACTCGGGAAAACAGGAAAACGGAGCGGCGGACGGACGGTCGCATCGACAGACAAAGAAAACGTGATAGAGACAGAGAGAGGAGCTGGACAACTGAGGCGGCGGTCTTGGTGATGGTCAGTCCGTCCATCTGTGCGTACGTTCGAATAGAGGCGGCATTGTGCTCTATGAGTGCGCGTGTCCGGATCCTCGGTTGTGTGTTGCAGAAGCGGAATGGAAAAAAGGAGTAAGAACGACCCTTGGCAGCTGAAGAACGAGTCACCGAAAGTGGGAGAGAATCGCGGAGAGGGTCAACGAGGAGCGACGCGAGATCTGGCAGCGCGCCAGGAGGTGTCACAGAAGAGAAGGTTGCCTTAAATGGTGTCAGGATTCGTTGCCTTCTCTCGACCCCTTCTCCGTTGCGTTGCGCAAGTCACAAATAAATTGCGACTTATGCTGTTGCCGATATCGGATAACTCCGCTCAGGTTCTCCGCTGTTGACCTCGACCTCGCCACGGAGTGCAACGCACGAACAGTGCGATGTCCACCCTCATTTGTTCTGCCAAGGCTCTCGGAGCACCTGCGAGCGTTGGTCGCATTCAGCTCATCCGCAATCCGGCCGGCAAGCAGAGGAAACGTTCGATACCAGCTCGGAAAGAAGGCCGGAGACGAGGAGCGAGCTTGAGACACTCGCTGAACCGACGCGATGACCGAGTTGTTCGAGCGTGCAATGAAATCTTCCGCTGTGGGCAATGTGTTCTGCGTACCCTTCTGGAACTTCAATCATCTATCAAACATTATGATCGAATGTCATTCATCGAAGGAAACGCTTTCAGAAAGCGGCTCCAGGACGGTGCAGCCAGGTCGAGATCGAGAAGTGATGGCTGAGGAAACAATGCGCCCACTCCACCCGAGTTGATCGGGCGCTAATGAAGGAATAGCACTCCGGTGATGATCCCGATAACGCTCACGATGGGAGTTGAGACGTGCTTCTCATTTAAAATTGGCTTCATTCCGTTCCGAACGTTCAACCACTTGTCGTACCCGATCGTCTGTCTGATTGTCGATTCCCTCCATACGCCTTGCTTGACTTGATGATTGGGCGGTAGCAGGAGCTATTTGGCTCGTTTCGCTTCTACTGACGGTTCCTCGGGTTCTCCTGTTTCGCGCGAGAAACGGCTCTCTTTCTCTAATGAGCAGAACCTCAGACGGGCGAGCCATCAGGCAAGCGAGCGGGCTGCTTGGCGGCAAGTTCTTAATGAATCGAAATAATATTTTGCCTCGTCCTTCCTTCAGACGGGAAGAGCAGCAGCCGTTTCTCCCTCACGGCCTGCATTTTCTCTCGGCTTCCCTCCATTGGGGTTTCGATGGTCGCTCGCTCGTTCTTCCCTTCCTGGCGGTCCATCGCGGGAAACGGACCAGGGAACGCAGCACCATCACATTAGGAGGAGAGAACACTCAAATCCCTGAACAAGTTGATAATGTATTTCGCTCGTTAATTACCAACAGCGACGACAACAACGGCGATGCGGATGAGTTTACGTTCTCTTTGAGCCTCTCGTGAGGACCTCGAGTGCTGAGACCCAGACGGCGCCCCGCTCACGGCCTACTGAGAGAGAAACTCCTCGGGCTCGTCTGGAATCCACTCCATGTGACCTCTTCGTCCAGGAATACAGAGTAGTCTCGCCAGACTTCCGACATGGGACTTCGCACTGGTACCTCTACCCGGAGAAGGGTGACCGACCCGAGGTTATTGTGTCTTCAGAAGCAGGGTTCGGGATTCTCTATCGACGCCCGGGAAACTCAAGAACTCGCCACGGATAAGCCCGAATCCTCGTAGCCCTCATCGGCTACCTTTCCCAGAACATTATACGCGTAAATTTCCAGGAATGGCGGCAAAAATCCTCGGAATACCGATCAGGCATTGATGGCGGCGATACCACGAGAATAAGCGGGTGGCGGGGGCGCAAGCGGGCGTATGAGCAGAGAACGAACCAAAGGAAAAACGAACCAACCAAAGAAAGGTCACTGGGGAAATATTCCCACCTTGAGATAAATTGGCTTTTGTTCGTCTCGTTGTTCGTTGTCGTCGTCGCCCTGCGTTTTCGTTTGCCGCTCCTGGCAATGTTTCCGTTCTTCTCGTTCTGCTCCGTTCTTCCATTTACTCTCACTTCTGCCCAACAGCTCCGTCCCCTTGTCCCTCCCCCTCGACCCAAGCTTGGCTTTTCTGCTGCGTTGTCTTGGTTCGATACAGTTGCTACGTTTCTCTGTGGGCCATCTCCGAACCGTCCCCCGCCCGCCCGCTTGCCAGCCAGCCAGGATTCCTCTCCTCCAGGATTGTCTTCCGTCGTTTTCTGCTATTTCTTCCTGGACATCCAGCCAGGCGGCGTGCAGGCAGGCCCGGTCCCTTATATTTTTTTCGGCTTTTCTCTTTGCGAGATTGCGCTTTAAAATTCGATTCCGCCGGAAAGGATGGAGTGCGCTTCGCCCTCACTTGCCGAGGAAGACATCGACTCACTGAAAAATAGCAGTCAAGCAGGCGCGCAGGCAAGCCAACTCCGAGAGAGGAAGAGAAAGCGTCCCAGAAAAGGGAATGACAATGAGAAAAACGATGAGAACGGAGGTCACGAGGTAAGTCCGCTCCGATACCCAATTTCCTTTCTGTTCGCCTGCGGTTGTGAATTGTTATCGATCCACTTCTCGCTGCTTGAGCCCACAACTCGTTCTTGCATCTGCCTCCTGCGCTATTGGCAGCTTAGCTCCGAGGTCGTTTGCTGGCTAGCTTGGAAGATGAGTTTGGGAGAGAGTTCCTCACTCATGTGCTCATGATGGGGACCGTTGGGAGGCTAGCGATCTGCCGACAAGCGGCGGGCGAATCGTCGGATATGGCTGCACCTGAACCCCCGAGTTCTCGGATGTCCGCATCGTACATACTCTCCGACGACGACAACGAAGATTGTGGCCATCTGCGAACCGCGAGGGCGGTCGGGAGTGTTTCTTCCTCGTCTCTCAGCGACTGTCTTCTTTCTCCTTATCCTGCAGCCGGCGATGCTGCGGCGGCGGCCGGCGTGGAAGTGCCCAGTGTTCGTCCCGAAAGGTTTCCCAACTTAATGGGCCTGTAATGACACGTTGGAGATGCGATACAGACTTAGATGGATTGGCCGCTGCCGTCAGCGACGCTCACACCAAGCAACCTGCCTGGCGGACCCTCCCGACAGTGGATTGACCCCCGCGCATCTCCCGACAAGACACCTGACCGACCCGCCAGTGTCAGCTATCTCGCGTTCGAAGGCAGACTGCTTTTGCCTGACCAGCCTCTTATCTCCACTTTGACTCGGCTTGCTTCTCCCATCGGATGTAAACACCGTGCTTGATCGCCTGTGTTGACAACGCGCCCCACGTTCGCGACTATGCGATCGTCGGACGCCGTGCGGAGGAGAACTTGAACGCGGGTTCAGGTGAAGGCCTCTAGCCCTCGTAAATGCTTTTCGCGACCACCTCTTCTCTGTCGGACGGCACATCCGTGTTCCTCTAATGCGATCGATCTTATTCATGGAAATACCGCTGACTCCTCACTTGTTCCGGTGTTTGTGAAGACGGAGCGAACCAGAACTGTCCGTCTCTGCTGAGTACGCCACCCATTACACGTGATGTGGTTTACGCAGCGTAGGGGTTACGAGCGCCGCCTCTCAACCATCAAGGAGAACTATTCCCACTGGTGGTCTCGGTGCTCCAGAACGTTTGATATCTTGGGATGGTTGCATCTCGATATATTCTACTCTCGTTCAGTTGGCGACGTATGGAGCACAACCCCCCTCCCCACCGAGTTATGTTCAATCTTTTAGTTGAGCATCTATCAATCTTGAACGCCGCGACGGTTCAAGTGCAACGTATAGGCTCAGCATGTGCACATCGACTGACCTGAACGATTGCTGGTGGGAGGGGTAGGGTTGAAACGAACTTGGTGACGTCATCGACGATGTTACCCATCCTCACAGTGCTTGCTGTGCCTCAATCGGTGGATCGAGGAACAGAAGTCGAAGCGGGGAGTTACAGGACAGCCTCGATCATCCCCAACCTTCCAGGTGCTGGTAGTGTCCGGAGTTTACCAACGAATCTCAGAAGCGAAGTTCAGCGGAGTGTGGAAACAAGCCCGATCGGTGGTTCAGTAGGTGCACAGTACAGTTCTGCGAAGACTCAATGACCCATGGAATCGTCTTCGATGAAAGGCTGAGCTCTCAACGCAGTCTCTGGCCGATCTTTGTTCTGAATTTAGTTAGAGAAACATCGGGACATTCCAGACGCCGATGTATGATGGAAAGCGGTAGAAATGTCAGATGGAAACTCCAGCATGCCTGAGCTTCAAAGACGAATGTATTCGACAGGGAGATGAGACCCGCCCTCACGATCGAATTTCTCTCATGAGCGAGTCTCTCCTGTGCGCTTCCGACTACATGAGCATGAGTGGAAATCAGCGACGTGGGCGGTGAGGTCTCACCCCACTGTTCAGCTCTCACCTCCCGGGAGGGAGACAGCGTCGAAGTGGCTGTGGAACCACATGCAAATCTCACGTCACGTGCAGTTTTAGCGGTTCACACAGACATTTTGGTCGTTTGTCGACAGTGCCGGCGCCAGCATGAGGCTATCCTCCGGGATCAATGAGGCTAGCCTTAGTAGTTGCTTATAATACTTCAATCACCTTTCACGGGTCTTTCAGCCCTCACCCGAAATCCGGTCAACGGTTTTACAAGTTTGAATTTCGCAACCTTCTCGTGTATACAGCAGGCGCCCAGCTCGGAAATGACGGGGCTTCGCGACACAGGCGACAACAACTGAAACGGCGTTCAGCCTCATGGAGGGAAAGACCGATGTCAAGGTTCCTGATAGTCACGGTCTCCTCACGACGCCGCATTGATATCTCTCTCTCTCTATTGTGAGCGTTCGGAGTCCACCTCCAGTGCTCGATGGAGTCAATGGGCATGGATGATATCCTTTCAGGCTCCCTCCCGAGTTGACGGGGAATATTCATAACACCACGAGCTCTCGTCCGAGTTGTTGCAGAATCGAGGGGATTTTACGGCGCGACAAGTTTCCACTCCGCAACAGCTGTGAACCTCAACAAGAACCGCGCCGCTTTCGTTCCACGTATTCACGACCGCGCCAAAATCCAGAGTCGCCTTACCGGTTACGTCGCGGTTGTAAAGAACGCGCCAGCTCGGCGCTTTCGCGTGAGAAACCTTTGAGACTCGCCTTCTTCCGAAGTTAAGTCGAAACATGGGTTCTCCCCTGCTTGCGCGGTTGAGACGAAACAACTGCGACTACAACGACGACGGGGATGATGCGCGTTGTTTCTCTTTGTTACGCCATGTCACCCAGGAGGGAAGAAGCGGAGGGAGAGAGCTTCGAGAAAGTGTCGGGCAGAGCGACTCCGGGAAACAAGCCTGCTGGGGGAACGAGAGACATGCGAGGCCATCTCCTCCGTTTGCTCCCGTCTCGCTAATTGGCGCCTTGCCTTGCAAACTCATCCACGCTCATTTTTTCCTTCGTTTGCTCCCTCCGCCCGTTCCTGAGGAGGAGTCTATCAGTGTGAAAATATCACCGCAGGCTACACAGGGGCCAAAAATATGTTCGTCGGGTTTTTTGTTGTTGGTTATTTATTTTCTCATTAAGCGTAAGGAGAGTCACGTTGCCGCCTCAGGAGGAGTACAATGACGCTTCCTCTTTTTCCCTGGGAGTGCCCTTGGCTTCCTTGATTCCTCGAGAGTCCGTCAAGATGTCCGCCGAGCGCTTGGCCCACCCGACCCCTGTTACGACTTCCTAGTCGTCCGGTCCCCGGCTCGATTTTCGGGCCTCCAACCCCACCGCTCTGCTCGGTCGGCATCAAGTTTTAGGGTTGTCATGAAGTTCCGAAAGTAGTGAGACTACAAGAGTACCAACCATCGAGCAAATAACACCTGTCAATGACTCCTGGTCCAAAACACAGTGCTCGGGGGCGCTTTGACGGTAAGTTGTTGTAGACGCCCAAAAGTGGGGCCTGGCGTGTTTTGAGTGAGCGATGGGCTCAGCTTTTGACTGTCTCTTTCCGTTGCGCAAAGGAGGCTCTCTGAACCTGCGGTCCGAGAGCTAGCTACCGCAGCCTGAACCGCGTGGATCCACTTCGGCTCATGCCTCCACAACTCGCCTGAGAACAATGTGAAATTGTTCAAGTCAGAGCGTGAGCCGTCGAATGTGCCGTTTGCGTTCTGGCCTTTTGCTGGTGGTAGCTTCTTCCTGCCAATCCTGATTCGCAGTCTTGGTATCAGCGTTATGATGACTGGGTACAGTCCGCCCCTCTTGTCGCGCCGCTCGAATGATGGACTTCCATTTGCTGTAGCACACCATAAATTCTGAATACTGGAATTCATCATCATCGACCAGAGATCTCCCCGGACTAATCTCCTCGCAACCAGCTGGAACTCCGATTTTTTTAAAGCTCTCCAATCGCAATCCCAATTCCATTGCTTCCGTATTCTAATGGACCAGGAGCCAGTACATACTCTCTGCACGCACCGATTCGCCCATCGATAGTGAGGCTCATTCGGGGAGACGGGCAGAGTGTGAGGAGACGGGCCTACCTGTCCCGAAGAATGTCATGGCTTGTCGAGATGTGAGAAATTATCACTGATCGGCGATATGCGAAACCGTCCGTTTCGAGAGAGAGTGCAGGAGCTGTGGAGACATGCATCCGAACGATTTTCAGCTTGAAATCAGCTCAGAGTGAGTTTTTCGACGCGCGTTGGGCAGACGAAGAGGAAGCCGTTAAAATTTGAGCTCCTGCTCGACATCCGGATGTCTGACATTGCGTCGGCCAGCTGAGGCGGTAACGCCACCCTCCCGGACGGAGCGTTTGACGTTGAGATGGTCGTCCTTCATCCTCGTGTCTTGCAGTTGCTCTTCTTGCGGAAGGAGTAGAACAGGTGAACTCGCTCTCTCAGGATGCCGCGCGTCACGGCCCCAACCAGCCTCCGTGGCACTCCTGCTCGGCCGCTTGAGAGGAGATTCGCGAGCGCCGAGAGACTCTTCAGTCAGTCGGTCATCCGTCCGTGATGATATGTCGTCTCGCGGCAACGATCGCTGGGAGCAGCCGGAAGCCGAGTTAATTCCGGCTAATACACGCTTTGTATTCAGCTTGGGCGGTTTGGTTCGTCATGGCTTCGTCGCGGCTGGCGGGTAAGCGGCGGGAAAGCAGGAGGCCGCGTTCCTTCTGACGAGGTTATGTATGGCTTCCTGTTCCGGCAAGCTAGCTGGCTGCGTCTATCTGGTTCTTCTCGTGCTGCTGCTCCCGTCGCACTTTTCTCCAAACTCCCCCCCACGTTCCTGCTCGATCTTCAGAGATTTCCCGAGATGTCTTTTTTCGGCGGGAGTTTTTTTTTCCAGGTTTGGCGGGAGCTCAAGAGCAGCGATTCTCCGCTCGGAAACAAAAACACTTTGGCTCGCACTGGGAGTTCGGATCGAGACGGCCACTGGAGAACTTCATCAGCGAGTCGTTCAAGTGGGCCGTGTGAGGGCCGCGTCTCTTGGCCGTTCAGTGACAACAGCGACTGCGGCGGTGGCGGCGGCGATGGAGCAGCAAAGAAGACTCGAGATCAGCGACATTGATCCCCGACTTGGATGAGTTGAGTGCTACAAAATCCTCGAATGTTGTTGCTGCCACTGTTTCGTTCTCTGATAGCTTCTAGGAACAAAGATGGATAACGAGAAAGGATCGAGGGAGAGTGTGGGAGAAGCTGTGAAGTCGGAACCGGCAGCCCTGTTGATCCGCGACTCCGAGGAGACTCGGTGTCGCTGCCGCTCCACTGGAGCCTTCTCGTTCAACCCTTCCCGCAGTTTTCTCGCTGAGCGGTGACGGTTCACCGAAGGTTCCGTATCCTCCGGTTCTGACTCTGGTCTTTTCGCTCTTCCATACTTGGATGAGGCAGAGTTCGAAAGCGCACTGCTTGGGGCCGCGATATCTGTAAACGAGGTCGTTGAGCCTTCGCGGCAGGGCGGGATCTGGTCTGCGGCTAGCACCCCGAAGGTGCAGTGTTCCCCCGCTCTCTGCTGGGCCGCTGATCTTGACGGATGCTTCACACAGGACGTGTAGATAAATGCGACGCTTCCGGTGATTCCAGAGGGAAACAGGGATCTTGCTCTCCTCAGTCTTGGAGGGGCATCGACCAGAAGAGTTACAAGCTGCTGTCCAGCATACTGACGCGACCCCGAGCTATTATCCGCCTTCGAAATACACAAGCCCAGCTCAGCCACATGGATTCCGACTAAGCCAGGGAATCGCTCAGGGACGCAATAGCATATCCGGAACACTTTGCATACATGGGATGAGGAATCGCGACTCAGATGTTCATATTCGAGCTTCATAGTTAAGACGCCGAAGCCTCACCGGAAGATCGTTCCTAGGTCGCCCTTATATCCTTCAGGTGGACTCACTTCATCAGAAAGTTCCTCTAGGATATTCTCGAAGACACCAAAGTACGAAACATTCATCAATTTTCCCATTCATCCCCATGGAATTGCTGAAATGATGTATGAATTATGCCTGCAAGCAGGGGCCTCTGGGATGGGACCGCTCGCAATCTCATATAATTATATACCTAAGTAGATGCGTACTGTTGGAGCTGCACTCGCAGTCTTGGCTGGGCTTTCGGAAAATCCGACTGATTGAATCAATATCGAACCGGGCGAATGGAAGAACATTATCGTCATCCTTCGAGGACTGGACCCTGCACTCCGTAGTACGGAATACGGCTGATTTCCGAAAATACGGTCCGTACTCACAACACGGTCCGTACTGTGATACGGCGCTACGGACCCTATCATTGATACGGACCGTACCGTAGTACGGTAATACGGAGTACGGTCTCAGACTCGGATGCCGTATCAATAATACGGTCCGTAGAGCCGTATTACAGTATGGACTGTATTTTGAGTACGGTCCGTCTTATAATACGGACCGTATTTTCGGAAATCAGCCGTATTCCGTATTACGGAGTGCAGGGTCTATGGATGACCCATTCAGACCATGACGGGGGCAGAAAGGGGGGGAGCAAGCCCATCAGACGAGGGTTGAAATTTTTCGCGAACCGGATGTGTACTGTCGAACTGTTTCCCATCGCCCATACATACCCTTCTATCGCTCAACCGAGGCTTGCCTGTTCCTCTCATTCCACAATTGCTCATATTTCGCCTTTGAGTTTCCTATCCTCGTTTCTTTTTCTATCCCTCGCCGTCGCCGCTCCTCGTTTTCGTTCTCGCAGTCTTCTCGCTCAGACCTCACTCTCACCGCGGTTCTCTTCATTTTCTCCCTCCCTTGTTTCGTTCCTCCTCCTGGGACCAGGCGGCATTGTTTATGACACTCATCGATCAACACTAGTGTCTGAGTTCCTCTCTCCGTCGTTCTTCCCCTATCTTCCGCCTCGAACCCCTCTATTCGTAGGCCTGTAACGCTCCCTTCTCGTATCCTTCACCCATGTTTCACCTCTTTCTTCCTTCTCTCCTCGAACTCCCTCATTCCTCTCCTCGGAACTTTCTCTGCCTCACTCTTGCAATCTCCGTTCCTCGAGTAACAGGATGCCAAGCAGGAGGGCAGGTGTCCTCCCTTGGAGATACTTTTTGTCTTCCGCTCACTCGCTTTCGATCTGCTCGCTCTTCCCCATCCTGCCTCCTTTTCAAGAAGCAAGGTCGGCCAGAGGGGCTGGTTGAATGTCGGGACCTGTTCTGGACCGCGCGACTTGGCCTCTCGCGTGGTCTTCACTAGGACCTGACGTGTCCCGTCTTGGCTCCCGCTTGACATGACCCGGCCTTGCCTTGTCCTGGGTGTTTGGTCCTGCTTCGGCTGGCTGGCCAGCTTTCCGTGCCGCAACCACAGCGTCGTGGTCCTTGCTGTAGGAAGGCGTTCGCCCCGCTAACTTTCCATCCGTCGGTCCTCTCTCGGCGCTTCTTCTTGTTCTTGTCTTCTGTTTGACACGGTCATTAATCTTGATCGCGAACGTCATTTGTTATTAAATTTCAATTATTCGCTTGTCGAAACGAATGCTCTCAGCCGTCCCTTCCTCCCTCTATCGCCCATCCTGTCGTCCCGTGTGCGGCGACAACAATTTAGGTCGTATATGGTACATGGAACACCTGAGCCTGGGCTGAGGTTATGTCCTTAAGCTCTTGTATTGAAAAACCCCTCTCGATGCAGTGCTGTGTTCTTGGGCTGGGAATGAGCGTCATCAATCTGAGCATGAAACTCATCCAGCAGTGTCGAAGGGCGGACCACATACGATTCATACGGAGGCAATCTCTGAGTTCATCCGAGTTTAGCTCGACACGCGCCCTCGTGCGCGGGGCATCATTCGTTGGGTTCGAAAATGTTGGGATCGAGAAATATGTCGGAATCTGGCTCCCGTCGAGCGAAGGGCATTGGATGTTTCTTTTACCTATGGCAGTGCAGGCTCTCTTCACCGGCTTCATTGTGAATGGAGGGTATTGCGTTTCGGGACAGCTCAACGACTGGATGTCTGAAGTACAGGGGCGGCGTGCAGGAAGCTCCGTGGCTTTTCCAGGCAGCAAGAGCAGCGTTAGCAACTATGGTAGGCAACAGTTATTTTTGCTCACCGATTCGCTTCTTGAACTGTCTCGGTCGTCCCGTTTGGCGTTCTCCTTGCCGACTGCCTTCCTGCCCGACAGCGTTCACGTTCAGTCCGTTGGACTTCCACCATCAGCCTCGCTTAGACCTACCATCCCCTCTCGTGTTTCCGTAGCGAGTCAGTCGCTGTCTCTCGCGTTGGTTGTTCTCCGAACTCATTGCTAACGCCGAGTTGGTCGTCGCCGTTGCCGTCGTCATCATAAAAACAGGCATCTCATCATCAGAAAAAAACTAGTTATAAACGGCTGCGCTGCCATTTTTACGCGGCTAACAACTCCTGCCGAGATTAGAGGACATTTCTTTCCGCGTTGTACAGCTTCTCCTGCCTCTGCACCGGCTTCGCCGCCTCCGCGCTAACGACCTGTAATGTCCTTCGCAAGGAGACGCAAAGAAGAAAGAGAGCGGGGGATATCTCTCCTTGTTCCTGTCTTTTTTTGCATTGTCCCAATCCATCGTTTTCTTTCCCTCGAATGTTGAGCTCTTTGCCGCTGGAAGATTTCCTCGAGGCCTCCTATAAATTCAGATCGATGAGAGCAGTAACGTGCAACGCGAAGGGCGCAGGGTGCTATCTGCCTCGGCAGGCAGTCCTGTGGGACGGCTCTCTCGAAGTACCACAAAATGTTTTCAAAGACCAAGATCGTAGAGGAAACCATTCGGGCCTCTCCCGCATACCTTCGTTCTCAGGAAATCCGTACGCCAGGTGAACTTAACGGAAAGAGTCCTCATGTGTGAAGCTCCGTTGCTTAGTGCGTTTGCTATGGAGGAGCCACTCGACATTGCCATTGCATGCCTAAAGAAATCATGCCTTTTTCACCATCGGTTCCAGCTAATGGATCTCCGCGTAGAAACCTCCGTGCTTTGTGTATCAATTGCCCATACGATCTCATCGTCCATTGAGTTCACGGAATCACTTATGACTCCGTTCGCTTGGACCCGTTCTATCGCTGGGCTGAATCCCTGCACATAGACTCCCACAACAATGTTCCGAGGGATAAGTGATCACTGGCTGATTTGGAAAGGGATGGCGCAAGAAGATAATAGAAAGGGGAGACCAAATTTACAGAAAGGAGGGGAGGCATCTTCGAACGTCCCACAAGTAGGAGACTTCTCTATCAGTCGGCTCAACTCACGAAAAATCCGTTCAATTTGTCCACAAAGTGGGAAGTTCAACTGCCACAAGGAGACTCGACATCTCGCCACCTGTCAAGCAGAGTTTTAATGTCTCGAGTGGAGAATATTCCGCGTGAGGAGACGGAGAAGCCACTGAAACAAGTTTTCAGAGCCTTCGATGGGAAATTTTAGTTCTCTCAAATATCGATCTCCAACGAGTTGAACAGATGATGATTGGAGGGTCAAACCTACAAGTAGCGCGACTGTCGCCGTTCTCCTAGTGGAAGATCACGCAGCGTTGGTTGACGAGACTGATTGCCGAGCTTTTCCATCAGCGAGGGCAAACCATGGTCGAGCTGCACGCGGGACAAATCCGAATTCATTGTTTGACCGGGCGTGGATACAATTATAATTGTAATAATAATCATCGCACATCCCAACGAACGCAAAGCATGAGATCCGGGCGTTGGATATTTTGCTTTGGAGCTCTCTCGAACCTGGCGCCTAACGAACCCAATCTCGCAGGATTGGCGAAGTAGACTCAGTTTCCGTCACACGTGACAGTGCGATTCAAGACCGGTGCGCGAAAGTGTTTTGCAAGCAACCAACAACTCCAGCTGACGATATCATCCTCGTCGCGAGAGTTGAATACATTGGGAACCTGGCGATTGATTTCTGACACACAACCAAGAGATCTTAGCTGTTTCTGAACAGTTCAACCTCACCAGCTCGAAAAAGTTCGAGGATTTGTCGCGACGAGCGACCGTCTTTGAAGACTTTCCCAACATTGACTCGACCTCGAAACTCCTTCTGCCTAATGGAGTAAGTTCGCTCGAGCTGCTTTGGGAGCGATGTGCCTCTTGAATGCGCGAAGTTCCGGCCACACTGCGGTCCGTCACGGGCTCGAACGGAATGGCTCCCGAATGCGAGATTCTGCCCCCTCCATGGTAAGGAGAGCAACCGTTCAAAAATCTCGAGACCGCTGCAGGCGGACGATGTCTAGTTCTTGAGCCCGATATGAAGCTATCCGAATCCTTCAATGCAACTTACTCGTTGCGCATGTGACGACTTGATCTGATTCGATACTACTGGATGATGCAAGAATCGGATGTTTGGCATGGGAGCATGCTCTTATTTGAGGAAAAGAGTGGTCAAGAAAGAGGGGCCCGCATGTCATGTTCCGGGCAGTTGTGATAGCTAGGACTATTGTCTGTTCGCTCGATGAAAAAACGAGAGAAACTATGCATGAACAGAATCGGCACAATTCTGACGCGCGAACGTGAAAAGCCTGGCTCGCTCGGGGTGTTCACCAGCTCCAATAACGATGTCGTTCACAGCTGCGATCTTCAATGTCGTAACGTCACTTGTCGCATGCAGTCTGTCCTGGTTGCGGCTCGTCACAGTTGCTCGGGCCCGGACTCGAGTCCCGAAACCTAGAGGCTCTGAACCTCCGACTCGATTTGTACTCTTGTCTGAGGTACACTGAGTCATATTCCCGATCTCGCCCCACTTTTCTAACCGTACGCCGAGACGACGGCCGTCTCGAGAGGAGTGAATTTCCAGTACCAGCTCAATTAGAACGCTCCATCTGATATCATACTCGAAGACCAATTCTAAGCTATCCAGACGATGGATAAATTGCCACCCTGCCCTTTGGACGTTTCTGTCGACTCATTTTGTTCACGAGAGCTCCTCGGTGAGGACATGATCGCTCTAGCTCGGTCAACGCGGCCGTTTCCACGGAGCCCTCAACTGCTTGCGACGGGCGACGCGACAACCGACGGAACTGGTGACCGCGAACAGAAAACTATCACCCTTTCCGAGGTGCAACGCCGATCCACACTCACGCGCTTCATGCCTCTCACCTGTGGTCAATGCCCTATGAATACCCGCTGGGAGATCTTCTTGTTTCTGTGGGGACGCAAAACTCCACCCTCGTGTACACCCGCCAAGCTGGTAACTTTCGTTGTAACGTGGGCTAGGACCACAAACAGCCGGTGGAGACCATGACGGCGAAAACGAGGTCGACGACTCCTGATCCGACTGGCAGACACGCTTGTCAACATTTGCTCGATGTACGCGGACATTGCATTCTGTTCCTCGGCGGCGGTAGACACGAGATTCGATCGCTGGAGAGCAAGAAAGTAACCTCGCTGTCTCGTCCCCCAAGGCAACCGCCAAGGCACTCTCCTTCATTTCCACGACCAGGCCGGGGAGGCAGCGATCCAGGCTCGCAGAACAAAAAAGATGCCAACCCGGATAAAGTCTGAGGAATAGGGGGCGGGGCAGCTCTGGGAGGAACATTCGTCTCCTCACCGGGACCCACGCACGAACAGAAAGGGTAAGCAGGAGGCGCAAACAAGGCTTGACGTCTCTTTCGTGGCGCATATTACACTCGACAGAATTTTGAAGGAGAATCGAGGATTAGCGAAGAAAGCTCCCGTCGACAGCCGTACATGCATACAGGGGTGAAAAAAAGAGAAATGACGAGGAAAACTAGGGAGACAAAGAGCGAACCGAGTGAGCCGCTGATGTTTCCGTGTTTTGGAAATGCAAAAACGTTCAGCAAGCCCAGGCTAACGGATGTGTCAGGGCATCCGACCTATCGCGAGATTGGCTCTTCGTTATGTGGGAGTCTTGATCCTCTCCGGACCGAAAAAAGACGTATAGGAAAGGAGCCGTCCATCATCTTGAGGTGCAGGATGTACCCCCGTCTGTGTGGTTGAGGCACAGATGACAACAATGGTGTAGCTGCCGAAAAAGTTAGGGAATCACTGAGCTGGCTGTTCTCAGTCAGCATCTGACCCTGAGACGTTCTTCTCATTATTTCTTGTTGACTCGCCCTCTTCGCTTGCCCCGCCAACCTCTCATTGTTCCCTGTTCCAAGCACCTTCATCTTTCCGCATCCTCGCATCCCGGACCCTGGTTGTCATTTATCACATGCCTGTGTGCCGCGCCTCGATACCATTCTCGCAGTTCGCCTCACTTCCACTCACCTCTTTGTCCTACAGCTTCAATGTGACGTAACGGCACATTTTATTCCTAGTGATGAACCACAGGCGTGTTTGGGTGCTCTTCGGACTCTATGCCCCTCTCTCCAAGAAAAAACTGGTGTGCTATTCGACAAGTGTACCTAACGTGAATCTGATGAGACTTGCTGAACTTGGTACTGGTCCGGAAGGCTTTTCACGAGGAGTATCGAATGCTTGAAACGAGAAGGTCTAAACTCATCGCTTCGGGAGCAATTCCCGATCAACGAGAACCAGATGAAGGATCCTGTCGGGGTTCCCCTTTATCTTTGTTCTCAGAACGATCTGGATTTTTCCGCTGGCTTTGCTCTTTTGATGGTCTGTGTATGTGAAGTGAGTTTTCGCTGGTTGAGTGCCCGTCTGCGTGCTAACGCAGCCGACTGGATGCCGAATGCCCGCCCCTCTGCCAGCTCGACTGCGTGGCTGCCAGGCTGTCTGACTGAGTGAATGACTGTTCTTCCATACCCTCCTCAAGTTGCAATTTTTTCTTCAAAAGCCTCGCCCTCTTTGGGTTGTTCGTTTTATGCGTCTTCCTCCTTGTTTTTTTCTCTCCTCAACGCAGAACATGAAACGACGACGAAGTAAAGGACGAACAAGACGTTGAGGACCATGACCACCATCATGACGGCGACAGCGGACGAGGGATACGATGGAGGAGTCGGCCGCGTCAAAGGGTTAGCAGCGGCGAAGAGGGAAGGCGGACGAACGGACCGCAGTGCTCGAGAAACAGCGCCGTTCAACGCAAAGTGCCTGTTACGGTTAAGTACACTGACGCACAAACACACGCAATCCGAGTCCCGAGATTTAAAACCTCTTGGGTCAGAGGCCAAACGGCATCAGCCAGAGTGGCAATCTTTCAAGGAAGAACGGTGCTTCAAGACGCAGCAAAATGACAAGACGGAGGGATTCAAAAATTCAGGTTGAACGTAACGAGGTTCCTTTCCCGTCAGCTCCTCGATTTTTCGATTACCATTAACCGTATTTCTTCTAATTCGAAGGCGTTCCCGTCTTGTTTCCCACCCCAAAGCCCGTTTTCTTCCCGGTCGACCCCTCGAGACTAGTCGCTGGAGTGTGGCATCTACACCCGGGAATGAGTTCGATTTTGAAACGGCTGCGGAGCTACGTATGCGAAAACCCTTGCCCAGGATGGGGTCACATCCGACAGCGAGCTCAGACTAAACTGAGAATAAAATGGCCGCTTCTGGCTCGCGAACTCACGGAATATCTTTGCATCCTTCGCATAAGGTGAAGGTAATCCAATTCACTTCTCATGTTTCTCCGCGTAACGTCTCTTCTCCAACGATCTCGCAGCCTCCGCTGAACGGCCTATCGCTATAAGCGGGCAAGTTTTTGAAAATGCGAAACAGGGAACGATAGCTTGCGACGGGCGGGCAGGCTCACTAAGCCCTATCACACGGGCATCGCGGCAGAGGGTGTGATGAAACGGTGGTAGCTTCCGAAGACCGATTCTTGTGACTAAGACTCGTGGCTGGCCACAGTAACCCGTTTCTGTTACACACAATCCGAGCCTGGTGAACTCAATGCGGGGCATCTCGAGTCAGGTTTCGGAGTTTTGAGTACAGGAGAGACGTTGTCCAAACCAAAGCTAGTTTATTACACTCGGAATCTCGAGAATCAATGATATTTAACTTAAACCTTCAGGTGGACCGATGGTCGATAGGGTTGATAAGTTCATAGGAAGTTGAGGAAGTTTGGAGAGCGTGGAGCGAATGGATACCGTACACCGAATTTTCTTCCAAAATCTCTGGAACCTACTAGTCGGGTTCGACCGGCTCACACACCGTATTGGCACTGTCCAATGATTCCAATAGTTGAATATGAAAGCGAGTCTCCCAGCGTTAGCATTCTCACTCGCGGAATCTGAGGAGTAGAGCAACGTTCGAGAGGTGAGAAGAAAGCTGAACCATCCGAAACCGAGTCAAATCTTCGGTAGGATCGGGAGCTTCAGAAAGATTTTCGTCCAGAGTATCTTCGGACTCGATCATCACCGGGAAAATCCAGCTCTATAATCGAGTCCGACGGATCAACACCCCGAACCTGGTTCTTCTGCCTCACACGCATACACTCGTTTTCAGGAAGGGGTTTTCGAGTCCATAATGGGGAATCCTCCACGTGTCCAAGCTGTTCCCATTCGGAGGTCGACCTCAAAATTGAAGTCGAGAAATTAATTTCCGACTCGAATATCGATTCCGGGCTCCAAAATTATTTTCCGCTTCGAGAATTATTTACCGATCCGAGAATTGATTTCTCGGTTAGGCATGGGTCAGATGCACTCATTGAGTAGACGCCGAAGCATTTGAAGCGTCGCGGAAGACTTGAAATACTCCAAAAATAATATGAGACTCAGAAACTAATTCTCGAGGTTCGAAAATTGATGTCTAAATATGATCCGAGTTTCCGATTGCGTATCAGGAGAAGACTCAATAACTCTTGATGTGTCCTTATGAATTTATTGAATTTTGAGAGCTGATTACCAGAGGATATTTAGGAATCCATGTCTCACAGTTACTCCTACGTAACTGGGATCTGAATCCTGTGGTTGTCCCCAGGAAATCTTCGTTCCAATCTCTGAACAACATCCTTTGCAAGTCGCTCTAGAGCGCCGGGGTACAGAAAGCATTCGGTTAAGTCTGCGAGCTTCTGGAGGTCGACTCTGCAAAGTCCGGGTGATTCACGCTACTTGAGAGGACATAAAATGATCTCGGTCGCACCCTTCACAGTTCGCGGTTCTCCAGGGGCTTCGTTTCCAATGGATTAGTCATTGTCGAAACAACTCAAGCAGATTCTCAAAACTCGCACTGATTCGTTGACAATTTCACACGCTTGTTTCAGGATCCACTAATGGGTGTCCTCGAGGGTCCCATGCAGCGCGTGGCTATCACCAGCAAAAAAGCTGTGGCACAAAACAGCCTTGACCGGTCTACACAAAACACGGAGGGGAGACTCCTGAGAACAGTCCCTTGAGAAACAATGTTCAGCAGCTTTCATCCCATACACCGCTCGCGTGTAATCTTCCCCAGCTGACCAACCTCAGACTCAACCTCTGGAGCGGATGAAGAATGAATCCGATCCGAACATCCCGGAGAAGTGGTCGACTTCGGGCGTCGAACCGAAGACGTTTCTCCCCACCGTGGCAGGGGTGGGATTTTCAGAGAAGCGTTCGAGCATCGCAAGAGGAACACGCATTGCAATCGTGCGTTCAACTGGAATCGCATCTCGCTGGCCCTGTCGTTTAAAAGAGTATCTCCCTGCGAGCTGCAAGCCCAGGAGTGGCTTTCGCGACCGAAAAGATAATCCAGGCCCTTCTCTTTGATTTCGAGGCGGTGGCTCTCAAGCTGAGAGCCGCAACCTCGAACCTTACCCTGAGGTCCGAAAACAGTGGTGGATCTGTGATTCCGAAACACGAATAACTCAATGGGAGTGCCCTCCACTGAGAATGATAGCTAACTGGCTCTTTACATCGGCATCCGGGAATTTATCCTTCCTTACGAAAAGCCTCTCGAAAAGGCTCTCCGTAGACGAGCGTCGAGACCCTTCGGCGACCTAATCTGGATTCCGCAGACTTGCCAAAGTCGACGAGAGCGATTTGGAGATGTGAGCGTACATGGAGCTTACACTGGCCGGTTTGCTCTTAGCAGACCTCGAGATTCTCTATAGGCAGATCATCGATCATAGCACCCATGTTGCGCGGCTCCACGTCGAATTCCCACTCTCGCCCGCTTCGAGGTCCTTGTCGGCTACGCTCATGGATTCCTCGATCGCTCGTTGATCCAGTTTACCTCTCTCCCATTTGAGGTTTCTCCCTTAACCTGCCTCTTATGCAACAGCCCCTCATTCATGATCGCAATTCCTCCCAGCGCCCCCCTACAGCTTTCTGCATGGCCCGTCTGCGCCCCGTCTTTGTCCTCCCAGTGGTATCCTTCTGCGACTGCACAAAGAATCCGGGCAGCGCTGGCGAACCGGCTGCAAGAAGTCATGAGTGATGCTTCGCGCTCGTAGCGCGGTCCATCTATCACAGCGACACTTGCTTGGACACTTCGCGACCAGACCAGTCCGGCTACCCGCCCGATTCATCCCGAGCCCTGTAGCCCTCGATCTCTCATGCCTTTCCGACCGTCACAATGAAGACCGTTGCCGCTGCTGGCTCTGCCTTGGCATCAACTCGACCGGAGCACTCAAACTAGCAGGAATACAAACAGACACCGCGTAGAAACAGGGCCTTCACGGGTTTTGTACGAAAACTCCGGAAGAGACCCTTGAGAAGCGGTTTTCGCAATGCGAAAACTGTGTAGACGACGACAACGTCGGGAGAGGGGCTGTATATGCGTGGAGGGCTGCGGTTCCCTTATATAGAGAATGTCCTGGTAACCCAATGACTCTCAAGACGGCTTGATACTTTAACTATTTCGGAAAGCTGTATTCCGTTACGCTACGCAATGAATTGAAGACTGTTGTTACGCCGGGAGGTTGGCTACGGTTCGATGACGACAACGAGAGTGTATCCGCGAGAGGAGAAAGGTTTGCTCCTCCGAGGAAAAGAGAGCAGAGAAAAAGAGGGATTGGATGTTGAGATGGTCTCTCGGGTCTTCAGTCAAGCTTACGGCGAAACGGAGTGGAGCAAACTTTAGTCTGGAGCTCCTGTTGTTTTGGATAGAAAGTAAGGAGCGCTTCCGTGGCTAGAATACTAAATGCGCGAATGACTGTCTGCTTGCAAGGACTGAGTTTGTGCAAGAAGAAATACGCGAACGCTGCGCTGCGTTAAATCGAGTGTGTTGAGGACCATTTGAGTCGTTGGCAATGAGTGGGGTGGTTTCCTCGCCATGGCCGCGAATTCCGGCGTCGATGCTAGATGTTCTCCGGGTTGATGTCGCGCATCGTATTGTTCGCGGGACACCGATTCATGAGGATCCAGCGATTGAGGCCGTAGTAACCACCTATACCACGGTTTGCACCAGGTTGTCTCGGCAACCTTCCCTCTTGATACCCTCATGTCTCTGACTTTCGGTATCCTTTTGAGGCATCACTGAAACCCGGATTATTGACGCAATCTACGGAATCACGCCCAGATTCAGCAACGAGAATAACAGTGAACGTGTTCCGGAGCGACAGGAGCAGCTGGACATGACCTCAACGTACAGAGGCCTTCCGCGATTGTCACCTGGATGTAGAAGTTTGGAATGAAAAGTTGATTCTCCCGTCCATTGTAATCCTTGAAACGAATCACCTTCGACGATACAGGAGCGTTGGGGATCACGTTCGAGTGTGAGTGTTCTTTGTACGTTCAGAATAACAGCTGAAATTATTGAAAAAACTTTGCTGGAGTCAAGAATCAGCTACAGGCGGACAGCAGATAGGCCGACTGACTGGTATTGAAGGAGCGGCCAAGGTATAGGATTCCACGTCTCAAACGCCCTCTGGGCTTGCAATAGGGGTAGGCAGACTGGCAGGAAGGCGGGCTGGCTAGCGACTCGCCTCGAAGAGAGCCGCGGAATTTGCGCTTGGGAGAACTCGACCGTATTTTCGTTCACTCAAACAACGCACCGTTTTATTGCTTCGTAGGTCGCGTCTGCCTCGTATTTGACTGTTGGTGCTGCGGTGACGGCAGCAAGCTCTCGAACAATATGCGCTGCCTGAACACACGATATTCCCCGCGGTTAGCTTCCTGCTTTTTTCGCGACATCGGCTAGGCACGAGGTCGTCTCTCCGACATGGATCCGAACCCGAGTCCCTCACAGCAGCCGTGAATTTCTTCCACTGCGGCGCTTTTCACTCGGGTGTTGCGAAATCAAGGAGGATCTAAAACTCCGTCGTTAGTTGAGCGGAATCCGTTGCATGGAAATCTCTCCTCATTCCTTTCGAGTGATAGAGGGAGAAAGCGGTGGGAGGTCGAAAACTCCATGGATGTATCATTCGGAACCTCGAAGGCGAGCGTCGAGAGGTTGCACAACTTAGAAGCTCCTTCCGCCGCTGCAACTTGTGAAACTGGCATTCCAAGAGACGGAATCCACTTACGTCATGCTCGAGCTGGGATCATTTGGGGATCTCGAAGCTCATCGATTTGATGCTTCTCATCACGAAACGCAACAGGAACATCCGGATCAACAACTTTGGTTGTGTGCTGCTCGATGGTTCGCCTGGTGCCGAATCATGAACGGATCTACAAGCGATCAGGCATCGAAGCACTATATCCAGTAGAAGCTTACCCCCAAGGAGAGCAGTCTGCGCAGTTCTGAGCCCAACAGAATCTCAACTCAGCAATGGACTGTGAGGGCAGAAAGTCTCTTTTTAACTCTCCGAGCACGAGGTGCATCATCTCAGGAGCGAATCCGGGCATTCGGACTCTGAGGTCTTAATTCTGGAAGGATTTTCAAAGCCGGAGCAGAAAGAGGTTCTCACGGTACCCTGTTTATAGGAAGTAAGTACTTGTCAAGGAAGAACTCGTTTCCAATCCCAGAATGAGTCGGAACCATCCGTTTGAAAATCGAATTTCCAATGCGTATCAGGTCCGTGGATGTGAATCCAGGACGCGAACCGGAACTGGCTGCCGACCTCTGCTCTATCAGATTCTTGATCCCCAGAGAGTATGGACGGACGGTTTTTCCCTTCAGCATCAGGTCATAAACCCATGAATACCTCGCCGAATTCCGACAACTCTGTTTCACTGGGCTCCTTTGACGGAGTAGAGATCTGGTTTCGGTTTCAGTGCGCGCTCTCGTCGTTGTCGATGGCAACGGTGGCCTTGTCGTCAAAGTATTGTCGTCGCTCCCGCCGCCGTTGTTAAGCGAGGTGGAAGAAGCAATCTCACAAACCAGCTCGCTGGGCTCCCGCTCCGCCTGTACCCTTTTTGCTTTCTTGCCAGTTAGACGAACAGACACACATCCACGCACACGAACTGACAAACACAAATACATACATCTGAGACGAAAAAGAACGGAGAGAAATACGGCGAACAGGAACGAGCGACAGAGTCAAAACGAATTGCCGATTTGTCGTCACTCTTTATTGCGCTCGTTTTTGTCCGGTTACCGCGCTCATCGCCGCTACCGGTTTCATGATTGCTGTTTTAAGTGATGCTGGATCTTTCCGAGGCAGCTGAGCTCAACACGTTCATTTGGTAACTGGCATCGCCGATCGAAGATTCGTTGCGATTGCGAACGATTTGAGATGGCTTCGAGATACATTTTCTGCGATTCTTGAACGGTACTCCTAGCGGGAATCCTAGAGTCCCTATTCCTGTCCCCGAGGAGCCCCCATGGAATTCCCTGATTTTGGAGAAAAAAAACTGATTTCCAACATTAGGAGACCCTTAGGTGGACCCGAAAGGTTTGCTCGAGATGCTATATTCTCATCGTCGTACAGATAACTGGCGTGTTTCGCGGATGAAAACATCACATTACTTTCTGAGCCGGCGGTGGTATGGCAGTCGGCCTGACCATGAGACGTTTGCATCGTCTCCAGAATTGAAATGCGAAGCCATCCGGATCGTATGCAGATTCTAATGCTGTTATTGCTCCTGCAGTCGTCGCCGTTGCTGATGCGATGCTTGCCATGAACACAGAAATGGGGTAAAGCAAAGAGGAATCGCCGGCCATGCACAGGAACAGGATAGCCGGCGGCAAACTTCAGGGTTGCGCATTTATCATTGGGTCGGTCGGCCGGTTCGCTGTTGTGCTCTCCCCTTATCCTTGTTTGTTTGTTTATTTGTGCGCTCGCTTTCGTCGCGTCCCCGTCGGATGTGTTTCTAACCGAGTTATTCAAGTCGTTGGTCCGCTGTGTGGCTCATTTTGACTCTCGCTCCTCGTTCTGTAGGCATGGAAGCGTACGAGGAGCTTTTTCGAGGATCTACAGCAGGGAATGGCGCGCCTTGTGCAAGGAGAAAAACAGGCTCCTTCTCTGCATTTAACAAATTACTTAAGCCTCTCTCCGTGTCCGTTGCTTGCTTAGCTCGGTGGTCGCTCTGCTGATTCTCTACGATGCTTCCCGTTCTCGCTCTCACTGTGTTTTTCTACCGTTTTCCTCCCTCCGATAGCTTTACTTCCTCGTTCTCGACCCGAGTTCCCCGTCCCCTTAGCCGCTCGTTCGCTCGCCTCTCCAGGGCCGTTGCGTCAAGAGTCAAAGACGAGAGCGTTTGTTCCCCTTAGTCTGGGATTGTTATTCGACGCGAATATCCGCCAATACACTTCCTAACCGGTCCGTTCTTCCGATACGAGTGCCTCTTTCTGTTTTCCCTGTGCACCGAGTTGAATGAGATTTCAATTCACTTTCAGGTTCCAAGTGGTGATTACAGAGAGGAGCCGATTCTGGGTGAAACCCTTCGCCGTTCTAGGGAACCGAGGACAGATTTAGGTATATCTTTCTTCCAATCAATCTTGAACGGAACCCATGATTGCGATAGATTTTCCTCTTCTTGGGCGGCCTCGTTCCATTTCAGTCAATTCATTCGACTGCTCAGGCACCCATGATCCGCGAAGAGAGTCAGGTCCGCAAAACAGGTTTCAAAATAAATTTTTTCATCCAGAAACAAATCTTTATTATCATCTTTAATATATTTATCCTTGTCCTCTCTTCCGACGTCATCGTTACCATCCATATTGATGTAAGTTTCGGCGAGGGGGATCGAAATCTCGATCGTCATACAGGTTCATACAACTCTCGTTATTCCATTCGGACCGTCTCATTGCTCAAGGATATTATTTTATCCGAGGTCAGGCTCCCCTATCGAAATATGCGTCCCCACGGCAGATCAAAACTGTCGTGGGCTCAAGTATTCAACTCGAATTTCGCGATTCATCTTGGGTTACGATATATTCATCATTCGTCCATCATACAAGCGATTTTGCACTGAAATCATCCTTCTCTGTTTTTGCTTTCTTGAAAGATACTCAATTTTTTTTTTTCTGGAAATAACCAACAAACAACGTGATTAGGAAGAACCATCGCCGAAAGAGCGACTTACAGTTTCGTAACCACTCCACACTCTCCCACAGAACTCTGATTCCTCAGCGAACCAGCGTAGCGATCGGAAGCAAAATCTACCACGGACTTTGTTCCGTCCACGAACTGTCTGTCGTTGGCTATCGCGGCACTACATGGGTAATGTTTACAACATATCGCGTCTCTCTCGAAAGATGCAGATTTTCCAACCGAAAAGCTCTTGCACTTCATCTTCACATGAGTCGGTTCGCAATTTGGAATATGGTTGGAACGAATTCGTCTGTTCTTGATTTTCCGGATGTGTGAAGCTATTTCCGGCCGGCGGGCAAGTCTCGAATCCCATGGATCCCACCTGCCCAACGACGCCCCCGTCGTTCTGTTCGTTCGCTTGCTTGTATATTATGTGAACCGTGAACAGGATACTTGGTTGCTCAGGTGTGTACAATGTTTGTTTCTATATCACAGAGTTATCATACAGGTTATTTTCACAGTTTGGCTCTCGTATTTCTCTTAATGCTTGATGATACTGGTATTGGAGCAATCTGAGGTGTGGTGTTAGATCGGAACTCTCCGTATGTGTGTAAAAGGGTGGTGAGAACAACTCAACAATGAAGGCTGCTGAAGAGGGAATCCTGTTGCTGGTACTGACTGATCGACAAGACCGAACAAATGAACGCCGAGATTGTGTTCATGAGGAGCTCATTTCTGATTTTGATGCTGGATAAATGAAACGGCACTGAGTTCCCGGATGTGAAAACAGGTATCCGTCAGGTCAAACAGCTATCCGTAAATGACGATTCGTGCTCGTTGGAAGAAAAGGACTTGACCTGGTTCGTTCACCATCACAGGACGTACCTCCGATGAAGTCTCTCTTCCGTTCAGCGTTCAAAGCATCAAATCTCCGTTCAAAAACTTGATCTCCGATGCTTCAAAAAGTGTGTAAGTAAGTGTCGTCGTTCTTGTAGCTTTTGTGTCGACTGTATCGAATCTGTACAACATGTTTGGCACCGAGACTTACAACCTGTTTGCGTCGAATCAGGATTACTCTCAAGACAAGAAACCTAAGTGTCCTCGAAGGGACCTGTACAAGTCGCGCCCACGATCGGCGGCGCGGACAAAAACCGTTCCTCAGCAACAGCGGGACAGCGAAAGCCGTAGCAAGTTTCCTTCTACGACGATTCCGCGGCTCGCTCAGGATCGAGATTGTGGCTGACTCGCGGATCGTTCCTGGGCGGACAGATACTCGTTTTGACGAACTTTTAACACTTCTAGGAGTTTCTCTCATCCAGTTTTACATTCGCTAACGATAATTCATCCGCTAGACTAGGGCAGGTAGGGTTTCCGGGCAGTAACGTTGCCGAAGCACTGTCGCAGAAGCACCGTCTTCCGTACAATGAACGAACGACGGGCTATGTACACATTGAGCCTTCGGAGCCTCCGTCGTCGTATCTTTGCCTTTTTTTGCTCTTGTGTGTCCTCTGTGGTCTCGTCATCGTCGTGGTTGGCTCGCTAGAGTGCGTGTGTGAATGCTCGTCGGAAAACCGACCCCACAAGCCTCTCCCTCAGTTCCTCAATAAAGCCTCTCTTTAATTACAAACAAATTAACCGCCCAGCCGTATAAGGCACTGCAGCAAGTCAGGAGAGAGCGACGGTGGCGCTCGTGTGTGTCTCGTGGCGGACTGAATGGAATTCTGTCGAATCTTCAGCTTCGACGAGCCTCGGCATCAGGCGAGCAGCCGTTGCCAACGACGGGTCGGTTACCCTGCCACTCGGTATATCAGGCGCCGACGGACGATCGACACGGACAGGAACGCGAGGCTGGCTGAGTCCGTCTGCTCACGAGTTTTCTTCGCTGGTGCCGATCCAGTACACACTGCTACCGTCGTCCTCGTTATCTGCAAGGAGATTAAACGCGGATTTCAGACGAATCGCGGGGCTCGAATGCTTCGCTGCTGTCGACTCCTAGCACCCCATCTCAACGTTTCCCGGACAACGTAGACTTCCGGACTTCGCAAGACCCGATGGCGGTCTCGCAGTCGGGCGGGGCTGGGAGCTCAGTCGCATTGTTTGCCATGGAGATACAAACCTTGCTCTCATAGTTTCACCGACCACTTGTCCGTAATCGGCCTCGGCTGGGCGTAAGGGCTCTGTGATCCCGCGGGCTGCTGCGCCTTCAGTGTCCCGTTGTTGAAATTGTATCTTAAATTAAGAAGTGATGATGAGCTCAGCATGTGATGAACGCTTCACGATTGTTTTCATAGCATAGTCACCATGCTGTATCGCTTCATCTCGTGAAAGGTGTGAATTTAACCAGGGGAGCAAAAACAGAATCAGTGTCCGGGGCCAGCCGGTAGAATCACTCAAATGAAGAAGAACGAAAACTCTGGAACACCAGAATAAGCCCCAGGATCCCTATCACGTAGATTCCTCGGCAGCATCGGGGAATTTCAGGTGGAAATAAATAGTGGTTTCCCTCGATAGTCCTTGCTTCGAGAGAACCACCGCTGGAGGGCTGTGACCGTATGGTTGTGTATTATCCTCTTCGATCGAAGGGGGAGGGGGGGAGGTTGAGAAGTGAGTCTCGAGTTCCTTCGCGGATTTCTCACCTCTGTGGACAGGCATCTCCTATAATAATGGAGTCGTCTTCGTACGTAGACGAGCAGATGTCGCTCTCAGCTGCAGCCGACATTATTGAGGAAACAGCTTCCTGTTTGTGCTGGTTTGCCGCCGCTTCTTTGTACATGTCTGTGGATAGAGCGAAAACGTACTCAAACAGACGCTCATGAATTTCTCCAGTTACTGCGGTTCCCTCCTCCATCGCGTTCGCTCAACAGTCCACGCTCCGATTTTCATAAGTTTTCCGACCGGGGCTCCGTTTGTTACTCCATTCGCATGCCTCATACCCAAGCGGCGTGCACGTTGAGGATCCGAGTGGAATGCATCGCCGCGAGCTCGCACGAAGAGCGCGTTCCATTGAATGGAGGCAGGTAGGAACTTTGATCATGCTCGTTGTTGTGTTGTAGAGCATCGCTCGCTTGCCTGCGCTCTCGATCAACAGTATCCAGCTTCCGTCGAAGCCGTTGCTTGGATGCTCGGCTCGCTTGACGGAAGCCGCACCGAAGTGACATCGGCATACCGAGGTCGCATCGCGTGACAAACGCTGCGCTTCATCTATCCTTTACCGGCAGCCGCACGGCCTCTCGAATCCAAGACACCGGAAGGCAAATTACCTCCCAGGTACGCGCGGCCCGACGTTCGTTCTCTACTCGAGGAGTTAGGCAGGCAGGCTGGCTGGCAGGCCTCGCCTCGCCGTCTTCAGCGTCGTTGTAGCTTGCCATCACCATAACCGCCTTCGTTCGTTCCCTGCCCCCTCCTGGCTGCCGGCGGGTGCGCTTGCAGTCCTCTCCGTTCGATGAGGGCCAATCTCTGCGCCGGATGAAAAATGTTCAGACGGCGGCTGCTGCGCCAAAAGCTCTGAGCTCAGCTCAGGGTCTCTGAGAATTATTTCACAGTTGGTTCGGTCGAGAGTATTTTCTCAAAATCGAATCTAAATGGGCTAGTCTGAACCGGTCGTGGGGGGCCTGCTGCTTTTCCGAAGTTGGGGCTCCGCTGTCACGGCCAGCTTCGTTTGCAAATTTAACTCCGACTAACTGCACCTTCTGATAAGCTGTGAGATCTAGTCTTGCGCGAGTTCACACCACCCCGGACCCGTTTGCGGGATCACCTTTTGACCACTCAGCAATCTGCTTCCGCGATCCGCTCAGGAACGAATCACTCAACGTCTCAAGCAACGAGAGCTGCTGCCGACGGAGTTTGACGAACAAATCTTCAGCCGAGTCGCGACGCGGGTCCACATGCGATCAGACGGAAATTCTTCGAGACAAAGTTGGGAAACTGTTGTTCCCCGAGCGGATTCATCCGTCGCCGCGACAGAGTTGGCCGAGCGGAAGGAATAAAGGAACTGGGCGAACAGTTTCGAGACTCTCCCGCATCCAGCGGACGTAGGGCGTACCGTCTGACAGAGGGGGCGGGAAGAGGGCAGCGAACGGGCAATGTCATCGCGCTTGCGTCGCCCACATTCGATATAGGCGGACTGCAATGAAAAATTCAGCACGAAATTTCCCTTTCTCTATCAATATCAATTTGAGACGGCGTCTCGATCCCTCACTGCCACTGTTCGTACCGGAGGAAAGCGGAATTATCGCTGTAGGATCGATGCAAGATCATTGCTATTCAACATCGACGTTTCATTCAGCGAGTGCTTACCAGCCTCTGACTCCTACGACCGGAACCATTGTGGAGGTCGAGGATCAGTGACGCAGCTTTCAGCGCCGCGTTGCCCGACCAGAGTGGGGACAATGCGGAACCTCGCCTTCCCATGGCCACATGTGTCGGAGTCATTCGGCTGTTTCAGCTTCTGACTCCACTTCGACTTCTGTGTCGACGAGACGTGACAGAAAGCCAGGAATCATGAAGCTTGACTGACGTCATTGACTACCGGAGGTATCGGCTCCGGAGCTTGAAGGCGCTGTGTCTGCGGAGCAGAAGCGATCTTCTCAGCTGTTTACCGACTGCGCTATACAAGTAGCAGAGATAACAGCAGCGACAGGAACCGCTGACAAGACACGAGAAAGGGCCGTCGCTGACATCGAGAGCATCAACGGCTGTGGATTAAAAGCCTTCTCGTCCCGGACACTGGATACAAGGGGTTCGTCGCCAGCTGGGCAGTCGTGTGCTCTTGAAGTCCATCCAATTAGAATGTCTGCTTGGAGGAAGAGAACCGACGGCGGCGGGCGCGGAGGGCCAGGACGATGAGGGCCCCGCAGAACGAACGCTCAAAGAGTGGAATTTAACCCGACCTGATCCAAACCTCTCCGACAGGAGGGCTTCGTGGTCCGGTGGCCGCGGCGGCGGATACCGCCCACCTTGCTACCCTCAGGGTAACTATAGCTTCGGCTTTAAACTCACGTTCGAGATCCTCTTCAAACAGATCCTGGTCGAACGACCTGCCCAAAGACAGCGGACGGTATTTTTGCTTCGGGGTCTGTCCGACGGGCCGCTCCAGCGTTGCAGATGATGACACCCCGTTGCAATAGCCTTGCTGCACCGCCTGGAATTCGAGAATGGTAACTTGCTGTGTTCCTGGACACTTTGAAGTCATGAGCATCCTCTGGATGGGGGGCGTTTGTTCGACAAGGCGGGCCGCGCAACCAAGACGGACCCGGTTGGTAAGGCGCTTCGGAAACGGGTTGGAAGTCAATACTGCGTGATTTTTCTAGCCCTATCGCGAATTCGAGTAGACCAGGCTCATGACGCTATCTGACAGATCGTCGAGGTTCCTCTCAGAAAAACGAGGGAGCCTTTCACGGTGAAAAGGAGCCCGGAAAGAGGGCTCCGCGAGCAGCCTAGCAGACAGGCAGGCCGACCGGGCCGTCGGCGGTCTGGTGGCCTGCCGAGAGGCCTGACTGGAAGAATGTCACTTTGCTTCACTCACTTCCTTAGAAGCAATCTGTTACCTCGCTTGCTGAGCCTGTCGACCTTTCTGAGAAGGAAACTCCAGCGGGGCATTACAATGGAGTGCAAAAAAGGAGCGAAACCTC
Source organism: Phytoseiulus persimilis (assembly GCA_037576195.1). Lineage (NCBI taxonomy): Eukaryota > Metazoa > Arthropoda > Arachnida > Mesostigmata > Phytoseiidae > Phytoseiulus > Phytoseiulus persimilis. Next base: position 30,162,740 of record CM075102.1, on the reverse strand, counting down.
ACCCAGTCGGGCAGAGGGCGTCGAAGAAACGAGGGGATGGACTCGAGACAGGGAGGAGAGGGGATCTACGAAGGTGTCTCGGAAACTCAAAGGTAAGTAGGTTTTCACAATCGAGTGGCGAAGAATAGAAGAGGAGACGAACTGAGTTGGAGCGGCGGTAAGAGCTCGACCTTCTCAATCGCGACCGCGCCGTGATCGAGCGAGCTTGTCTGACAATTAGCTGCGTCGGAACTCCTATGACCCATATTCGTGGAAGTGTCCGCCCGATTCCCATGCCTCCCAGACAAATGGAGGAACTCACCCTGATGCGGTGAGGCACCTCGTACGTATGCTCCTTGTTTTTAGCGACTCTTCGTAACGTCTCCGCAACCATATCTCCTTTGAAGTTGAATGCTTCAGCAGCCTGCTGCGCTGCATAGGGGCAGTACAATGTTTCGTGATCGTTGTTGTACATTATATCGTTGACAGGATCTTTGGAACATTTCCCATAGGTGTTCAGAGACAAGTCGTCCCTCGATTGGCCTGAAAGCGAGGAACGTCATGACGACTATTGTGCTGATACCGTGTCACGTTATCCTGCGGAAGCCACTCTATACAAAGTCCGATGAAGCATCGCCGCGTATTTTCCTGCTTCTGATCGTTGTAAATATTCAGCGACCGCGTATGATCTCATGTGTCGTCTTCGGACAGCTGTTTTCGCTTGTCTCCGACGCACACAATTTCTCAGCGATGACAATGTCCTCCTGTCGACTGACGAGGCGGGCGGCCGGTCGGTCGGGCTGCCGGCCATCTGAGGAGTCGAGCACTCGGGCAGAGGTATGGGAAACCTTGCAGGGCAATAAGCCACGTCGCTCGGCCCGTGTTGTTGCTTTCCGTTAGTGCGCCGGCAGCACGGAAAACGACGACGACAATAATAATAATAACAACAGCGACAACAACAAGGGAATTGTTGTAGCGAATTGGTGCAAGACCTTACCGGCGGTTGGCCATGAGCTTCTTGCTTGTTGTCCTGTCAGGAAAGAACAGGTGTACGTCGGAATAAATTGGGTTCGCAGGAAGTGCCGCGGAACAGGACAGCCAGCCGGTCTGCTTGCTTGCCTGCGTGCAGCAACAGAGGAGACGAGTCGGTAGTCTTCACTCCACCTGCTTCTCCAAAGTGGCTGCTGTTGCCGGTGCCGTTCCCGTTGTTGTTGACGCTCATAACAATACAAACACGCCAGCACAGACATACTACAGCACACGACACGGACGGCGACCCGAACGACACAGAAGACGACGGGCCTCTAGGGTTTTGCTTTTTCTCCATGCTTTTGAAAGCATGAATCAAATCCATGGCGGGAGAAGAAGAGTCTGGCGGCAGCGGCGACGGCGTCTACGACGACGGGGGCGGTCGGTCGACATATCATGTCGATTGCACTGCTCGATGACACTGCGATGGCGTCGACTCGGCCTCCCCCCCTTTCCCCCAGTGCAGTCGGCTGACAGCGATCACGGGGTCCGGCACGGAGACAATTTGCCTATCGAGCTGGAGAAGACCAACAGAGCACGCATTCCTTGTTCGCTTGGCAACAAGCGACATCATTTGTCGATAAGACGAGCGCGGGCGACATCGGAACCAGTAGTCGTACCGTCGACGAGGAGACCCTCACTGCAGCCGTCGTCGCCCCCCCCTCCCCGCCGCTGCGAGTACGAAGAAGCCTCAAAGCCTTCCGCGGCTAGCTGATGAGTGCATTCAAGGTGGCGCTTTTGATATGGAAATCGCGTCTGTCGAACGACGTCGACGACGAACGATCCCTTCCACCTCCTGTGTATCCTGAGGCGCAGCCGGTTCCTCTTCTTTTTCCCACCCACGAACACGTCGTCGCATCGTCGTCCCATAGCCGCTACTGTCAATGGCGACAAGTTTCAGATTTTCCAAATGGCAGCTACAGAGTGAGCGAGCGAGCGAGCTCAGTCTTCGGGAGTTTGTTTCCGGAAGGCAGGCGCGTGGTGAGTGATTTGAATGACTGTTTCGAGGACGTCTCTTGATTCGTACGCGTTCGATACGCTGTGCATAACTGCCTGATCTGCATGGCCGAGATTAGGGAAGCGAGCACTTACACATTTCGTTTCCGTGGGTGCGCGGTTGGCAGCGACGATTCCTCATGAAGAGCAGAGATACAGCCGAAATCAGAAGAATCACGACTGTGGCCGCACATAACACGGGAACCAAGACAGCGGGGTCGCGGAGCATGGAGACCTGGAATCCGATTCACTCGTTGCGTTTCCAGCTCGAATTCTCTGATTTGTCATGTATTCGTTCAGAAATTCTCGGGAACTTCTTCTCAGAGAAGCGGCGGAAGGGCTCGGGTACAAACCTGTCTGGTTCCCGCTAGTGGCGGAGGAATTGTCGCTCCATTGGGCGTCAATGTTGAGAACGGATAATATTTCTCTGTGTATCCCGCTTCGTTGTGAGCGGTCACGTGCAGCTCGTACCACGAGGAAGGTTGGAGGTCTCCAACGGCTAGAACCTGCGAAGACGCCCGGGAAAGAAAAAAAACTCATAAAACCTTTCATAGTCGCTGCTGTCGCTCGCTAGTTTTGTGGTCTACAACATTCAGTTGACGACGGAGTTTATAGTGAACGCCCCGTGGAGGGAGCTTGGCCACCTCTGGCCCGGTTCTCTCGCCGGTAGTGCTGAGCCACCGCTCGTCCACGTCACAGAAACATCAACTGCAGCAACTAAGAGCTGAGGATCGAGGAGACGGTCTCCAGACTTCCCGCACATGGCTCGGTCATTTGATATCTCGTTGGGGGGATTAAATCGCGTGGAATGACGTCGAAGTCACTATTCATACTAATGTACGGTTGGATCAGGATCTAATGGTGGGCAACGTTCCAGTTTGACTCGTCCCATGCACACTACGCAATTTTCGAGGGAGAGGAGTTCAGAAGAGTGCGGGCTGTATTGATACGTCTCATTGTCAATCGAAATGGCTTCAGTGGTATCGTCACTGCCCAGAAAAACCGCAAAGGGAAATAGAACTGAACAGGTCCGAAACGGTTTCCGGTATCGTCAGTGAATACACCCATATCTTATTACTGAGAATCCGTCTACCGCTCCATGAGCGGGATTCGACGTGGGTTCGCGCTCCCGAATTTCTTCGTTTCAACCAAAAAGTTTCGTCCCTTTCGCGAACGTTTTTCTCCTCGAACGATTCGTTCTCAACTTCTTTGACTACCACGAAAGGCACAAAAGGAACGACCAGGGGAAAATACTGCCAAACGGCAAATCCAATAAGGAATCAAGCGGTTTGCGCGGTTTGTCTCGGTTTACTCCCGCATGGGCTCCGTCGCGAACCCTGAATATTGAATCCACTCTCCGCTTCTTTCTGAGTTCTCGCGCCCGCAATTCCACGCAACCACAGGGAAAAGATCCCCTTGATCCTCGAAGCGTAGGCGGACTCTTATTCCGCGCGCGGGAAAATGATGCTAAAATGCGCACCTAGCTTTTCACCTCGAATTGCGAGTGTCGGTGGGGAAACACTCGACACGCAGACGCTCTCACTGAAGGCAGGATGCTCATCGAATATTGTTTAAAGTATGAGCCCGTTTGAGCTATCGCTGGACTCGTCGAAGCCTCGACTGATTTCAGAAGCAGGACAGTGAACTCTATTGGCCAAAAGAAAGCACAAAAGTACAATGCGAAAAAGTACCAGGACAAGGACCAAGCACACGGCCGAGCCGCTGAAAGGTATTGTGTCGGAAATTTTCGTCGCGGCAGTGAAGACGTTTGTGAGCAGACAGCCGAGAGCACGGAAGTGAGCAAGGCTTGCTGCATGCAGCGATTCTTTCCGGATGGTGTGTGCACCGAAACCCACAATTTGCATTGGCGTTCGTTCACATCTCGTTGAGCACAGGTATCCTCCCATCGCGGCCGTTGCTGCCGCCGTCATCGAAGCCACCACCGGATCCCGATGCCCAGACGCCCACATTCAGGTCGCATCCCGACCGGCGCTTTCGTCGCTCTACGAGAGGGGGGGGGGGCTTTGATGGGGAGAGCGCGCGCCCAACCGACCATCGGAGTTTCGAGAGAGAACACACCGGGGAGCAGACTTCCAGCTATGAGGGACTTCGCCCCGGCCCGCTACTCATATCTCACGGGGAGGAGGTCCAACGATCGGGAAGCGACTAGCGCAGTTGACCTCCGAACCATTGAGCAGCTGAGAACGCTGCTCTAGGATCAGGAGTGGCATTCGTCCGCGGTCGGCTCGCTTGTTCAGTCGGTCGGTCGACCGTTGGGCCCGTGTGGGCAACGCAAGACAAGCAAACCGAGGCGGGGCGAGCAAACCAAGGCAGAGTCGGACGAGCGCCGGTCACCGAAGCGAGAGGCGCACGCCTCGGGCGTCTCGATAAGGGACGACGGCAAAGTGGCACATATATTTGTGGCCAGAACAAGCCTAACCAGCCGAGCAGCCTCGGGAACGTCGACGGAGACGACTCAGCCATAACAAGTATAAGTAAGCGGGTGAGCTAGCGGGCAAGGAGAGCTTCTTTATGACGCGGCAAGCATTTATGTCCATCTGCCATCCAACATCACTTAGTGCCGATAGAAGTGTCGCTCGCTGCCGTCAGAAGTGCTGTTGTCGTCCTCGTTGGGCATGCGACTTTTCTAACTTCCTCGATAAGTTCCCGTCTCCTCGACTTCTGACCCTGAAGCGCTCGATCTCAAGCCGCGATGAGTCCGTTTCGGTCTAACGAGTTCAAATACCGCCTAAAGCACGGCGTCGAACCATTTGAGGCTGATTCTGGTGTCGATCAGAAGCTCATTCATCGGGCCCGGGGATGACGCCAGAATCAGCCTTCTGCAGATCGAAACGATTCGAGGACACTCCGGAGCTCCTCAACCCAGATGGAGATACTTAGCTCAAGCGCTCCGAATCATCCCACGAGTAGCATCTCATTGCTTTCTCGCTATCAAAAACCCAACGTGGTTTAAGGTTACATTTTTTGAGCCAGAAACGACCGTCAGAATGTCGGTTAGCGACCTCCTGCTTGACTTCATTGCCGAGTGGCCGCCAGAATGGATAAAGCAGTACCTCCTGAGAGAATTATCCTGCCAAGGCCTCTCTCACCCCTTGCTAGGAGAGAATAGTGGGGGTCCCTGAGAGATCATCACTTAATTAGAGTTCCGATTGAGGTCCATCTAGCTTTTTCTTCATCTGGTTGCCTCATATTTTCTCACTTCCTACTCCTGAGGCACCCATAAGGAGAAGCTAACGGCTCCATATACAGCTTGTGGATGAAAGTATGAAAACCTCACTGAGTCAATGCCAAAGGGAAGGCTTTGTAGCCAAATGGCGAGCCTATTGGATGGCCGACTCAGGGAACCGGTAATGCTGATAACGTGATGTACGCAGAAATTGAGGTGAGCGTTCGCTTCCTATCGACAGGAATTCTCTTCAGCGTCGTTCTCCCTTCACGAAGCTCAATCTCATCGGGAGGAACTCATCGCATCGCGCGATTGTGTAAAAGTTCAGGGCCCCGAGAAATCGCTTACCTGCTTC